>CM060708.1:114916962-115516962 GCA_030686995.1 Artemisia argyi
AGGAAGCTGTTCTAAGTCGATGTTTTCTCCCTCAGGAGCTTGTATACAGCAACCATTTTCATAGCGGCAATAGTAATCGTTGGCTGTCAGGTATTAAGATGGAAATTAGATAATTTAATAACATAATTGAAATAAATTAACAAATATTATTCTCTTACTTTGAACATGTATGTGGGCTGCGTGTAACTATTCGATAAGCCTCATTTTCACCCCATTACTCAACCCAAGAGGTGGTTCTGCACATTAAAAAAGAAGTAAAAAATAATTAACGTATGCTTGCAAATATTCATTAAAATTATAGTGGAAATGCAACAAACCAATTGTATAAGAAATATGAAACCCACTTACCATTAGTTGTTGAATATGTTTGATTGGTATTTCCACGGGTACCACTTGACCGCTGTCATTTTCTTTCATCATTAACTATAATTGCAGTGCACTGAACAAAGTGAGTATAAAGTAAAGTATTACGTACATCTTCTGCTGCTGAAGCTTTTTTTAAAATACTAAGAGCAGCATTACTTATACATACATGGATGAAACAATTACTCAGGCATCGCATGCTTTTGAAAAAACTAATATGCTGGTACATTTGCTACAGCAGGCGTGCTGATTTAAGATGAAACACACAAAACAGGATCTTTAGTTAGTTTAGAACTCATACACCCTTGTTGTTCCTGCTGGTGGAGAGCCAAAATTCTTATTACGGGGGTTGGATTTGACTGGACATCAGTCCTAGGTACCGAACATTTGGCTGGAATATTATCAATTACCGTTGTATTGATGGGATCCTAATTTGTACATGTATCACTGTGACAAATTGCTGCAATCGATATAAAAAAAATTCAATATAATCAAAGATATACACAAATTTAATACACAAAATTTTGTTACTAATACTGAACTGTCCACTTAGAAATCAACAGTCTGTTGATTTCGAAAGTCATACTTCTTGAAGACATGTTCCTTTTACAGAATTTACGAATGCCAGTGATAAATTCAGTTAAAACAACCAATCGGTCATACATGGTAGATAAACACATATTGAACTAATCAGATACTACATAAGTTAAAATTGTAGCTTACCTTAACTCAGGCACCAGGCATCAGCAAGCTCACTGTAGGAGGTGTACCCCGTACAAGGATTTCATCAGGCGTCTCCTGAACTATTGCAATTTGCTTATCGGCAAAGTATATAACTTGAACTACTTACACTTGGATTGGTAAAACTCTACAAAGTTTGAAACTTGTATACTTCAAACTCAAGGTTTTGATGTAACTATTCCAACACAATAAATATAAAATAACTTAACTTGTTACCCATCTTGATCTTCTTAGAATGAGTTTCAGAGAACATGGTTGTGCAATAATGATCATCTAGGATGGTTATTAGCAGTAGCGGTTGACTACAAACGGGGTTGAAATTGAAGCTACTTTTTAGATTGTCTACCATTAATGATTTCACTTATTGATGTTGACCCGCTCCCATGACCCAAACTGTCAAAGTCTCTTGATATTTATGGTTTTCAGATAGCTCATAATCCGGTCCCTAAGACTTTGACAGATTTATATCATAGCAAATCATCCCCATGGCCTCTTCTTGGAGTCAACAGGTATTCATTAACCACTGCTCACAAAAACACAAATGCAGAAGAATATCATCATGACCTTTTTTTTACATCACAATGTCTAATCATATGTAACTCAATATTTATTTTAAAAATAATTTAAAGTGGATAAACTTGTTTGTATGTCAACCCAATCCAATGCGGTTTGACCCATATTATAAATTGACGCATTTGACCCGCCTAACTTGCAGTCTCTAGTTTTCACCAAGAAAGAACCTTTACCATGATTCAACACCTTCCCCGTTGGCCTGCAAATTGAGGGAAAATAAGGTCAAATCTTGTGATTACATGAAGTGAAAGCTATACTAAACCATTCTTTCTTTTGCATAATATTTTACGTACATCTGCTTGTTTAATATCTTCTGCTATAATAGAACGCTCAGCTTCGCTATCCCATAATCATGCAACAAAATGTTATCTGATTTCAACCGGTTGTTAAAGAAACCATGAATGATTCCTGTGTGAAGAAAGTGCACAGCTTTTGCCACACCGGTTAAAACTCTCAATCTATCTTCCCATGTAAGAACATTTGTCGGGTTATTTACTGCATAAAACAATTAAACTTCAATTAACCACCTGAAAGTTAAAAAAATCTAACTTATGCTCATTGTTCTTTTGGGGTACCAAATACTTACCCGCAAGAACTGAACGATAATTCCCATAATGAACATACTCATACACAAGATATACTTTGTTTGCAATATTGTCATCTGGTCTTTCATCACTAATGCAGTGACCTAAAAGGCAAACCAAGTGAGGGTGTTGAAGCCTCGTGGCATTAGCTTTCCAAGCAAAAAATGTCCTTGAAGGATCAAATCGCACAATCAAAGTTGTGAGCCCAAATGGCCTGGCACTTCCACTTTGTGTGTATTTTTGTTGAAGACCTGCAATATAGCATGTGATATAATCTACGATCATTGGATCTTCAACAGTAAGCTTATGGCTCTGGCACTCGATCCGTGCCTTATTAATGAGAACGCGAGCAATTGTTTTAAGTTCAGCACATGCCAATGCAATCAAGATTACAATCTTCCTAACTGATCTGCAACCACATGAAACAAAAGATTCAGAAAATAATAAACACATATTAAGTATTAGCCAATGGTATAAACTTAGTAAAGGTTATAAAAACAGTCCCACAATTATATAGTTTAGGCTGTGATGGTAGTGGGGGTTGAAGTGGCATATGAGGCATGCTACTCATATGAAAAGGCTGCTGCAATGGGGTGCTTGCAGCAGACATTGTGGGTTGAACCACTTGTGGTGGTTGGCTAGAATAATGAGGCGGAATAGCAGATATATTTGAGGTCTGTGGAGATGGCGTTGATGCTGTCTGAGTCAGGTTACATCATTGTGGCCATGAACCTTAGGAGGAGCAACATATGGTTCCCGTGCCAAAATCCCCCACAACTGGTCCGCGACTCGTATGTGAACCTATTGCAGACACAAAGTGTCTTTAACCACATTGTCAGGGGGTTATAATGTCTGGTCCTTTAGAGCAGAAGGTCGCTGTTGCTGCTGCTTTAGTATCCTAGGTGTAAAGTTCCTAAGATTATGATAAAGAAAAAGATCATTTAGAAAGTCAATTTTCAGTGATCATGTACATCATGCTTCAGGTTTGCCCAAGCTAATTAATTTTATCACAATTCCACATGCTATCACCCAAAGCATATATGACAGAACCTAAGACTTTTAACGCATTGCTGATGTTATTTTCCATATATGCATATACATATGAATGCCTCCTAACAATATTTTAACATAAAGATACAAAAACAATCTTATGCGGTTATATGCATTAGAAATACACTTTTGGGTGAATTTTGGCCCATTTATGACAATTTATTTATTTATTTCCCCCTTTTACCCATTAGAGATATGGTATAACCCAAATGCCATACGTACATGACCATTTCATAGTTTAGACAGTGACTGTTACATGCAGCAACTTCCGGTCCACTCAAATGAATTCATTATATGGCCATAAAGTGATACTTCGACCTCATATTTGTTGCATTCCCGGGCCTATGGTCCGAGAGCCTAAATTCAGCTTTTCTGTAGCTCAGCTGCCTTATTCCTTTTCCAAATGAAAGTATGTGTTCACACCTGAAGCGAAACGAAGACATCAGACACGAAAAAGAACAAATAATCACTTTAAAAACATAATTCATAATTTATTAAACTTCTTTTCTTGTTCATACAACTGAACGTCTGATCTACAGTTCTACTGCCAAAATCAATGGCTCACTGGTTATATCTAATGGGAGTCACAATAAGCTTGTGCCCAAACTATCATCACCGAAATTACCAATTGATTCTAGAAAGAAAGCAATGTAGGACACATGGCAGCATAAGTTTCATTAGACCTTTTTATAAAATGCAATCATTTACACATAATCTTATAAGTAAGCTAACACTATTGCATTTGAATTATTTTGTACACTTTACAATTCTGCTGCCAAAGTCAATGGCTCACCGATGAAGTTTATAGCTGAAAGTTAACAGCTCATTACATACACATATCTAGCAATCTTTAAGGTCACTCTCACAACTCAACCTCTTTTTGTGTTCACTTTCATAGTGAGCATTTTATATCTTTAATAGTGCTTATTTTTAAGTTGTAGCTGTTATAGCTGATGTCAGAGATTAAAAAAAAATCTGATTGGATCAAGCGAGTTAGTTCGGGTTGTTGATATCACTGAGTTAAAGATCTCGTAGGTCATTTTGGTATCTATATTTTATCTTGTCGGTTTGGTCTTATGTTTCTGGTTCCGGTTCTATCCAAACAGTTTCTTGGAGGGTTAAAGGACCTCTATGTTGTCGAGGTTTCAATTCAAATTGTGCTGATATCACAATGGAGGTTGTCACTCATAAAGTTCTCTAGGTGTGTATCATGGGATGAGTGAATTCATAATCCAATAGGTAATTGTTATGTTCCGCCTAGATGGTCAACGACCATGATGTCATTGTATGGGTCTTCAAAGTCACAGTTTAGTGGGTCAATGGCATCTTAAGGGGCAGCAAATTCTGAAGGTTGCTTGGTCTATGGGTGGACCGGCGGAGGTGGTGTGTTGTCTCACTAATGCAGTGGTTTCATGATGAATGCACAAGGTTTAGCAAGAATGATATAACATTTTGTTAAATGAACTATATACTTGGAAAACCACTTTGAAAAAACTTTTATGGATCACCAAATAGGCAAATATTAATAGAAATCTCAGTTCAAAATAATAGACATAATAAAAATCTCAGTTCAAACATAGCCTAACTCATACATAAATTAAGGGTTCGAGAGAAGCTATCAACCATCCAGTATTTCCCCAAAACAGTAACCTGTAGATGAATTAGACAAACTTAAAGATAACATAGTGTAGATTTCAAATATAAATGGCATACAAATATAGAATACGAAAGTCATATATGACACTTACTGTAGTGAGTTTCTCCATCATCCCAGTTATCATCAAGCCATATAACTCAAAGTGAAAGAGATTAAATTAAGTTGGTGCATCTTTAATTATCTGTATAGGGAAAATAAATGGTAGTTGAGTTAGAACTAAGAAAAAGTAATTGTTGAAGCCACAATTTTTAACTTCAACAAAAATCAAAATAATGAAACCTGAATGCTTAGAAACTTTACTAAAGACTTCAAAACAACTATTTCAAACATCAAAAGTAATACGCCTAAGGGAAGAAAGTTTGATCTGGTGGTTACTGTCAAAGCGTAGAAGCTCATGGACTAAATCATAGTGGCCATTGGTTGTTGCTTAATCTATTGGAGAAGCGCACCACACTACCACCATCGGTATCCAGTGCTCTCCCACCTCATAGGACAATAAGTTGGCGGCATCAATGAAAATCAGTGAAACTTAATTGAAAAAGCATAAAAAAAAATTAAAGTTCACACATGACGACCATGGACCGTCCTGTATAAAGATTAAGATTTGATCATTACCTCCGTATGAAATTCTTCCTTGCCTTATGAAAAATAGTACTTTCATCTCTCATGAGTATATAGCATTTTCTAATGCATCGATCTCCCCTGTTTGACACCACTTGATTTCAGGAACTTCAATGCCATAACATCATTAACGAAGGTTACATGACAGGACTAACCCCATTCTATAAGTAAAAGTTATAGTTTGCCGTTGGATCAATTATACAGATATACAGAGCCCATTCTACATACCCAAATATCAGCTTACTTGTGCATAAATAGCTTTGTAAAGAATAACATTGTTTGCAGTAAGGATTCATTAAAGTTGATGCAAGCTTGTCAGTGTTCACAATACCCGAAACATAGAATTCACATCTGCACGAAATTTTAAAAAAAAAAAAATTTAAAAAACAATACAAAATGAGAAAAGAAAAACCACCTAACCGCTTGGGATTGCTTATTAAGAGTGGTTATCTGCTTAAAATCAACTTTTAAGTGCTTGCTAGTTGTAGAGTAAAGAAATCCGAGCTTTTTTAGTTTTCAGAATCAAGCCGATAACCTCATAAGAAAGCTAATCCGAGCACCCAAAACATGTTTATCAGCCTAATAAACGTGCAAATTCCTTAGCCAACTTCATTTTTTATTCATCTCTACATGTAGCCCTACATAGTTAACCAAAAAATAAGGATAAATATGAGTAAAAAAGGGAATACTCAATGGCAGTCAGTAAATGTATTCGCAACATAACATTCGAAATGCATAACAACTAAATAAGTTGATAACCTCATGACGTTGACCGGCTACGCGTACTACTTTCATAGAAACCACCAGAATTTGTTCTTGCTTGTTGACCTACATCTAACATAGAACATCCCATGAGTATATTAGTATCCGATAACTTGGAAATCAGATGGTGTCTAAAAGGGAAAAAAATATGGATATTCATGATGCAAAAGTGTTACAGTGATTAAAAGTACACGCTAGCTTACCTATAGCTAATGCTCTTACGCAATCATTATGGCGGGGTAAACTACCATGCACATTCAGCGTGCGCATATTTATAATTATTGAAAAACTGAGAATGATAAAGGTTAGTCTTCAGTAATACTGCATGCACCCCTATTGTTCAAATGATCAGCCCTCATCGTTGATGGTTATTGTGTTGCACATCGTAGGTAGTATATCGTTTTTCAAATGATCTGTAGCACATCGTTGATGGTCATTGTGTTGCATTTGTTGTCTCCGGACAAAGTCCATTGCTTCTTCACATGACATCCCATATCCCATGACATCCAATTATCAAAAATCCATCATCATCGGTCAACACTGTGTGTCATTTCTAATTCTACAGAGGCGATTCTTATTTCATGCATCTCTCTCCAAAGGCTCGTGTCACACCAAGTTTCAGCTTGTAAAAAGACTTTGCTAGCAGTCTTGTAACTTCTTTAATAACGATTAATCTATTGATCCATCTAATGTTGTTGCTTTTCGTAGATCAGATCATGATAACTCTCCAAGAATAATCTCATGGCATGATCTTTGACATATGACGCTGCTTCAGACCCACCATGGCCATCAAAAACAGCATTAAAGGAACAAATATTAGATTAATGCTCATATACTACCTACAATATATGCATTCAACACAACTAAACACATCTACAGTTATAACTATTATAAATCCCCTTATATTTCACAACTATATTTATAAATTCCATATTTATAAATTTTATAGTGTATAATCCCCTTATATTTCACAACTACATTTATCAACCGTACTAAACACAACTACAGTCTGCAACAAACTAAAACTCAGACATGTAAGGTGAACTAAAGAGCAAAAAATGCAGCTATAACATGTATGTTCAAACAAAGAAGATGAACAAAGAGTGGGAACATATTAGAAGAAACTTTACCGCATATTTTCTGCAATCCCAGTGGTTCTGCAAAAAGAAAAATAACAAAGATAACCATATACCTTTAAACAAAAACAAAGAAGATGATCAAAAAGATGATCAAAGTTTTTTTGAATCGAGTTTCTTGTAGCTATAGTTTTTTTTTTGCAGTAGGGTTTTGAGATTTTTTTTTCATACGACTTTTTTTTTGTGAATTAGGTAAATAATGAACCATTATCAGAATATTTTCCATGTATAGCTGGTATTTTTTTTTAAAGCATAACATATTTGATTTTCATTTTATATCACAATTTCTTGCTTAGTCCATTGGTTGAGGTGTTTGTGTATGTATTACTCAACCTAGGTTTGAGTCTTGCAAAAGACATAATTTTTTATAAAAAAAAAATCCGAATTTTATATAAAAAAGAAAAAATCTGGATTTTATAAGAAATCGAAAATTAATGGAAAAAAAATAACACTACTAATGACATGGCTTCAGAAAAATAACACTACTGATGACATGGCACTCGAAAACTGATGACTGGGCATTGACCATGAATATGTGGCAAAAAATAGTCAAACGCCTCCATATATATATATATATATATATATATATATATATATATATATATATATATATATATATATATATATATATTACATACATACATATATGTAAAAGTTCCTTATAATAAAAAGTGTAGGAAGGATTGTGAGGGTGACATGTGTTACCCCATGCCACATCATATGACACATGTCACTCCACCCCCCACCCCCCCCCCCCCCCCAAAAAAAATTAATTCCTGCCAAAAAAAAATTTTTTTTGGGCAAAATTTTTTTTTCCCGCCAAATTCTTAGTGCATCACAGTTTTAAATTTTAGTGCATTAATGTTATAAGTTACTGCATCATAGTTGATGCACTAAACTATTAACTATGATGCAGTAACTTATAATAAAGATGCACCAACACTTAAAAAAGAATCGTATTTTAATTGTGATGCAGTTACATACATATATGATGCAGAAAACTTATGATAATGCAATTTCTTATAACTATAATGTAGTAACTTTATAACCATGATGCAGTAACATTAAAACTATGAATGCTGTAACCGTGATGCAGTAAAATCATAATTATGATGCAGTAAACGTGATGCAGTAACTTTATAACCGTGATGCAGTAACTTTATAACAGTGATGCAGTAAAAAATTTTGGCGGGAAAAAAAATTTTCGGGGGGGGGGGGGGGGGGGTGACACATGTCATATGATGTGTCATATGATGTGGTATGGGAGTGACACATGTCACTCCCACAATCCTTCCTACACTTTTTATTATAAGGGCCTTTTTAGAATTTTTTTTGCTAAAACTTACCTTAAAAATAAAAACGGTGCTTTATAAAATCGAAGGATTTTTTCAAAGCAAATGATGCAAAGGTGCAAAGTGCTAAGAGCTGATTTATATGATACCACACATTTTACACATATTCATACTACATTATAAAGCATTTGGTACATTCTAAAAATAGAAGGCTTAAAATAGTAAGCTAAAACACTTACTTATTATGGCAAATTTAAAAAGTTGACCGGTTAATGTCCATTAATTACATTATTAAAACACACTCTAAATGGAAAATACAAGTTATTAAGCTTATTTTATACAAACCGATAAACACAAAATGTACTCTTATTTTCAATATAAAGATATTGTTAAGTCAACAAAGTTTCAAAATGCATAATAAATTACAATGTTCAAAAATATTATTAAATCGTAAGAGTGCCTCGAGAACCAACATATAAACCTTTTAGAATTTTTTTGATAAAATTAGTTACCATAAAAACTAAAAATTGTGCTTTATAAAAATCAGAGGATTTTTTCAATGCAAAGGTGCAAAGTGCTAAGTGTTAATTTTTATGCTTCCGCACATTTTTACACATATTTATACTATATTATAAAGCATTTAGGACATTCTCAAAATGGAAAACTTAAAATATCATTTTCTCCATTCTAAATCGTTTTTTTAGTAGGCTGGGAAAGAAAGACGAAATGATAGCCAACACATGATTTCTTGAACATTTAGGTTTTCTTTACATATATATATATATATATATATATATATATATATATATATATATATATATATATATATATATATATATATATGTGTGTGTGTGTGTGTATGTGTGTGTAATAATAATAATAACTATACACTCTTCAAAGTTACCACACATGATTTCTTGAACATTTAAGTTTTCTTTATCTTTATAAGTGCTTATTTTTACTTGTATGTGGGATAAATAAACATTGTTAATAGTTCAAATACGCGCAAAAAAAGACTTATAAAGTGTATTTTAGAGAATCAAAATTTCTTAATATGATATAAGTGATTTTTAAAATTCATTACGGTGTTTTTTTTAAATAATTTGTGACTACGGGTCATTGTCAGCTACTTCAACCTCGTACCTTCATAATATCAGCTAACGGATTTGTATTGCCACAACATCACGTGGATAATCTATAATGTTTATATGAGTTAACTTGTTATTACTTAAATTGTCGTCATTCGTTAAGCTATTGTATTGTAAAATACTAGTAGGGTACCCGCTAGTTGCAGCGGCGGGTACCCTAAAATAAATGTTAACGACATCAAAAGGAAAAGGTGATGGCTAAGAGTTGTAAACCTTTTAGGCTCGAGCCCGTTTGGCCCGTGCCTATTTAGGTTCGAGACTATTTGGTCCGTTGCCCATTCGGGCTTGAATATTTGTATAATGTGCTTTATTATTTGTATAAGTGACATTTAATGTAGGAATTGTGTTTAAGTTGGTTGTACAATATGCTTGATAATTTGTATTTCTTATGTAAGAGGTGTTTTAATAGCTACATTAATTATATTTATCGCCCAGTTTATTAATGTAAGTAAATGTGTTTTAATTAGTTGTACTTTTAGATTAAAGAGTTGTAATGCCGAATTTTAAGTATTTCTATTTAAAGATTATATTTAATGTTAAAAAATGTGTTTTAATTAGTTATATTTTTAGATTAAGAACTTGTAATTATATTTAATGTTATAAAATGTGTTTTAATTAGTTGTACTTTTAACTTAATAACTTGCAATGCTTAATTTTAAGTATTTCTTTTTTAGAAGGCCTAAATGCTTTATAAGATAGTATGATATAAATGAAAAACATTTATCACTTAGAATTTTAATTGCATGATACCCGTCGCCGCAATGCGCGAATACCCTGCTAAAATCATTAACATATTTGATTTTCATTTTTCTCATATGATTGTGGTGTAGGCATCAACGTCCAAGATATTGGCGGACACATGCAAGTGTGTGAGAGACTTATGCAAGGACGTTGATAACCTTAGTGAGCGTCTAGCCCAGATGTTATCTTCCATGGATGAGAATAGCCCTCAAGCTCGTATCATTAGGGATTTAATTAATTAATTTATTGAGTATGTAATAACGAATAAAACTAAATAGTAACTTTTTGAACTACTTTTATAACTTATCATATCCAATTAGAGTGCTAAGAGAGATCGTATCTTTGTGCTTGATTGGTTAGCTATACTTTACAATAACGATATATATGTGTTATAACGAATGAGAAAGTGTTTTTTCTCTCTTATATATATTATCCTTGTTAATTATGTTTCTCTTACATATATCGTTTCTTAGTAACAAATGAGGTGTGAAGGTCCGCGCTTCGCAGTAGTACTTTTAAATGCAAAATTATTGATTTCTGTTGCAAGCCGCCACGGAGCGCGAGGGCTTAACTCTGTAATGGATCGATAACTCTAAGGACTATTTTTGTAATTTTTTAAAAATTTTGTTACGAAAATTGTCCTTATGTTAGCGTTTCGTTGCAAAGTTAGTCATGAAACACTGACTTTGCAACGAACCTATTACATGAATGACCAATCACGTACAATTTGTGTTGGTTTTTTTTAATATTAAAAAAAGGAAAAATAAAGATAACAATCATTAATTAACAACCGTTAGTAGATAACTGCTGTTAACTAACGCACGATAGTCACTGTTCATTACACCATTCTTGTAACACCCCCAAAATACCGCAGCGGAAGACTGTGTCATAGGGGTGCTACTTCATAATACAAAGTATAAGTTATAGAAAACGAACTCTAAATGAGACGTTTTGAAAAGTTACCATTTGATTAATGAATTCAAAGTTACAAACATGAGATTCCAAAGTATGATACATAAATGTATACAAAATGTTTTGAATGGTAAATGATAAAAGCGTAAGTCTTCAGAATATGCAGCTTGACTCTAAGTTCCACGCACTAGCTATCGCCTTACTAACCTGAGATAAACATGCTAAAGTGTCAACACAATGGTTGGTGAGTTCATAGAGTTTGTCTTAAAACAGTTGAAAAAGCCTTAAAGAATGATCACACAGTAAAGGCATCGTGAATCCACTCAGTTACAAGTCCCGCCATAAGAGACTTGTAACCTGTGTGTTCACAATGCCTTTACTGTGTGATCATTCTTTAAGGCTTTTTCAACTGTTTTAAGACAAACTCTATGAACTCACCAACCATTGTGTTGACACTTTAGCATGTTTATCTCAGGTTAGTAAGGCGATAGCTAGTGCGTGGAACTTAGAGTCAAGCTGCATATTCTGAAGACTTACGCTTTTATCATTTACCATTCAAAACATTTTGTATACATTTATGTATCATACTTTGGAATCTCATGTTTGTAACTTTGAATTCATTAATCAAATGGTAACTTTTCAAAACGTCTCATTTAGAGTTCGTTTTCTATAACTTATACTTTGTATTATGAAGTAGCACCCCTATGACACAGTCTTCCGCTGCGGTATTTTGGGGGTGTTACAGATTGGTACCAGAGCCTTGGTTATAGAGAACTAGGTTGCATTTAGTACCTAGACTATAACTGCTATATACGTTGGGGCCTTCCTCTTTATTTGCCTTTCACACAATACATACACTTATGCTTTTTGGTTAGGGGTTTGCTTAGTTCCACGCTGTTAGATGATGTGACTTTAGTATTATAAGGAGCCCCAGAGATTCGTCGAGTCATTAAAAACATGGAGCTCAGTAATAACTAATTAGTTAACTTAATCTTGTGTTTGATGAGACACAAGATTTGAGTTAAATAATATTATTGCTTAGCTTTAGGGATTTGATGACTGGATTATCTTACCATCTGCCTCAGAAGGCGGATTTTGTGTCGGAAATTCTTAAGTAGGATGTTTTAGAATCTCCTTATTTAAATGGATTGGGACGCCTCTTCAGTTAAATAAAGAAATTGTAAATCACCGAACCATGAGTTTATGATCCCTTACTTACATAAATTTGGACGCTTCTTTATGTAAGTAATGTGTTATAAATAAGTGGGCTTAATTGTAGCCGATACAACTCCTTAACCAGAACCTTAGACAAATCAGAGTGAACACCATTATTTTAGAGATCCTGAAATCCCGAATTCTCTTAGACACATCATAAGTAGTTAACATCAACTGAACTTCGGGACGAAGTTCTCCTTAAGGGGTACAGACTGTAACAATTCGCAATTTCAGGTTAACTTTTATTCCCGAAAATTTCACTATTCACTTTTTACTATTCACTTTTACTATTCACTTTTCACTATTCATCTCAGAAATTTTTATTTCATATTCTCGTAAGTTAAACTATTTTAACGATAATCCGAGAGTTTGACGCTCGTCGGATCATTTCTGCAAAAATCACAAAGCCGTGTCCGAGATTTACTTTTAGGTTTAAACGTCCTTCTAGCATCCCGATATGTCCATAAAACATTATAAACAATAGAAATATGATTTTCTCTCATTTTAGGACAATTCCAAAAGTTTCGGAATTTTACGTTTTTCAGTTCAGCGTTTTACGCGAATTGCGCGTTTTAGACCCGTGTTTCCAGTTTTTAGCAGGGTTTTCGCACCCGATAGAACCTACCACTTATTTTATATTTTATTATGGACTATATTGACATGTTTGACCATACTTTCAAGTTTCATATTTTTAGGATACCCGGTTTTACGTTTCGTGGCCTAAAAACTTACGGTTAGCAACTTACGGAGTCAAAACTAGCTCTATATCTAGGATAATACCAACCAAGGCACACCTCACCCTCCTTATCCATCTTGAACCGCCACTTAGGGGGGGGGGAGTCACCCTTTAGGTGTCTTGATCTTATGCTTAGTGATTTAGGATGATTACATGTGTTTTTCTTGCAAAAATATCCTAAAATCCTAACCTCCTCATTTTTAGTATAAAAGAGAGCATTCTCTTCCTTTCTCCTTGAATACCAACGACCCAAAACACATAAAATAACCCATTGTGATCATGATTCTTTCAAGTTTCATCCATCATAAGTATAGCCTTATGTTCCTTGCATGATCCTTAACACCTTTCATCCATAAAACACTAAAATTCACCACAAAAACTCATCAAATTTCCAAGTGTTCTTAGTGAAGATTTTTACTAAAGGTTATTTTTATGTTAGATTAGTGTTTATCAAGGGATTATAAGATAGGGTTTTTGATATGGAAGCATGGCTATGGTTGGAAAAGTTTAGCAAGATTTGGTAGTGATTCTTGGTTTTGATCTTGGTTCTAGTTAAGTTTCTTCACAAGTTGTAAGCAAACCCTTATACACTTTCTTGCTCAATATCATTTCATGCTTATTATGTTTCTTTCATGCTATATATGGTCTTTGTATTGTGTTCATGATGTTTAAAAATGAATAAAAACTAGTAAAACGAGTATTGGTATACATATGTTAACTTATGACAAGCAAACAAGCAAACTAGTGATTTTTATGGAAAACCACGACCACAATAGTATAACTTTGATATTTGACACTTACTTACTGTTAAAGAGGACTTAACAAGGAAAACATAGCAATTTGAATCACCCAAAACGAGTACACGAGTCAAAAGGTATGACCATTTGAAGTTAGCGAAACCAAAACGGCAAATCTGCCTAATTAGCATTCTGATCAAATTATGATTTTGAAAGTCCCACTTCTGGTCCGATTCATCAAAAAGTTAAAGCACGAAAGTTGTCCGGAACGACGTTTTCGTTCAGGAGCAAAGAAGCTCGAGCCCTGAAAACGCTTTCTGAGTGATAATTTTCTTCAAATTCTTAACAGCCCGTTTTAAGTACCAAGTAACTATATAATTGTTATAATTAGATGAGACCAAGGGGTCTAATGACCTAAAGCCAAGACCACAACCATGGCTAAAGCCAAGGTTGAGTCTCAAGACCATGGTAACATGACCAAAGTCACGGCAAAGCCACGGCTAAAGACCATATACCTATTAAAGATCAAAAGCTTATATATATATGTTATCGAATACTACAATAGTAGGGAGCCTCATGTGAGGAGTTCATTGAGTAAGCCGTCGAGACGAGTTGTGGATTTACGAGTTAAAGTGTCCTGGCTCCTCGAACGTTTACTTCATGACTTCTGAATTATGTCGGCCCGAACGGTAGTAAGAGATATACAAACTATACATGTTTCATAGACCACTTATATTCAAAGACTTACACTATATACTAAGTACTACATCATGAACATTATGCAAGACATATATGGGCAATTCTTCGTATTCTTAGACGTTACTCAAAACCTAAGTCGCAACGTTCTATTATAGGCTGCTCTTAGAGACTTTCGCGATTCGACTACCACTTTCATTTCTCATTACATAGACTTAAGGTGAGTCATAGCCCCTACTCTTTTCGTACTTGTTTTAACTCTTGGGGGGGGGGATACATGCTCAACTACTTGCTTACTTGTACAAATACTCAAAACGTTTATACGTGACTGTGTTATACTTGATTGTCTTATACTTGATGGCATTATACTTGATTTAATACATACATGACTGTCTTTTATCTTTGGGAAGTGGCTCCCAGTTGTCTTTGGGAATTGACTCCCAGTTGTCTTTGATACATCCTAACATTTGCGAATGTTGGATACATCATAAAAGTGAGGTCTTCGGAGATGAAGTAGAGACTCACTACTAATTGCTTAATTGTCTTGATGAACTTATACATGTCTTTATTATACTATATGTTAGCAGTGGGTTGTGAACACACAGGTTACAAGTCTCTTATGGCGGGACTTGTAACTGAGTGGATTCTCAATGCCTTTGCTGTGTGATCATTCTTTAAGGCTTTTCAACTATTTTAAGACAAACTCTATGAACTCACCAACCATTGTGTTGACACTTTAGCATGTTTATCTCAGGTTAGTAAGGCGATAGCTAGTGCGTGGAACTTAGAGTCAAGCTGCATATTCTGAAGACTCACGCTTTTATCATTTACCATTCAAAACATTTTGTATACATTTATGTATCATACTTTGGAATCTCATGTTTGTAACTTTGAATTCATTAATCGAATGGTAACTTTTCAAAACGTCTCATTTAGAGTTCGTTTTCTATACCTTGTACTTTGTATTATGAAGTAGCACCCCTGTGACACAGTCTTCCGCTGCGGTATTTTGGGGGTGTTACAATTCTTGTCGCCTATTGGGTGTGGCATTAGCAAAAATAGGATTGCCCTCTAGAAATCCTGCTAAATGTCTCTTATGCTAAAGGGAGGGTGGTGACATGCTCACCACTACATCAGCGTCACGTTAGCTTTCTCTCTCTGCTCACTTCCCATCACTCCCTCTCACATTTCACCCATTTGGTCACATTCCCCTCACCTTTCATTAAAATACTCACTTTATAAAAATAAACCCGCTAAATAGCCCATACACACTCACAAAACAAATAAAAAACATTACTTTTAAAAGGGCCATGACTTAAATAGACCAAGAGATTTTTTTTCCATCTCATAGACCATTTTATCTACTTGAAAAAAATTCCAAATATAGATTGCTTGACTGTGCTACCACTCGACTCCAATTTTATTTTTTGCTCGACTTCACTATCATTTTGCTTGACTTTACACTATAATTTGCTCGACTTCAGTTTTTGAAAAAAAAAGTCGTGAAGTCTATAGGCTGGAAATCAAATGTTAGGAATTAAACTAACATTACAAAGTGTTGAAGACAGAAGTTGAAACTGCTAAGGATAACACTGCAGTACTAACTTACTTAGTACTACTAGTACAATGGGTTAGTACTTGTAACACCCCCAAAATTTGGTACCGCGGAAGACTAATCAAGCTTTCGGGGTGCTACGGGATTGGTATCCGTCACAAGTCATAAAGGAACGAGATAAAGTAAATGTAAGTAAAAATAGAACCATCCAAGGTTTTTAAGTTTACATTCATCCCAAATAAACCAAAGTGAGGCCCAAAATAGATTTAAACATAGGTCCACAACATAATATCAGAGTTTAGAATAGATTCTTTAACCAAAACGCCAAACCAAGCCTTCCAATCGAGCAATCCAAGCAATCACTTAGTTATTTGAGAAAACGCGCTAAAAGTCAGCTTACACTGGTGAGTTCATAGGTTTAAACTAAATCAATACAAGTGGACATATATGCAAAAACCCTTGCTATGCTAGACTAGTCCTCAATCCACAATACCAACCCTATAGGGCACATTATAGTCCAATCACAAAATCTCATACAATGGTGACATGCTAAATTGAGGCCCACCCACTGGTGGCATGCTACTCAATTGCTCACCCAAATCAATTCAATCTGCATTCGCAAGGATGCGACATGCCCTGAATAATACCCTAAGGGAGGCTCACCCACTGGTGACATGCTGCTACCCCTTAGTAAAAACAACCTAGTGTATAAGCATAATAAGTTTTATACCAAACATCACAATCCGTCCACATAGAACATTTGCACGTTTTCTCACCCCAAGTTTAGAAAAACAATATTCAAGAGTAAAAGTGGGGCTATTACTCACCTCAGTCCAGATATTAGCTCAAAATTGGTAGAAACAAGAAGTATCGCTACTCAAACGACGGCAACTACGGACTCGACACTTCCTAACAATATAAACTCATCTCAGAATCATTTTCTCAAAAATCAATTATTCCCAATCCCGAACGTATTCCATTTTACTTTCCAAAAATCCGTTTCTCATATTTGTTTTAGTGTTTGGTATCCGTGTGGGTGAAGGTTGACTCAACACAAACCATATAACATACCATCAAAGTAAAGAACAATAACGATCTATAGGTCTAGCCTTAGCCTAATAAGTCCCTTAAATAGATCGTCGACGTTTATCGAGTTCGTCAACCTGATAATCCTCCACAACATATTTACTTAACTTAGTATTACAAAACCATACCACGTCCTAAATCACATAGCACATAGTTTACTACATGGTAAGTTTTAGAGTTTAATAAGTCTTCTAAATAGATCTTCAAACTTATCGAATTCGTCAATTCGATAAACAAAATATTTTTAACTTATTATCCTGAACTCCTACCACGACCTAAGCTATTGATGCGTGGGAATTGCACCAGGCTTTACCTCTCGAGAAGCTTACAACCCCCACCAGGCAGTGTACCTGATCGTTGTAGTATAGTATAGTGACAAGTACCGGGGGATTGATCGTTCAACTCAAGAATAGTGTCGCTAGGATTAGAAAGCCTAAAAACTAGGTCTAGAGGTGAGGGATGATTCTTTTTGTATTTTTATATTTTTATGAAAGCAAGTAAAATCTCAATTTTTAGAGGAATGGGCGGAATTAGTTGCTAGTCAACTAACCCAATGACTATGATGCAATCAAAATAAAATGACAAAAAATGAAAATAAACTAAATTAAGGTAGTGGTGTGAGCAATATATGGGAGAATTGTGTTTACTTAGATTTCACTACTCCCTAGATATCTTTTACAAGTTAATTACTTGTTACAATTGCGTGGATGATGGATTGTATTCCTTAATACCATTCATGGGGTGGCGTACTTACTTCACCAATTCTATAAGCTCTTACTTCACTCCTATGTCGAGCCGGCTAAGAAGCTCCTAACATGGGATCACTAGAATTCGCTCATGCAATAAATACAACCATAAAAACCTAGTACACGTCGGTTCATGTTTCTTAAGATGTTCAAGCACGTTACACAATGGAGATCTGCTAGTTTTCTTAAGCCTAACATTGAAATCATTCATCCATTACAACTATAAATAAGCAATCAACCTATAATCAACATCTATGTTTCATTACATCTAAGCAAACACACAATAGATCTAGCCTAGCATGTTAAAATCAAGACAAGTGTAAGATATATTCAAACAACACATAGACATATTGAATGAACTGAAAGAAAACTTTAATTGAACATGAAGGGTTTCAAGGGGTGAAAACCCTTGAAAATACTGTTACAAACGACCTAGGGTTTATTAGGTTCGGCCCTAGAATTCTCCACACAAGTTCCTCTTTTAATGAATGAAAAATAGAAAAGTATATATAGATTTTGTGAGGTGACGGCGTCAAGAGGAAAAATCTGACGCCGTCATCTCGCCGCCAATAAAGTTCTCGGACTGCCTAGATCTGGAGCTGACGCCGTCATGTGTAATTCTGCTCTAGGCCATCACCAAAATTATTCTTGACGCCCTACTTCTGACGCCGTCACGTTTTCTCTGGGTCGTCATCCATTTTGCTCCTGACGCTGTCATCTTTTCCTTCTTGACGTCGTCAGGTACTGTTCCCAGCAAGGAAAATTAAGACTTTGCCACTTTCTTCACTTTTATGCTCCAAAAACGTCCAAAATACTTCCTTTTCCAGAATTCACTCCCAAAGTACCTAAAATCACAAAAGGAACGATTTAGGGAAATATTTGATCAAATAAATTCCAATTCCGGCTTAAATGACCCCCTAAAAACGGTTTATTTTTCGCCTCATCATATACCCTTACACTTGAGATTTGCTTGTCCTCAAGCAAATGCACTTTTATTCTAGTCAAAATACAAGTTAGGGGTCATTTAACACTAATATAAAGTAATTACAACAAATAATCGTTCCACTAAAGACTAAAGACAAGCACGAAGGTCATACACTAGCACCTCACAAATAGTGTTTAGATACTCATATCTCTCGGGTGTAATAAAGTATATATCACAATATGGAAATGGAAAACATCTCTCACTACCTGTCATAACAAAATAGATTACCATAGGCTTGGGAAAGGATCAAACCTCCACCATATAACATAAGCACCTAGGATAAACTATCAAAGAGGTCTTTTAAAGGGTTGTAACATTAGGTGTAGGGATATGGAAAACACGGTTTTGTTGAATAAAGGCAATCTTTACTGGTGGCGAGTTAATAATCTTGGTCAATTACATGTACAATATGGCGTTGCTAAGCCAAGACTAGACTCGACTTAAGCTAATAAATGAAAAATAACAAGAACATAAAATAAACATAGAATGAAACGGGATGGTAGTCCGTATGTTTTTCTCTTTTCTAATTTTTTTTCTATTTTTTTTTTTTTTTTTTTTTTTTTTTTTTGTGCATACACTCTTACCCTACCATCCAAAATAATACATCATAGGGAATGAACATTCCCCTTACACTTGAATTTTTACATACTTTACAATAAACTAATCTAACGACTCGAATTAAGATAATCAAAACACTTGGAGTACTTTTTAGATTAACGCACATATGGGGGTAATATATGATGTTCTTTCTCATTACTCCATAAAATAAGTACTTTACCCATGAGTCCCATGAGTCCCAAAACAATATGTACAAGGATATGACTCGACTTAGCAACCATGTAATCAGTTAGATAATTAACTAAGGGTTTAAACAAATGACAATAATGCACTAAAGATGAGCGCATACACGGAAGGCTAAGGCGATTTGGGTGTACATTTAAGTGGGGTGTAACAAATTATTCCTTTAAATAAGATGCTTAAAGTTAGAAACGAAAAGATAGGCTCGGAGGGGTGTACTAAGGGTTTCGTGTACTAAAAATGAGTACAACGCTAAGGTGTTGGAAAAATTAATTGACTTTACTAGCCAAATAATATGTCTTAAATGGTCTAGTAATTATGATACGGGTTTAACACAAGGGTAATCATAATGCCTCTTATCATGTAGTAAATCCTACTACACGAATGTAGTCTCACTAGCGGTCTCGGGATGCATCACTAACGCAAGTTCTAGAATCTAAATGCTACCGGTACACTCATAAGCACTAATAGTAAATGCTTTTCCTATCAAATCTAAAGGCGAAGCTCACATATTTGGGTGGAAATTTTTTTTGAATGATACGGTTTTGTGCTACTCATACAATCTCCTATCCATGAGACGCTTGCTATGGCTAAAGTTTCACTCCTAAATGTTGTAAAAAATTTTAAATTTGGCGTTAAAATTGCACTAACAAGTATTTCTCATAGTTTTATTACACACCTACCATCAAACAAACAAACTCAAACGAAAGTGTATCCTATGAGGTATCATTATTTTATCCTCCCCTTACACTTAGGATGAACATTGTCCCCAATGTTCAAGTAAAGATTGTAAAAGAAAAATAGGTAAAAGAATGAAATCAAATACTCCCCTGATTCGCTCGGAATGGATAATATGGTAACCAGGTTAGATCTTCCTCCAAGAAAATGAACAATCAAAGCTTCCCTTCCAGAATATAAATCATCTTCTTGTCATACATAACCTATTAAACCTGAGAAAACAAACAAGGCAACCTCGCGTAAGAAGTGACCTACATAAATTCTTATGTTAAGTTTCCGGAAAATTTCTGGAAAAACTTGGTCCTACTTCCTGGAAAATCCTGCAAAACATCATTATGACTCGATACAAGCATTTGACTCTAACAAATACGAATATACATGTTCATTTAATATTGTGGAGAATCATGATCGAATTTGTTTCTTTAAAAACATATTTGGGGTTTCCCCTTACACTTATCTTTTGCGAAATACCTTTGGATGAAGTTAAGACTAAGCCAAACAACAAAATAAAGTATTTTCACCATTTTAGTTTCAAACATGATCTACCAACAATAAAAATAAAGCATACATACGGAAACAAATAACAATCAAACAAATAAAAATCACACAAAACATGGGTTGCCTCCCAAGAAGCGCTTTTCTTTATTTACGAGTCTTGTAGCTAGACTCAATGTCATGGATTACTACGTGACCTCATCGTTGGTTTCACTCTCTAGGTCATCTCCTATACCAGTTTTGTATTCCGGACCTAGTTGCAAGCATTTTTTGTAGAAACCAAGCATCCTATTCATCACATACTCTACTCCTCTACGTCTATCCTCATCATTCCTATAGTAAGCCGCTTGTTTGTGTTCCTTTTCTATGTTCGATAGGAGGCGGTATTGTTCAATCTTATAGGGCATTTGGTAGGCAATCTCATCATTCTTTTCCTTGAACCTATCTATCCCTAGAGTTGGATCATAACTCATCTTAGTGGCCTCAACGAATGGTTTTCCGAACACTACTTGACTTAGGCAAGTATCTATCACCGGACGAGTATCTTCTACTATCATAAAATCGATATCGTAAGTGAAATTTTTGACAATCACATGCAATCCTTTCACTCTTCCTACAAAATTACTTATCAAATTCTTGTTGGGCATCATCCTATAACCAAGTTGTTTCTTCATTACCCAATTATAATAAGTCCTAGTCATGATGTTCATAGGAGACCTAGGATCGATATAAGCTTTCCATACATGCATATGCCCAATGTTGCACGGTATGTTGATGTTAGAGGGATCACCTACTTTAATAAGGGGTGAACCAAGGATATATGGAGTCTCGGGATCATTGAATAAATCCTTGTGATATTCCCGTTCTTCCTTGGTGGGCAACTTATCAAAGTACTCATCTATGTTTTCTACTTCCTCTAACTTCTCTCCCTTATCAACCTCAACTTCCTTAATTTCATTCCTAGTCTCGGTTTCTACCCCAACTTCATCCTTGTCACTTTCTTCTACATCCTTATCTATTGGCTTAATGGTAACAACATTGACAAAGTGGACGTGTTTAGATGATGAGGGGTCCTTAGTTTGGATTCCGCTATTGGCGTCCCTAGTGTCCTTCCTAGGTGTAGTTAACGCTTGGTTGTTGAGGGCTTTCAACAAGTTGTCAATCTTATTGGTCATCTCCATTTGTTGTTGGTTGAATTCGGTTTCAAACTTAACTATGCGAGCTTCTTGAGATGCCATAAACTTGGACATAAATCCTTCAAGATTGTTGGTACTACCATAGTTATTAGAAGGATTGTTGTTGAAAGCACGGTTGGAGGGTGGACTGTTTGGTTGGTAACGATTAGGCGGATTGGAAGGATTGTTTTGGTTTTGTTTCCACCTAAGGTTTGGGTGATTTTTCTAAGAAGGGTTGTAGGAATCACCGTAAGGGTTCGGCTCGGGCTTGAAAGCATACCACTTATCTCCCGCTTCATCGGTACACGAAGATGCATAGTCCGCAAAAGCTGTTCCGGGGAGTTCCACACAATCACGAGTGTCATAGGGACCACTACATAATTCGCATGAAGAAGTGATTTTGTTCACTTGGCTTGAAGGCTTAGGAGCTTCGTAAGATTTCATGAGAAACTTGACTTGATCCTCATGTTCCATGATCCTACGGTCGGGAGTGCTAGAGTTGTTCGAAGGCAAAGATATTGCCTTGACCGTTTTGTTCAAATCACGGGGATCATTCCAACTTTCGTTGTCATAGAGAGCAAGATCTTCTATGAGTTCCCATGATTCTTCCGCACTTAGATCACGTAGCTTGCCACCGGCCGATTGGTCAATGGTTCGCCTTGTGGAGAGATCGATATGGTCATAGAAGATTTGGACTTGGAGCCAAAGATGTATGCCATGATGAGGGACTTTTTGGAGTAAGTCCTTGAAACGAGTCCATGCTTCATATAGAGTTTCACCTTGACGTTGTTGGAACATCAAGATATCATTTCTAAGCTTGGTAGTTCTCCCCGGTGGGAAAAATTGAGCAAGGAAACGAGTGGTGAGATCATCCCATGAGGTGATAGATCACGCGAGTAAACGTTTAAGCCATTGACTAGCTTGATCACGTAGAGAGAATTGGAATAGGCGTAATCGGGTTGACTCTCTAGTTGTAACATCAAAGTCTATAGAATCTACGATTTTAAGGAAGTCCTTGAGATGTTGATTTGGATCTTCGGATCGAAGTCCATGGAATGCACATCCACTTTGCACCAACCGGATGGTGTCGGATCGCAAGGGAGACACATTGGCTCCTTGGGTGAGCTCAATGGTGTTTCGATAGCCTTGGTGGCTAGGTCGGGAATACTCTCCTAGGGTTCGGGGCCTAAGAGGGTTGTTTGCTAGTGGTGGGTTTTGTGGGTGGTCTTGTTGTGGTGGGTTGATGGGTTCAAAGATGTTACCACCTTCCATGATGTCGGATGGTAAAGAGTTACGAACAAAAACACGAAGAAATAAGATAGACTAAAGAAAACCTAAAAAATAAAAATAAAATCTTACCAGAAAGGAATCTAGCAAGTAGACCTAATAAAAAGAAATCCTAACCTAGACAATAACTATTCCCCGGGCTGCGGCGCCAAAAACTTGATGCGTGGGAATTGCACCAGGCTTTACCTCTCGAGGGATCTCGAGAAGCTTACAACCCCCACCAGGCAGTGTACCTGACCGTTGTAGTATAGTATAGTGACAAGTACCGGAGGATTGATCGTTCAACTCAGGAATAGTGTCGCTAGGATTAGAAAGCCTAAAAACTAGGTCTAGAGGTGAGGGTTGATTCTTTTTGTATTTTTATATTTTTATGAAAGCAAGTAAAATCTCGGTTTTTAGAGGAGTGGGCGGAATTAGTTTCTAGTCAACTAGCCCAATGACTACGATGCAATCAAAATAAAATGACAAAACATGAAAATAAACTAAATTAAGGTAGTGGTGTGAGCAATATACGGGAGAATTGTGTTTACTTATATTTCACTACTCCCTAGATATCTTTTACAGGTTAATTACTTGTTACAATTGCGTGGATGACGGATTGTATTCCTTAATACCATTCATGGGGTGGCGTACTTACTTCCCCAACTCTATAAGCTCCCACTTCACTCCTATGTCGAGCCGGCTAAGAAGCTCCTAACATGGGATCACTAGAATTCCCTCATGCATTAAATACAACCATAAAAACCTAGTACACATCGGTTCGTGTTTCTTAAGACGTTCAAGCACATTACAAAATGGAGATCTGCCAGTTTTCTTAAGCCTAACATTGAAATCATTCATCCATTACAACTACAAACAAGCAATCAACCTATAATCAACATCTAGGTTTCATTACATCTAAGAAAACACACAATAGATCTAGACTAGCATGTTAAAATCAAGACAAGTGTAAGATATATTCAAACAACACATAGACATATTGAATGAATTGAAAGAAAACTTATCTTAATTGAACATAAAGGGTTTCAAGGGGTGAAAACCCTTGAAAATACTTTTACAAACGACCTAGGGTTTATTAGGTTATGCCCTAGAATTCTCCACACAAGTTTCTCTTTTAATGAATGAAAAATAGAAAAGTATATATAGATTTTGTGAGGTGACGGCGTCAAGAGGAAAAATCTGACGCCATCATCTCGCCGCCAATAAAGTTCTCGGACTGCTTAGATCTGGAGCTAACGCCGTCATGTGTAATTCTGCTCCAGGCCGTCACCAAAATTACTCTTGACGCCCTACTTCTGACGCCGTCACGTTTTCTCTGGGTCGTCATCCATTTTGCTCCTGACGCCGTCATCTTTTCCTTCTTGACACCGTCAGGTACTGTTCCCAGCAAGGAAAATTAAGACTTTGCCGTTTTCTTCACTTTTATGCTCCAAAAACGTCCAAAATGCTTCCTTTTCCGGAATTCACTACCAAAGTACCTAAAATCACAAAAGGAACGATTTAGGGAAATATTTGATCAAATAAATTCCAATTCCGGCTTAAATGATCCCCTAAAAGGGGTTCATTTTTCGCCTCATCAGGCATTGTAGGATACGTTATTCGATAATAAACCGCTTTTATCTAACTAAATTGGTTTTATTTAATCCGTCTACCAAATAAGTTAAATAGTTATTTAGAGCGGGTATATTAACGTCAAATATTCGTGACTAGCACAAATAGTCAACAACTAATAAAATGGTCAAACTTGGATTTAAGTGCCCTCGAATATTTTATAACTCGCAAAGTCTCATTTTATTTCCAAAAACTCATTATAATTCGTAAAACGATTCACTTTTACCTCTACTCTTTCATATATACAATTTTTATTTTTAATAAAGTTTTCGACGATATTATACTATATTAATAGTCTAATATATGTCGGTAACGTTATTATTTTTATTACTCGTGATCTCTTATTTATTATATACGCATTCATATAAATATACGTACGTTTTCACATTTATATATTTATATAAATGTTTATATCGATATATAAGTCATTACGAGTTTTATTATTTGTGTAGTCATTAATTATTTCGAGTTATAAAATACGAGTCACATGTCCGAGTCATCACTTCTCGGCTCATTGTCCAAATCCAAATGTTAAGGCGGTTGTCGAGACCAACTATTGACTAGAAAGTCAAGGTGACCCCGACTCGCTCAACTCACAAGTCCAATGTAATATCATCAAGTATCAACAACTCCGTCAACAAGTCCCATTTAATCCCTTCAACAACTACAACAATAAGGTCCGACTACGGCACCTTAATAACCTATCTCCGTCATTCTAGTTTGACCGTCTCACAATCGGGCCCCATTACCACTTTTCGTCAACACAACTCCAAAATATACCATGAGTCCGTATCAACACGTCATCAACCTCAAAATAATATTAGTAACTATAATAACATTAACCAATAATATTTATACAATTAACCACAACATCATAACTCGACAACATCAAAATACCAAATATACGGGTTGACCTACCAAGTCAAACCCGAGTCAATGCTTCACCACGAGTCGTGTGCGTCCCACCCGAGACCTCTAGGGTCTCGGCTAGCTCAACCGAGCTTGAACGAAAACCAAACCGAACCCCATGGATCTCGATACCTCAAACCAAAGACAACAATATACAAATTTTGCAACCAAAACTTAATCAAATCCATATGATACTAAACCAAAAACTCTAGTTATCATCACCACGAGACCAAGATTATCAACAAAACCTCATAAGCTCAAAAATAACATCAAGCCGAGAGCCTAGGCTCTCAGTTTCCAGTCGACCTACACACAAAACACCTCAAATGGATACCAAACTTATTTTAAATCTCGTTTTATACCAAAACCCACATGAATATCTCGTTTTCAATCAAAAACTTTGCCCAAAATCACAACCCCGTGACTCACGAGTCACGTATTTAACAAAATACGAGTCACAACTCCCTTGTGACTCATCTTACCTTCGATATCAACAAGAAAAGGTCGCAAAAATCTTCAAAAATCACAGAAACCCACGCGTGAACAAGTGAATCTAATAGATCTAGTGATGGGATATTTTTGAGGTGGTTTTAGATGGTGGAAGGCGGCGGTGAGGTAGCAGTGGCCGGCCTTGGTGGCGGCGGCTAGGGTTGCAAGAAGAGAGAGGATAGAGATGAGGGAGAGAGAGATGAGGGTGGTGTTGTTTGTGTTATGTGAACCGGTCACCACAAGGGACCATTTTATCTTTTCCTTTTTTTTCTTTTTTTATAAAAGTAACTACAATAATAATATAGAGAGGGGGAGGGTCGGCTAAGGTGTAAACACAAGGACCAATCGTGTAAAATTTTCAAAGTATCCCGACCCTCGATTCCCGAGTCTACACTCAATATTTTTAATATTCACAATACGTTCGTTTGATATATAAATGCGACCATTAATCAAAGTTTTTAAATTTGTTAGGTTATCCTTGTGCCGGAGTCAACGTAGTGCCTAATAAACGCAACAACAATAATCCACGACATATATTCCATATAAAATCAATAATACGAATAAAACTCCTCATAAAATTCATAGTTTCAAAATCACACGTTTAAATTCGACATAATCCACTGAAAATAAATTCCAAACATTTTGTATCGTTAAATTTTAAAGTAATGCGGATTTTAAAATAGCTCCCTAATTTGCCAGTTGTCAAAGTACTGCTTATAGGCTGAAGACAGATTATGAAGATATACTTGGGGATAATTATAGAATAGATATTATGTATATCTTATACATTTAGTTTGATACGAATCTTAGTTTACTTGTAAAGGACTCCTTGTGTTATAAAAAGAGATCCTAGGTTTTATATTTGGTATACAGAATTCCCATAGCACTCTAAGAAAAACTTCAAGGTTGTAAACCCTAGTGATATTCTAGATCACTCGTATTGTTAATAATATTGAAGCACTTGGTTATATTCTTGTTCATTGTTTACTATTCAATACAATACAACTGTTTCACTAAATCATATATAAAGTCTTCTAAGTATTAGCTAGTAAATTCCGCTTGCTAGCTAGTATATACTCAAAGTATTACCAACACAAATCTTGTGTTCAAGATCCTTCACATAAAAAAATGGTCTATTTAAGTCATTCCCCTACATTTTTGTAACTCTCACTATGGTGAGCTGGTCACCATAGAAATGCAATTTGCCCGAGACATGTATTTGATGTTTTGGTTGGTGGCGCGTGAACTAAGGTGAATGGTGAGTGGTCACTCCCACTCCGGATAGTCTTAGGAGTAATACTTCAAGAGCAGGGCCAGCTCTGGCAATGGGCAGAGCGGGCGACGGCCAAGGGCATCAAAAAGATAAGGGGCATCAAGTTTCCGTTCTTGTGAATCGATTTGATTAAAAATAAATAAATAAATAAATAAATAAAAACAAATACATAAAAAGATTTCTTGAAAATATTACTTGTTCGTCTTCTTTGTGCCTCTATTTTAGTTAATCAAAAAGTAAAAAAGAAAAAAATTTGAGCTAAGTATTGTCGGACATGAATGCCAGAAGTTTTGAGGAAGAAGAAGATTGCATCGATAGTTGTATATTCTGTGGGTCAGTGTGTCTTTAATTGATCTATTTTTTTAAAAAGCACCTCCAACTTTTAACAAAGTTAGCATATGATGCAAGTTTTACTAACTAGGTTTTAATATTTATAATACTCATTTTACCTAAGGTCTACCAATTTGCACTAACGGACAGAGAATCCGGTCGTGTGTAGGATAGTAATGGTAAATCTAAGGTCGTCCCAAGAGCTATGTGGTGCGGACTATGTCTAAGTATATTGTCACTAAGTAAAAGTAATTAAAAAGAAATGATTGATTGAAAGTTGGAAACGAAACTAGAAAACAAGCAATTAAATAAAAGGTTGTGAGCAGTGGGAGAAAAGTGTACTAGCCTAGTTACTCCTCCTACATCGTTTATGGTTATGTTCCCTATTAAACTAATCTTATGCTTTAGGTGGGGCGGACATATATCACTAGGTACATATGGTCAAGTTCCCTATCCTATCTCCCCTGAATCTTGTCAAGAACCACATGTACTACCCCATGCTATTAACCCTACGTATGGTAGACGGGTTTGAGTCATTAAGCGCCAGTATATGCTAGACTTATCTTTAATGGCTCGTTGTCACGATCATAGGCCATTTCTCTAACTTTTTAAGTTCATCAAATACGGTAGGTGATCCTATGGTAAATTTGCACACGCGGCAATATGGTTAGTTGTCATCCCTCCCATTTCCTCGCAATCCATCAGGCTAGTATCCCATGGTCAATTCTTCTAGCCTACTAACTCAATTGGGGTATTAATTCAATTAAAGCTAGCGTAGTGGATACAACCGCATATCAAAACTACCAAAATAAGAGGATCTCAAGATAAAATAAGCATGCACACACGTAAAAGCATATAATAAAAGTACGGAAACATGGTTAAAACAATATAGGAATCATAACTAGGCTAGCACCAGAGGTGCTTAGCCAATCATGCTAAATTCAACACTCGAAATAATGTTTACAAGATCCATGTATTCGAAATGTAAATGAAACTATGAAATGCTAAAACTTATAGTGATTGAAGTGTGATTTCTCCCTTGGAAATCCTTCGTATGCTGCTGTAGAAGGGCCTCTTAAAAGCTCCTAACGATCTTTGACTTTGTGAGTGAGTCAAATGCAGAAATTAGGGTTGTATTTATAGGCCCGTCGAGAGTTACGGCGTAACTACGAAATGTGTTAAGCCATAACTTGTGAAATCTTATCCAGATCTAGAGTTTATGGCGTAACTATGAAATGTTACACCGTAATAATGATATTAGGGTTTCTTCCCCGTCGTAATCTCCAAACGTGTTACGCCGTAGAATATTTATCGGATCTGAGATCTCTTGTATTCTTCATTACGTCGTAGCCCAAAAGGTGTGTTACACCGTAAGTTGATTCTTGAGCTTGGACTACTCTCGTACTCGTTGCTACGCCGTATTCCATAGTTATGTTATAGCATAGTCTTTAGATATGAGGATTCTTCAAGACTTGTGATTGTTACGGCGTAAACAATGGAATTAGTTATGTCGTAACTCTTGGTCCGCGTTGACTTTGTTCTTCTTAGTAGAAATCCTAGCTACGGCGTAGTTGAGAGAATGAGTTACACCGTAGCTTCTTCCAGCATACTTGGATTTGTCTATCTTTGCACGTTCTTTCCAATTTGCTCGTCTCTTTAGCTCCTATGCTCACTTGTGACCTGGATACAAAATATAAAGGAATAAAAGCATATATCCACATAATCATTAATATAAATGAGCATAATAGAGGGAAATTGACCATTAAATATCAGGATTATTTGATGTTATCAAATATCCCCCCACTTGAACTCTACTTGCCCTCAAGTAGACCTTATTAGATGTATTCTCAAAAAGATATCCCCCAATATTACTCGGGAAATATGAATTTAAAAATATCCTATGCTAGAATTTCTCGAAGCTGAACACCTCATGTAAAGGGGAACAAACATTCTCTCTCTATATTCTAAGTGTCAATTTTCGGGATGATCACTCATTGCACAGTCATAGTATGTATTCTATCATAGGCTTGGCAGTTACACAAAACTCCCCCACTAGAGCTAAGGTCGGAACAACCCTCGAAGGCAACATTGGGTGAACACATATAAGGTTAAGGGTGTGGTGTCGTTACCAACATGCTACGGAAAAAGCGACAAAGGAAATGATACATGACCGGAACGCCGGGCAAGACACCAAGACCTGCTCGAATCCTTCACCTAAGCATGATTCACGACTAAGGGTAGGAATAGACATGGGATTTCACAAAATTGGTGTAAAATGAAAAATAACAAGCAAATAGTCTAAACCTACAACTAAGTCATCACCATTTACCGTTCGCCTAAGATCTAAACTTTGAAACACAGAAATTGGATCATATCAAGTAAATATGTCATTAGAGGACGTCATTATGGGCACAAAACTTGGTCTTCATGTTAGTGTAGAATTATTCACCAATTCTTGTCTTCTACTGTGACCGAAGTGGCCTCTTCGATACTAAATCTTGATAAGCTCTTCATCAAGGTGCTATACATTGGTGCACCTGTTTATTTCAAGTATCAATGATGAGTGTCTAAATACTCATCATTTTATACTAATCTGAACTGCCAAAACATACAAAAACACTCAAATATGCATCAAAATACTTAAAATATCTTAAAGATGTGTTTTATATGTTTCAAATGCAAAATATGCAAAAACAGATGAAAAACGTACAAAGTTTGCATAATTGGCAGTTTCAGTCCCTCAAGTTTCATAAATTGGCAAAACTAGTCCCTGGTTATTCTAAAAACATGAAAAAGTCACCAAAGGTCCTTTTTAATCATAAAGTTACATATTTAGTCCTTTGGTGCAAAGTTTCATAAAATTACAAGTTTAGTCCCTATACTTTGGAAATTGACAGAAATGGTCCCTGGGATGTAAAAACTTTGAGAAAATCAATTTTGGTCCTTGTACTAATAATCTTTTGCAGGAATGGTCCTTGGGTGATAAGTTTGGTGAATTTACATGATTGGTCCCTGAAGTTTCACAGTTTGGCAAAACAGGTCCCTCAAAGTTTTAAACTTAACAGTTTCAGTCCCTGGGTGTTCAAAATGGGAAAATTATCATTAAGGGTCCTAGGGAATTCATAATTTTCACTATTAGTCCTTGGATTAAAAGTTTGGAGAAATTACATAATCAGTCCCTGAAGTTTGGTGAATTGTCAGTTTTAGTCCCCGGGTATTTAAAAAATTAAAAATATCAAAAATGCCCTGGTACTATTCACATGTGATAATTTAGACCCTTATTTAAACTATGGGAATGTCACAATTTCAGACCCTCAACCTTTCCCTAATTACAAAATTGGTCCTTGTAATTTCAATAAAACCAAACGGACCCTAACTAATAAATAACCAAACAAACTCATGTTACACAACCAGCCCACCCCTGTTATTTTTGTGATCCAAGTCCACCAGGCCCAACTTCCTACCCAATCCACCCCAGGGTCAAATGGTCAACAAACCGCCAAAACCACTCCCTACTGTTCATCTCCTTCTCCCTCACCTGCATCACCCAAACCACCTGGTATTCCACCTCCACCTCACCTCCCCACTTGCTTACCCACTCCCCTCCACCTCTACATACCTCCAAAACCCTTGAAAACCTCTCCACGCATAATCTGACACCCAAGACCAAATTGGCGCGAAAAAGAGTTTTTAAACGGCTGAGATGACTTGGACTTTATCAATGGCTAGGAAGTGGTGGGAAACACCCCAGTGGGCCCCACATACTCAGAAAAGGGCTATAAAGAAGAAAAGAGGCAATGAAGAAAGAGCATTAGTTTAGTTTAGTGTAATTTAGGTCGACTAGTGTAATTTTAATCTTTCAGTGTAATTTTAAGCTTCTTGGTAATCAATTAAGTTATTTTAATGTATCTTTAAACTTTTGCAACAATCAATTTTAAGTTTCAGCTCAGTATCTCAGTTTTTGAATTTCTCAATTTCTCAAAAATCTCACAAAGTATTGTCTGTTGTTATTTGTTGTTGTAATTGATTCATAAGCTCATATAAAGCTTTGGCAAAGCTTTAATAAGCTGTTAGAAACCTAAATCATCAGTTTCATTTATAAAAGTAGAAAATACTAAAAATTCAATAAAATAGAAAATAAATAGAAAATTAGTTGTAAAGAAGAAAGAAGAAGATGGAGCAGGTTAATTCTGATTGGATTATGGTTTAGAATCCTATGGGGGATACTAGGTTGTGATCTTGGTCTTGGTTCATCATCCCAGTCCAATTCCATTTTGTAAGCTTTTATACTAATTTTTCATATTACTGTTTAGTTATTATATTTGTTTAGGTTTCTGAATTTTTATGTTCATTTGTTATTGTTAAGTTAGAATAATCATTAATATAAGTTGGTTACTCATTAAGTTTCATTATTATTGAAAATCAATATTTCACTGTGTTTAAAAACAAACTTGACAAATTTGTTTTTATTGCATGTGGAATTGAAGTTTTATGTTTAATTGAGTTTATTATAGACTAATTAACAGTTAGAAACCAATAGTTGGATTAAATTAGTGTTTTGTGTTGTAAAACATGAAACAGACATAGATATAGGGTGTTTGGCTCAGGGTTGCTCAGTGAGCTCAACTGAGTTTGAGAGTGAATTTGTGATTCAAGATAATAACTTAGGTTCATACAAGCTCAGTCTAACCATCTCTTTGGGTATTATATAAAGCAAAAGTCAAAATCACCTTCAAACATCATTGGCAGTTGACTGTGTGGAATTGACAACCTCATATCAGCCATACTTGCTTATTATTTGTGGTAATTGCTTAAATTAGTCTTATTATATCATAAATCATCAATCTCAATTAGTTTAGAAGGATCAAAGTTCATAATAGTCAAAACTTAGGTTATTATCAAAAGTCAAAATTTCTGCTTCTCAGATTTTGTCAAAACTTCAAGCAATTGTTTTGAATTTTGTAGAAGGCTTTAGAACTTGAAATTTGTTATAGTAGCACTCTACCAGCTTATCTTTAATTTCCCATATATCTTATATTTTTAGCATTTTTCTTGTGGGCCCCACAAAGCCACAAAGTGACTTGCAGGGCACACCCCTGCTCTGTCTCAGCAGCTGCACAACCAAACACCACCCTTTTGAGGTGTTTTCCAGCCACCTCAGTGGGCCCCACTACCACCACTTAGCTTTTCCCAACCCCCCTCCTACCAGGGAGTAGCCATTGACCTTTTGTTTGACCTGAACCTCAGTGGACCCCACCTAGATTAACCCTTGAACTCTGTCCCCATTCTGTGTTGAACTAAGTTTTGGATTAGCTTAATATGGCTTATTAGCTTATCTACTGAGCTTATTTGTCCATTTTGAGCTTTGACAAGTCCAAAGTACTTATTAGAACCAGATTTAGCCATAGTGGGTCCCACACAAGCTCATTTGAGCTTATTTCCCTTTCAAGTCAACAAAAGTCAACTGTGGTAGCAATAAGCTTCCACAGTGCTTAATAATAAGCTATAAAATTATTGTTTTTATTAAAGTTGTTTATTTTTAAGTATAATATAGTTTTGTAAAAGAAAAATCCAGAAAATACAACATAAAAATAAGTGATAGTTTCTATTTAATTTAATTTAATTTTAATTTTCATTTTTAGATTTTAATTAAGTAAGTTGTGTTTTTATATTTTTATTAATTTCCTTTTATATTAAAGTATTTTTAATAAATTTCTTAGATTTTTATTTTGTAATTTAGTATTTATTAAAATTAATAATAGTTTAATTAATAATTAATCAATAAATAAGTTTTAAATAGCATAATTAATTTTTATATAGTAACACCTAGTTTTTATATTTTTTATAGCTTTTATAAGTTATAAAATAATATTTGTAATTTAAATTAGTTTAAATTGTTTAATTAATATAAATAGTTTTTAATTAATAAAAAGCTCACAAAAAGACAAAAAGATTTATTTTTATTTTTTATACTTTCTTCAAGTTCATTTTTAAGTTTAGAAATTATTTTTATAAGTTTCTAGTTTAATTTGTAGTATTTATAATTTTTAGTTTTAATTAAATTAGTTTTAATTAAATAGTTAAATAGTTTTTAATTAAATAATTAATAATAAATAATAAATAATCTAAAAAATAGTTTTCTTTTTAATTTAATTTTATTTTAAGTGTAAGTTTATAGGATTTTCATTTTTAACCCTTGTAGTTTATTTTTCCTTAAAACTCACCTTTTTCTCAGTACGCAATCGCGTCTGATTTTAAATTGGTGTACGTTTATACGTTTTAGATACCTAGCTTTTACGTAATAGTTAATATAGTTTATTTAAGTTATAAAACCCTAGTTAAACACACACACACACTTTTATACCATTCCCTGTTCAGATTCACTCGATCACAGATTCGTTTATAATAAAACATCGCACACCTCGTTGGGACATTACGACCCGGGAAAACACTGTATTTCACGGAAGCATTTGCCTTAGCTGTTTGACTATTACAGTTGGCCATTCACAAGTGGCTGATCAATAATTATCTGACTGTTTGAGGCGAATCAATCAACATACGGAATTCCACTTTTTTTTTTTTTTTTTTTTTTTTTTTTTTTTTTTTTTTTTTTTTTTGCTATCAGCAATACACCCCCCCCCCCCCCCCACTTGAGATGAACAATACATGAGAATTTGGAGGGTCTTAAAATGATCTTCAATGATATGTCTTTGTAGGTGTGATTCCTGAATTCATCCACTTAGACCTCAAACTAGGGCAAACAACAACTTCCCAATCATAAACTAGACTACACGGTAGGCTAAGGTGTAATGGTGTATCGAAACAATATATATTGGGGTAAGAAACGAAAGGAATGGCTCAAAAGGGTGTACTAGGGGTATCTTGCACTAAAGATAAGTGCAACAAAAGGGTTTACACGGGGTTCGAGAAGTCGAGGTGACTAATCGATAAACACACACATATAAGGCTATTTGGGTGATAATCCTAAAACATTGCCTTCTAAAATTGTCCCTTCCAAATGTGTCTAGCATATTACTCGTCTATGGGTTTGAAATGACGTAAAATCCAAGTTCTAAAGTTTACAAAACTACCGGCACACTCAACATTTTGGTGGATTTGGGTAAACAGGGGGAAACTGAATAGGCTAATCCTCACCATATTAATTCAAACGTTAAGTGCGTTCGCCTAAGGTCTATTCTAGTTCAGTTAAGAAAAACATGTCAAAAGTTTAAAAATGGCAAAAATTTTCAAAATAAACTAAAAAATTGAGGACAAAATAAAGTTCAAGATAATTCTACTCCCATCCCCTCACTTGAAATGTACAAAGTCCTCTTTTGTACTAAAAATGACGTAAATGTGAAGAGAAGGTAGAATTAGAGCGATAACTTCCCTGAAATTTGATCCAAAATGAAAGAAGGATCACGAGAAATCTTCGTGCCTTCAACTAGCCTTCATGAAAAAACTCCATTTCCCTAAAATCACAACACTACCACAAGCATAAATCTAAAAAAATAACAAATAAAAACAAGAAAAAAAAATCCTAACTCACTTTCGTAGGAATCACGGTTGCATTTAGCGTATGCAATAAGCCTTTTAAACCACTTGGTGTCCCAAGTGGACGAGTTAAGTCTCGTGAGGGTTTACAGGGAACATACCCGCAAAGTTCATTTAATTACTAATACAAGTTAGTATGTTTGAAAATATTTTAAAGGAAAACACCTCAGAGAAGTGTTATGGCGTAGCCATGAAAATAAGTTACGCCGTAGTTAGAGAAAACCTAGAGAGATCAGCTACGGTAGGATGGTTACGGCGTAGTTATAGGAATGTGTTACACCGTAATTGCTGATCCGAGAGCATCAGTTTCTACAGTAAACAGATTCTCTCGCTCCTCCATGCTCCAATTCCTGCAAAAATATAAGACAAACATGCAAACCAACAAAAACAAAGAAAAGGAATACGGGTTGTCTCCCGTAAGAGCACTTTTGTTTATTAACGAGTCTTTAAGTTAGACTCATTCCCACAGGTCTTCACGCAAGTTTGAAGAAAACGTCGTCCGAAAGACTTCGATTCTCCTCTCCGTAATAAATCTTCGCCCATTGCCCATTTATTTTAAAATATTTCCCTTCTTTGCTCATGACTTCTATCGTTCTGTAAGGAAAAACTTTACTAATTGTATAAGGGCCGTACCATCGAGACTTCAATTTTCTAGGAAAGAGACGGAGTTTAGAATTATATATAAGTACTTCCTGCCCAACCTTGAATTCTTTTTCCTTAATTCTGGCATCGTGCCATCTCTTACTTCTGTCCTTGTAGGCTTGAGCATGATCGTATGCTTCATCTCTTAATTCAGCAAGTCGATTCATTTGATTATACCGATGATTTTTAATCTCATCGTTGTCAAAATTGGCACTCTTATGCTTTATGTTCCAGTTCTACCGGTAGATGACAAGCCTTACCATATACAATGCGAAATGGTGTACTTCCAATAGGTGTTTTATAAGCAATCCTAAATGCCCATAAGGCGTCGTCCAACTTATCTGCCCAGTCCTTGCGGTTACTACTAACGGATTTCTCCAGAATGCGCTTTATTGCCCGATTAGTGTTTTCTGTTTGTCCATTGGTTTGAGGGTGATAGCAGTAGATAACTTATGTGCCACTTCATATCTTGCAAGTGTTTTCTCCATAATTGCATTACAAAAATGCATTCCTCTATCGCTAGTTATAGATTTAGGAATTCTAAACCTGGAAAATAGCTTCTTCAAGAATTTGATGACGCTCCTAGTGTCGCAGGTGGGAAATGCCTCTGCTTCTGCCCATTTTGACACATAATCGACTGCTACTAAAATATAACATTTTATTCCAGAAGGAGTGAAAGGACCCATAAAGTCGATCCCCCAAACATCAAATACTTCACACACTATAATGTTGTTCAAAGGCATCTGATTTCGTGAGGAAATATTACCCGAGCATTGGCAAGCATCACATTTCTTCACATATTTGGCGGCATCCTTAAAAATGCTCGGCCAATAAAACCCTACTTCAAATATCTTCCTAGATGTTGTGTCGGCTCCGTAATGTCCGGTAGGTCCCTTATGACAATGTTCCGAAATCTGTTGTTGTTCTTTTCCAGCGACACATCTTCTAATAATTCCGTTCGGACATTGCTTGAACAGGAATGGATCGTCCCAAAAATAATATTTTAAATAAGAGAAGAACTTTTTTCGCTGATCATATGTTTTATTGCCAGGTAGGACTTTTGCAGCTAAGTAATTTGCTAAATCTGCGTACCAAGGTTCAGGCTCAGATTCAGCTATTCTAATTGTCAGTAAGTGTTCGTCTGGAAATGAATCATGTATAGCTTCTTCATTGAGTTCATCAAGCTCTGGGTTCTCGAGTCGAGACAGATGATCTGCAGCCAAGTTCTCAGCCCCTTTTTTGTCCTTGATACGTGGGAATCACACCAGGCTTTACCTCTCAAGGGATCTTGAGAAGCTTACAACCCCCCACCAGGCAGTGTACCTGATCGTTGTAGTATAGTATAGTGACAAGTACCGGGGGATTGATCGTTCAGCTAGGAATAGTGTCGCTAGGATTAGAAAACCTAAATACTAGTTCTAAAGGTGAGGGATGATTATTTTTGTATTTTTTATATTTTTTTTAGAAAGCAAGTAAAAATCTCGGGTTTGAAGGATTTGGGCGGAATTAGTTGCTAGTCAACTAACCCAATACTAAAGATGCAATCAAAATAAAATACTAAAAATGAAAATAAAACTAAATTAACTAAGGTTGTGAGCAATAAGTGGAGAAATTGTGTTTACTTAGATTTCACTACTCCCTAGATATCTTTTACACGTTAATTACTTGTTATAGTTGCGTGGATGATGGATTGTATTCCTTAATACCATTCATGGGGTGGCGCACTTAATTCCCCAATCCTATGAGTGCCTACTTCACTCCTATGTCGAGCCGGCTAAGAAGCTCCTAACATGGGATCATTAGAATTTACTCATGCATTAAATACAACCAATAAAACCTAGTGCACGTCAGTTCATGTTTCCTAAGACATTCAAACATGTTACCATTTGGAGATCTGCCAGTTTTCTTAAGCCTAACATCGAAATCATTCATCCAATACAACCATAAACAAGTAATCAACACATAATTAACATCTAGGTTTCATTAGATCTAACAAACACAAGATAGATCTAGCCTAGCATGATGGAATTAAGACAAAAACAAGATATAGACAACCAACACATAGACATATTGATTGAATTAGAAGAACACTTATCTCAATTACACATGAAAGAGTTCAAGGGCTGAAAACCCTTGAAAAACCTGTAAAATTCGTACTAGGTTCGGCCCTAGAGTTTCTCCAAATCTTCTCTTTTTTTTATGAATGAAAATTAGAAAACTATATATAGGAAATTGAGGCTGACGGCGTCAAGACCAAATTGGTGACGCCGTCATCTCGCTGCCAAAATACTTCTCGGGCTGCCTTAATCTTCATCTGACGCCGTCACGTGTTATGGTTTTCCAGGCCGTCACGTCTTTTACTCTTAACGCTCTACTTGTGACGCCTTCACGTTTGTACTGGGCCGTCATGCAAATTACTCTTGACGCCGTCAGGATCTTCTTCTTGACGCCGTCACCTACTGTTCCCAACAAGGAAAATTAAGACTTTGGCGTTTTCTTCACTTTTATGCTCCAAAAACGTTCGAATTGCTTCCTTTTCCAGATTTCACTCCCAAAGTACCTAAAATCACAAAAAGGAACGATTTAGGGCAATATTTGATCAAATAACTTCAATTCCGGGCTTAAATGACCCCCTAAAAACGGTTCATTTTTCGCCTCATCATATACCCTTACACTTGAGATTTGCTTGTCCTCAAGCAAATGCGCTTTTATTCTACTCAAAATACAAGTTAGGGGTCATTTAACACTAATATAAAAGTAATTACAACAAATAATCGTTCCACTAAAGACCAATAGACAAGCACGGAGGTCATACACTAGCACCTCACAAATAGTGTTTAGATACTCACATCTCTCGGGTGTAATAAATATAAATTACAATATGGAAATGGAAAACATCTCTCACTACCTGTCATAGCAAAATAGATTACCATAGCCTTGGGAAAGGATCAAACCTCCACCACATGGCGTAAGCACCTGGGATAAACTATCAAAGAGGTCTTTTAAAGGGTTGTAACGTTAGGTGTAGGGATATGAAATACACGGTTTTGTTGGATATAGGAAGTTTTTACTGGTGGCGAGCTAACAATCTTGGTTAATTACATGTACAATATGGCGTTGCTAAGCGAAGACTAGACTCGACTTAAGCTAATAAATGAAAAATAACAAAAACATAAAATAAACATAGAATGAAAAGGGATGGTAGTCCGTATGTTTTTTCTCTTTTCTTTTTTTTCTTTCTATTTTTTTTTTCTTTTTCTTGATTTTTCGATTTTTTTTTTTTTTTTTTTTTTTTTTCATACACTCTTACCCTACCATCCAAAATAATACATCATAGGGAATGTAAATTCCCCTTACACTTGAATCTTTACATACTTTACAATAAACTAATCTAATGACTCGAATTAAGATAATCAAAACACTTGGAGTACTTTTAAGATTAACGCACATACGGGGGTAATATATGATGTTCTTCCCCATTACTCCATAAAATAAGTACTTTACCCATGAGTCCCAATCGTCCCAAAACAATATGTGCAAGGATATGACTTGACTTAGCAACCATGTAATCAATTATATAGTTAACTTAGGGTTTAACAAATAACAATAATGCACTAAAGATGAGCGCATACACGGAAGGCTAAGGCGATTTGGGTGTACATTTAAGTGGGGTGTAACAAATTCTTCCTTTAAGTAAGATGCTTAAAGTTTGAAACAAAAATATAGGTTCGGAGGGGTGTACTAGGGGTTTCGTGTACTAAAAATGAGTACAACGCAAATGGTGTGGGAAAAATTAGTTGACTTAACTAGCCAAGTAATATGACTTAAATGGTCAAGTAATTATGATACGGGTTTAACACAAGGGTGATCCTAATGCCTCTTATCATGTAGTAAATCCTACTACACGGATGTAGTCTCACTAGCGGTCTCGGGATGCATCACTAACGCAAGTTCTAGAATCTAAATGCTACCGGTACACTAATAAGCACTAATAGTAAATGCTTTTCCTATCAAATCTAAAGGCGAACATCACATATTTGGGTGGAAATTTTTTTTGAAAGTACGGTAATGTGCTAGTCATACAATCTCCTATCCATGAGACGCTTGCTATGGCTAAAGTTTCACTCCTAAATGTTGTAAAAAATTTTAAATTTGGCGCTAAAATTGCACTAACAAGTATTTCTCATAGTTTTATTACACATCTACCATCAAACAAAACAAACTCAAGCGAAAGTGTACATGTAAGGTATCATCTTTTTACCCTCCCCTTACATTTAGGATGAACATTGTCCCAAATGTTCAAGTAAATAATGTAAAAGTGAAAAAGTAAAAAGAATGAAATCAAATACTCCCCTGATTCGCTCGGTAATGATAATAAGGTGGCCAGGTTAAATCTTCCTCCAAGAAAATGAACAATCAAAGCTTCCCTTCCAGAATATAAATCATCTTCTTGTCATACATAACCTGTAAATCCTGAGAAAACAAACAAGACAACCTCGCCTAAAATCGGCGGCAATCTATATGCTACTAAATCCTAGAAAACAATGTAAGATATAATGCTTGTGGAATGAAGTTTGCAGATTTCCTGGAGATTATAAAACTTGATAATTCACAAAAAACCATAAGACTCCGTTAGAAAAACAAAACCGGTAAAATTTCCAGATTTTTACACGTGACGCCGTCAAGAGTTATCTCGTGACGCCGTCAGAAGTGATCTGCAGAAATTCTTATGTTAAGTTTCCGGAAAATTTCTGGAAAAACTTGGTCCTACTTCCTGGAAAATCCTGCAAAACTTCATTATGACTCAATACAAGCATTTGACTCTAACAAATACGAATATACATGTTCATTTAATATTGCGGAGAATCATGATCGGTTTGTTTCTTAAAAACATATTTGGGGTTTCCCCTTACACTTATCTTTTGCAAAAAAATACTTTTAGGTGGAGTTAAGACTAGGCTAAAACAACAAAGTAAAGTATTTCCACTATTTAATTGAGAAACATGATCTACTAACAATAAAAATAAAGCATGCATACGGAAGCAAACAACAAACAAACAAAATAAAATCACACAAAGCATGGGTTGCCTCCCAAGAAGCGCTTTTCTTTATTTACGAGTCTTGTAGCTAGACTCAAGGTCATGGATTACTACGTGACCTCATCGTTGGTTCCACTCTCTAGGTCGTCTTCTAAACTAGTTTCGCTTTCATAGTGTAAGTACTTCGGGTCTTCAAACTCGAAGACATCTTTTCGATACTTAGAAACAAGCTTACTAACATCCTTAAAGAATCCACATGATAAATCAGAAGTGTTCTGACACCCTCTCCGAACATCTTCATCACACAAAATAAGTTGGGAACTTATCTTATCAAGCCCGTCACAATCGATTTCCTTAAGGTCTCTTCTCTTGTACGGCGTTTGGTATGAAACCCTCCGAATTCCATCAGCGAAGGTCACGATTCCGTTACGGTCATCAATTATCAGATTAGTGATCTTGCAAAAGGGCGCCCCAAAAATGACTTGTGATAATCTAGGGTCGACATAGTCTTCGATATTGTCCACAATCGTAAATTCCATAGTGAATGCCATATTTCCTACAAACACCAGGATTTCATGATCCATACCAACCACTTTCTCTCCCTTGTAAACCATTCCCCATCTGCAGATATTGTTATAATGGAATAAGGACATAAAATTCTTCGGCAGGAATACGTTAATGTAGACGTTATCGAAGTACTTATGACCGATCATGTAGGGAATTTTGAGATTATTCGGATCACACCGTCTTACCTTCCCTGATTCTCCATCCCTTGATCCATATAGATTCCCTTCAAGGGAAGGACGATACTCGTATACCTCCTCAGTACCCCTACGAAAAATTACCTTCTTAACACCATTGGTAAACAATGCACTTCCATCCTTCTCATCAAGGATTACTCCCGATTCATTGATAAATGATTTCCCAAGAACAAGGTTGGTCAATGTTCGATTCGTGAGAGGGTCCACATCATCGACCACGGCGAGGGCAATATTGTAAACAAGTTCTCCAATCATAATTGACATATTTCTTATTACCCTTGCATTATCAACCTTTTCGCACAATATGTGTTCTGGGAAGGCTTCTTGGTATAGGGAAAGGGGTATTATGTTGTCTGGGTAACTAGGATCTATATGACTATCGGTTAAGAGCTTTTCCTCAATGGTGCAGGAAATCTTAAAAACTTTAGGGTTGCTTACATTAGTCCCATCGCTATTCCCACTGGTAACATTCTCCATTTTTCTCTCAGGCTCCTCTAAAATAGATTTACCCAAAATGGTTGGATTTCTCGTATGCTCTTCCGATCTCTCTTTCCCTTCATCCGATTGCTAGATACTTGTGCGGCGCACTGCTCGGATGATTTGGTAGGGCTTCTGGCCAAATCGTGGTCCACCCTTGAGGTCTCATCTTTAGCTGTATGACCAATTTTGTTAGTTTGTTGTTGGGTTGGGTTAGGTGTAAAAGCAGATATCGTGGTGATGGTGTTTACGAAATGGATTGGTCCTAGGGGGTTGACAGGTTCTTTTCCTTTTGGTGATAGATGTTTGAATAGCTTACTAGGACTTTTTATTTTCACAGGGGAGGTTGGTGGACGCATGATGGTAACAGACTTAACCTCATCAACGTGAATAGGTTTATTAACAACATGCTCCTTGATAGCAGTTAACAGATTACAAATCTTGTTATTCATATCAGCCTGCTGTTGTCTAAATTTAGCCTCGAGCGTAGAGAGCTGTAATTCTTGAGATAGAATGAATTTTTTTAGAGCATCTTCACAGTTTTGCCTAGGAACGCCTTGTGGTGGAAAATGCTCGGACCAAGTGAGTGGTGAGGAGTCATTGAAGGATACGCTCCGCATTTGGTACCCTCTGAAATTAGGTTTATCCTTCCATGCCTCATAGGCCTCGCCAGAAGTTTGAGGACCTTGACCCACGTGTGACGATGTGAATTCGTTATAAGCGCGTTTTGGAAGCTCCATGCAGTTATGAGTCTTGTGAGGGCCATTACATAATTTACATGTAGAAGCAATTCTGTTTACTTGGCTTGAAGGTTTTTGAGCTTCGTAAGATTTCATGAGAGACTTGACTCGACCTTCAAGTTCCATGATCCTACGGTCGGGAGTGCTGGAGTTGTTCGAAGGCAAAGATATTGCCTTGACCATTTTTTTCAAATCACGGGGATCATTCCAACTTTTGTTGTCATAGAGAGCAAGATCTTCTATGAGTTCCCATGATTGTTCCGCACTTAGATCACGTAGCTTACCACCGGCTGATTGGTCAATGGCTCGCCTCGTGGAGAGATCGATATGGTCATAAAGGATTTGGACTTGGAGCCAAAGATCTATGCCATGATGAGGGACTTTTTGGAGTAAGTCCTTGAAACGAGTCCATGCTTCATAAAGAGATTCATTTTGACGTTGTTGGAACATCAAGATGTCATTTCTAAGCTTAGTAGTTCTCCCCGGTGGGAAAAATTGAGCAAGGAAACGAGTGGTGAGATCATCCCATGTGGTGATGGATCCCGCGGGTAAACGCTCAAGCCATTGACTAGCTTGATCCCGTAGAGAGAATTGGAATAGGCGTAATCGGGTTGTCTCTCTAGTTTCAACATCTAGGTCTATGGAATCTACGATTTTAAGGAAGTCCTTAAGGTGTTGGTTTGGATCTTCGGAACGAAGTCCATGGAATGCACATCCGCTTTGCACCAACCGGATGGTGTCGGATCGCAAGGGGGTCACATTGGCTCTGGTGAGCTCAATGGTGTTTCGGTAGCCTTGGTGGCTAGGTCGGGAATACTCTCCTAAGGTTCGGGGCCTAAGAGGTTCTAGTGGTGGGTTTTGTTGTGGTGGGATGACTGGTTCAAAGATGTTCCCATCGTCCATGATGTCAGGTGGTGAAGAGTTACGAACAAAAACACAAAGAAATAAGATAGACTAAAGAAAACATAAAAATAAAAATAAAATCTTACTAGAAAGGAATCTAGCAAGTAGACCTAATAAAAAGAGATTCTAACCTAGACAATAACTATTCCACGGGCTGCGGCGCCAAAAACTTGATACGTGGGAATCGCACCAGGCTTTACCTCTCAAGGGATCTTGAGAAGCTTACAACCCCCACCAGGCAGTGTACCTGATCGTTGTAGTATAGTATAGTGACAAGTACCGGGGGATTGATCGTTCAGCTAGGAATAGTGTCGCTTGGATTAGAAAACCTAAATACTAGTTCTAAAGGTGAGGGATGATTATTTTTGTATTTTTTATATTTTTTTTAGAAAGCAAGTAAAAATCTCGGGTTTGAAGGATTTGGGCGGAATTAGTTGCTAGTCAACTAACCCAATACTAAAGATGCAATCAAAATAAAATACTAAAAATGAAAATAAAACTAAATTAACTAAGGTTGTGAGCAACAAGTGGAGAAATTGTGTTTACTTAGATTTCACTACTCCATAGATATCTTTTACACGTTAATTACTTGTTATAGTTGCGTGGATGACGGATTGTATTCCTTAATACCATTCATGGGGTGGCGCACTTAGTTCCCCAATCCTATGAGTGCGTACTTCACTCTTATGTCGAGCCGGCTAAGAAGCTCCTAACATGGGATCATTAGAATTTACTCATGCATTAAATACAACCAATAAAACCTAGTGCACGTCAGTTCATGTTTTCTAAGACGTTCAAGCATGTTACCATTTGGAGATCTGCCAGTTTTCTTAAGCCTAACATCGAAATCATTCATCCAATACAACCATAAACAAGTAATCAACACATAATTAGCATCTAGGTTTCATTAGATCTAAGCAAACACAAGATAGATCTAGCCTAGCATGATGGAATTAAGACAAGAACAAGATATAGACAACCAACACATAGACATATTGATTGAATTAGAAGATGACTTATCTCAATTACACATGAAAGGGTTCAAGGGCTGAAAACCCTTGAAAAACCTGTAAAATTCGTACTAGGTTCGGCCCTAGGGTTTCTCCAAAACTTCTCTTTTTTTTATGTATGAAAATTAGAAAACTATATATAGGAAATTGAGGCTGACGGCGTCAAGACCAAATTGGTGACGCCGTCATCTCGCCGCCAAAATACTTCTCGGACTGCCTTAATCTTCATCTGACGCCGTCACGTGTTATGGTTTTCCAGGCCGTCACGTCTTTTACTCTTGACGCTCTACTTGTGACGCCTTCACGTTTGTACTGGGCCGTCATGCAAATTACTCTTGACGCCGTCAGGATCTTCTTCTTGACGTCGTCACCTACTGTTCTCAGCAAGGAAAATTAAGACTTTGGCGTTTTCTTCACTTTTATGCTCCAAAAACGTCCGAATTGCTTCCTTTTCCAGATTTCACTCCCAAAGTACCTAAAATCACAAAAGGAAGGATTTAGGGCAATATTTGATCAAATAAATTCAATTCCGGGTTTAAATGACCCCCAAAAATGGTTCATTTTTCGCCGCATCAGTCCTTAATCTCAATCTTGAATTCTTGAAGAAGCAGAACCCATCTAATTAATTGCGGTTTGGCATCCTGTTTGCTAAACAAATACTTAAGAGCAGAATGATCAGTATAGACAATAGTTTTGGACATTAATAAATAAGATCTAAACTTGTCAAAGGCATACACCACTGCCAAGAGTTCTTTTTCGGTGGTTGTGTAGTGTTCTTGGGCGTCATTTAAAGTTTTACTAGCATAATAAGTAGGTTTAAATTTCTTGTCTATTCTTTGCCCTAAAACTGCCCCTACAGCATAGTCTTTAGCATCGCACATGAGTTCAAAATCATTATCCCAGTTTGGTGCAATGATGACAGGAGCTGTAGTAAGTTTATTTTTTAAAATGTCAAATGCCTTTTTGCAATCATCATTGAAATCAAATTTCGCATCTTTCATAAGTAATTGTGTCATAGGCTTCGCAATTTTAGAAAAGTCTTTAATACAGTAAAAACTCTATAAATTAATGGTGTTAGGACCGAGATATTTTATTAATTTAGCGAGATATTATTATATCGATAAATTAATAATTTATTAATTTAAAGATGTTAATTAAAGTCGGAGATTTAAAGATGGTTAGAAATAATGTATTAGTTTAGCAAGATATATATTAGGTAGAAATAATTTATTAGTTCAGCAAGATACACATATTACGTATATTTAAAGACAATGATATGGATGGAACAAAGAAATATTGTATTTTATTATATCCATGTACGTATCAAGATACATAATATGTATTTAGCAAGAAATAATTATTAATTTATAGTTTTGTTAGGACTAATCTATATATACTGGGGTTTAAAAAAAATTATTATCTTATTATTTAATTGATTGGGGTTCAAATTTACACTGGTCCCAAGTTGGGACCGAGCAAATTATTAGTTTTATCGAGTTTATTAATTTATCGAGTATTAATTTATAGAGTTTTTATTGTAAATCGCCTATAAAATCCTGCATGCCCCAAAAAACTTCTAATTCCCTTAAGATTAGTTGGGTAGGGTAATCTAGAAATGACGTCTACCTTAGCCTTATCAACTTCAATACCAGATTGAGAAATTTTATGTCTTAGGACAATTCCTTCTTTCACCATGAAATGACATTTTTCCCAATTAAGGACAAGATTAGTTTCTTCACATCTAGCAAGCATTTTGGACAAGTATCGGAGAAGATTGCTGTCATGCATCTCTGGAAGATGGCTGGTGCATTGCATAATCCGAAGGGCATTCTTCTATAAGCAAATGTTCCATAAGGACAAGTGAAAGTTGTTTTTTCTTGATCTTCTGGAGCAATAGGTATTTGGAAGTATCCTGAGAACCCATCAAGGAAACAATAGAATTCATGTCCAGAAAGTCTTTCCAACATTTGATCAATGAATGGAAGTGGAAAATGATCCTTCATAGTTGCATCATTAAGTTTCCTGTAGTCGATGCAAACTAGCCATCCTGTAACCATTCTGGTGGGAACCAACTCGTTATCATCGTTGACGACTATCGTCATCCCTCCTTTCTTAGGCACGACATGAATAGGACTTACCCAAGGCCTATCGGAGATGGCGTAAATTAGACCAGCGTCCATCAATTTTATAATTTCCTCCTTGACTGCATCTTGAACCTTAGGATTTAGTCTTCGTTGTGGTTGTACAACTGGTTTAAAATCTTCTTTCATCAAGATCTTATGTGAACAAAACGAAGGACTAATTCCCTTTATATCAAAAACCTTCCATGCTATAACTCCCTTATGGTTGCTGAGTTCTTGTAAAAGACGTGCTTTTTCATCTTCAGATAGCGATGAGGAAATGATGACTAGACACTCAGGGTTTCCGTCAAGGAATGCGTATTCGAAATGAGAAGGAAACTCTTTAAGTTTAGGAATTTTTGCGGCTTTTTCTGTAGAGCTAGCAGAGTATAAGAATGAAATTTCATTCATTTCTTTTTTTTTCTTGCTTCTCTTCTACGTCTTCTTCATCTTCTGAAATGTAGTCGTCGAGAGTTGTCAAGCTTACTGAATCGGTTGGCTCGCGCGGTGTAATCTCCCTATCGAAAAATTGGGAAATGATCTCGATTTCATCAGGATCGTTTATGTAGGACCTTAGATATCACAACTTTATCACACAATATAAGCTCAAGATGAAGTAAAGGTGGTGACTTGGATGATGTATATGTATGGCATATGTATAGAGAGAAAGAGATGAAAAGAGAACTTTTATTAATGAGAGAAACACGCACAATACACACTCAAGCACACACCTCAAATGACTCATTTGAAGTGTTTATATAGTAAGACATGTGACACCCTAATGGGCTTGGATGGGCTTGGTCATGGATTGGACTTCTACATTAAGTATGGACTAGTCATAATACATAACTTATAACCTATTAGATTAGTCCAAACCATAAGCCCATTTGACTATTCTAATGTAATCTACGACACATTACAAAGTTACATGTATGAGAATGACCATCACTTTTATGTACATATTTTTAATGCTAACAATCTCCCCCTAAGGGATGGTCATTCGAATGATGCTCCATGTGATTAGGTATTCTGTGTTCTTTGTCTTGAACTTTGTGTGTCGTTGAAGAATAGTTTTTAGTCATTGTTCCTTCATGCTTTGTGATCTTTGATAACTGACTTTTCTTCATTCTTTGTTCTTTTATGATGTGGTGTCATCTGCTTTTCGTCACTTCTACGTCTGTGGTGGTTGTCCGCCATTCCAACATGCTCATACATCTTTGAACTTTGAGATTCATACATTAGCAGTTCCCTTTCATTCACTTTGATCTTTCTCTCTTTACTTTGTAGATTCTTCTATTTGGCGTAGAATCTTTCTTTGAACTTTGTGTTGCTTAGATCTTTGAGGGAGCTTTCATTGACTTTGTGATGTAAGCATGAGCATGTGGAATCTATCGCCATGGAGGTGATGTAATGCTGCAAGTAAACAGTTAGCAATAAATCAACCGGTACTTACAGGTTCGGAATTAGAGGTCGTCAACAGCATAGTGTGAAGACTCCTTCTAACCCTTACCAAGGCCGTTCCCAATTCGGATACTCTCGAGAGAGCTTACGAGACCTACTAAGTAGATCAACGAATGGGTGAGTCACTAGGGATCACTCCACGACCGTAGACCATTTTTGAACCACCGCGAACACTAAGCGTAACCCACAAGAGACTACCGAAGTGACCTGCTGTCAGGGCTGTTTGATGTTGACCTTGGCAGGAGTTTCTATTCAATCATTGAGAAACACTTATATGAATTCTCTCATAAATGTTCTGGCAGATTTCTAAGATTTGCGTAGGACTCTTAAGTTTACAACTGGCGTCCTTAATGTTGAACAACTAGTGTAGAAGTATTATGTGTTCCTATGAGATCTTTTGATGAATCTCGAGGCTCTAGACTTAATAAGTGCAAGATTTGGTTTTCCTATGCGGAGACTAGGGATGGGTCTCCTGCTTCAATATCAACCATCTCTAAGAGATATGTTGATAGTTTACACCGGTTCCCTGTGAGAATGAAACAAGCTCTTTTAAGAGAACTTGAGTGGTTAGGAAGGTTTAGTGCAGTGCGTCACTGGGTCCATGACGTCTTTGTATTTAATACCGGTGTCACCTTAGCAACAACCAGTAGCATACGAATTGAACCCGGTGTCTGCCCTAAGGTTGAACATGTGGAGGGCTATTTCTTTTCACCCTTTTTCATAAATTTTCTTCTTAATTCTTCAACCCCTTCTTTCTCCTTTCTCATTTTCTCCTTTTTTCAATCAAACCTAAGGACTTCTAATTCTAATCTATTGGATTTGTCCTTGGGTAAACCCCTCCGGCTCTGGCGGATCGTAGGACGGTTTTTCCTAACCTTAGTCACCATATATCTTCATGACTATCCTATTGTTGTCATAAAACCATTTATTTGAAAATCTCTCAAAGTATTTATGATTATGAAACATATTTGTTGACACTATGAGAGTTTTGGTTTCTTTTGAAGGACTCCCCCTTTACATGTGCTCATGTAATTTTTAAGAAATTTGCACATGCGGGAGGAGTTTGCACTTTTTGAATTCATCCACTTTCAGTGAACCTGACCGATTCGAGACACGCTTACATCACTAGTTAGACTAGCTTGAAATTATTACCCGTCCTGGTCAAGTCCAAAGAAAGTCTCTGGATACGGTACATTCTACTCAGACAAGTCCTATTCGAGACACACTTAAATCACTAGTTGGACTAGCTTGAAATTATTACCCGTCCAAGACAAGTCTTTTCGATTACTGACATTTTAAGCTTCATCAATTCATTGGTACTTACTGAGTCGAGCTCTTCTGAGATTCAGTTACAAACTTTAAACATCTTTGATCACATTTTAATCGTGTCTTCTCCCCCTCAAAAATAGCATATCGTGATATTTTTTATATCAACTGATTAAGAAAAAGCTTTTGGAGAGAAAGACAGATTTGTTTTTGCATGAATTCGGAACATTTTTGTTTTTGTACTCCCCCTTTAATGATAGCTCATTTTAAAATCAATTAAGGGTTTGGAGGGAGTAATCTTGAGCACTCATTTTGAGAGAGTTTGAGAAATCTTTTAAACAATCTTGATAAAAGTGCTCAAGAATTCTGTTTGAAAACGAGTTTTTGTTTGAAGTCTTTTTCGTTTGTTTAGACTCGAACTTTTTGAAAAAGATTTCGTCCTTGAAAATACGAGTCCTTGATTAGAAATAATCAGAAGTCATCATTAGGGTCCGGGTTTCATACTGAAGTATACGAAAGCCATTGTGAAGAGAAATTTGAGAAACGACATGTTTTAGAAAAACATTTTAAAGAACTCCCGTTCAAGCATCTGTACATGTCCGTATCATTGTTGAATGACATTTATAGAAATGTACATAATATTGATTTATACGAGAGACATGTCGTGAGAAGAATATTTTTGGATTTTTTAGTTTTATATTTTTGTATTTTGTTTTTGTTTTTATAAAAGAAATGGAAAATCAAAAATAGAATATTGAAAGAATGATTTTGTAGAATTTATGAAATTTGAACCCTCTGATGAACTGGGTTTGGAGATAATTGAAGCACCTGCAACCAAAGATGAAAAGGTTTCACAAATAACAGTGTTAGAAGTACATGAATCATCACTCTGCGGGTGTTGACTATCAACGGTTGTAATGGTTTCTACTTCCTTATCCTGATGATTATCACTATTATTTGTCTTGGTGCAACTATCAAAAATCATTCCTGTGGGAATCCATCTATGACCAACTGTTTTAAAAACTTTTCCCATGGGAATCCACCTAAGGTAAGATCTAGACGTAGTTTTCTTATCAGATGCAGCGGAAGTCTCAGTCTTGGAAAAACTACATCATTTCGGTATCCAGCTATTAGGTTTCTTAACCTCTTGCTTCTTATCAACGGGTTTGTTTCGATTTGATGTCTTAGTGGATTGTGTCATGACACTTGACTTTCTTTTCTCGATAAATTGTGCAATACATGCATAGTGATTAGCTGAAAAAACACATTTTTGACATGCAGGACAGACAAATTCAACATTTTTGTTTAACACAGCAATTTTAATTTTGTCACTACAGTCTTTTGGAAATTGTTTGTTGTTCGATGAGAATTTGGAATTTTTGTTGTTGCATTCTATGTTCCTAGCATTCTCTTTTGTGCCACTACTCTTATATGCAAGTCAATCCCTAGTATTTTGTTGATTGTTCCTAGGTAATGGTTTACTACTACTAGCAGTGTTGTGGAATCTTGTAGAATTCATCACACTAGGTTTTGTACCTAAAATTCCGTCTTTTATAGTTTGTGCCTTTTTCTTAGCTTCTTCTAGATGCTGATTTTGGACCAACTCATTGGAACCAACATATTCTTTAACAGTTTTTGTGGTCACAGTCGGAGTATTGTTCCTAGAAGAGCCATGTGCAATCATATTTGTGTTTCTTTCAACAACTAATTTTTGTTTTTCAACAATCTTTTCAATTTCTTTTTTCTTGGGCAAGTGTTGTGGAGTGACTTGTTTTGTCAAATCCTTTTTCGTATCGATTTTTGGAGCAAACCGGGAAATTGACATTTTTGGTTTTTCAACCGTTTTTGAAACATTTGGTGTCTCCGAAGTCAATGGTTTTGCAAACTTAGTATCCACACCCTTCCCTTTTATACTTTCAAGCTAAGCTCTCAAAAGATCATTTTGTTCTTTCATGTCCTTGTAGGCATGCTCATACGATAATTTGTCATACTTGTATTCCTCTGATTTTCGATCAAGTTGTTTAAAAAATGACATGTTTTCTTTTTCAAGTTTTACAAGAGCATTTTCATATTTTGAAACAATTGCGGAGGTCTCAGCTCTCAGTCTTTCATCGTCTTGAACCGAATATGTTTGTAAAATGATGGACATAATATCATTAGACAGAACTGCTTCGAAGAGAGAATCATTTAACCTTTCCAAAACATTCATGTTTTCACGAGTTTCATTAGTTTTTTTACCAGGGATTTGTGGTCCTTGACAAAGTCAGCCATTTCTTTTAAGAAAGCCTTTTAAGAAAGCTTGTTCAAAATGGATTACCCTCGCACTGATGTTATGCAGTAGGATAGTAATTTCGTTTTCAAACACCTTTTTCTGATCGTTATGAAAACTAGAATGCCAGTTATTAATACTGATAGTAGTTTTTGATTTAACAATCTGTTGAAGTGTTTTGATTCTCTTTTTAACGTCATCAAGAATTTCTCTAGCCTCACTTGTATTAAAAGGGTTGTGAGAAGACATTTGTTCCATGCTTGAAAGAGATTTGGAAACAACTACGGGTTTAGAAACTTCTAGGCTTTTGGAAAAAGGTTTGGAAAGCTCATATGCTTGTTTTTGTGGAACAAAAGTAATGCCCAAAAGTTTGTTCAATTTGTTGTAATCAATTGGTTTCAAATCAGGATTCTTTTGTTTCATTTTATTAATGCTCTCTTCGACCAGTTCTATCGTTTCCACAGAATCATGAACAATAGGAGGATCATGCTTAGTAAACAAAACATTTCCATTAAACAAACAATTCTGTTCTTGCTGAGCTTTCTTGAGATTACAAGGAGTTTTGTTCCCTAAAGCCATTTGATGTTTTGTGTGGTAAATCGAATTAGTTTGATTAGCAATCATATTCAATGTTTGACTTGACTGACCCTTTTTAACCACTAATTCTTCTAATTTTGCAATCTTGTGTTCTGACTCTATGATTTCATCCAAAAGTTTATCTTCTTTCTTTGCAAAGTCCTTTTTCAACTCATCCCTTTCTTTTTCAAGATTGGTATAAGCTGATTTTTGTTTAGAAAGTTGGTTTTGCAAATCAGAAATTTCCGCGTTTAAGGATTTTATCTTCTTGTGTGAATTAGCATCGAGTGTATCAAACTTGATTTGCAAAAGTTTTTCCCTTGAAACGGATTTTTGATAACCAGTTTCTAATTCTGACAATCTTTTGTTATGAAACTCAAATGCTTTAACGTTTTCCTTGTAACTCTCAAGCTCAGCGGTCAATTTTTCATTCGCAGCCTTAACTTCGCGATTGACCTTTTTCACATTTTCAATTTCAATACTGCAATTGTTCAATAATGATTTAAACGAAGCACGTGTTTCCTCATCATTCTCAGCATGCTGGAAAACTGAGCCTCCACTATGATTCATATCGGGAGTTGCCGAATCAATATTGCTACAACTCGGCGTGTCCAGATATGTATCATAAGTCGTTGCTAGCTTCTCAGAATGTTGTTCCTCATGAGGAGACATATCAAATATATCATTATTGTGACATGTGTTGAAGTTTGATACCTGAGATGGTGCATTGGTGTCATAAACAGGAAGTGTGTCAGAATCCGTGTCATACTTAGCTTCCTGAAGATTTGCCATGAATATGCAGTTCGCATCGATATACTCTCTGTCTTCCATGTCATCCATAAGAGCCGTAAAATCATTCTCCTCTGCGTTCAACTAAAACCCTGCCTTATCTTTTTGTGCCAACAGCAATGCTTTCTACAAATACTCTGGGTCTTTCTTGTTTGGCTTAGTAGGACAGTTCCTTGCCATATGACCTACACCCTGACAGTTGAAACACTTTACTGGATTACCCTGATTCACATTTCCCTAATTCCCAAAAACCGGAGCTGCAACATTCCTATTCTGATTACCCATTGCCTGATTACCAACATTCTGACCCCTCTGATTTCCAACAAATTGGCCCATCTGATTCCCTGCATACTGACCATACTGATTCCCTTCATATTGACCTGCATTCTGCATATTCTGATTACCCATATGAAATCCAGTAGCATATCCCTACTGATTCCCATAAACTCCAACCATTTAGCCTCCGTTGCCCATATTGAAACTCGGCTGAGCAATCTACTTGATGCGAGTGTTCGATGAAATCCTTTGGTTGTTGTTTGTTGGTGTAGAATAACGTCCTTGGAATGCCTTTGTCAGAAAAGCAAACGCTCGAGTGAAGGCTGCAGTAGCTTCATCATTTTCAGTGAATTCTGGTTCTTGGAATTGAGGGTATTGTTGTTGTGGAATAACATGTTGTTGCTGTAGGTAGAATTGTTGTTGGTGGACAGGTGTTGGTTGTGGATTGTATGAGTGTTGCATGTTGTTGTGAGTGGAAGATAATGGTGATGGTTGATGTGGTGTGTTCACTGGTAGAGGTGTTGGTGTAGTAGCAATTAATGCGAGAGGATCATGATTCTTTTCCAATCGTTCCTTCCTTACTTCATTAGCCTCAACTTGGTTTTGCTTCAGAAAGTCATAGAGTTGATCATAATTCACCTGATGTAAATCCTTAGTTTGGTTGACAATTGTTACATATTGAAGAGGCGAAAAATGATCCGTTTTTAGGGGGTCATTTCAGCCCGAATCCGAATTTATTTGATCAAATATTGCCCTAAATCGTTCCTTTTGTGATTTTAGGTACTTTGGGAGTGAAATCTGGAAAAGGAAGCAATTCGGACGTTTTTGGAGCATAAAAGTGAAGAAAACGCCAAAGTCTTAATTTTCCATGCTGGGAACAGTGCATGACGGCGTCAAGAGGAGTTTCCTGACGGCGTCAAGAGTAAAAGTCCATGACGACCCAGAAGAGTTTTGACGGCGTCATGAAGGTAGGGCGTCAAGAGTTAAAGTCGTGACGGCCTGGAAATGCAATGTTCTTGACGGCGTCAAATGTAGATCTAGGCAGTCCGAGGATTGTTTTGGCGGCGAGGTGACGGCGTCACCTATTTGGTCTTGACGCCGTCAGACCCCTTTTCCTATATATATTTTTCTAATTTTTCACATTTAAAGAGAGAAGTTTTGGGAGAAACCCTAAGTACGATTTTGGTGTAACTTTACAGGTTTTTCAAGGGTTACAACCCCTTGATACCTTGCATGATTAATCAAGATAAGTGTTCTTCTAATTCAATCAATATGTCTATGTGTTGGTTGTCTATATCATGTTCTTGTCTTAATTCCATCATGCTAGGCTAGATCTCTTTTATGTTTGCTTAGATCTAATGAAACCTAGATATTGATTATGTGTTGATTACTTATTTATTCTTGTCTTGGATGAATGATTTATATGTTAGGCTTAAGAAAACTGGCAGATCTCCAATTGGTAACATGCTTGAACGTCTTAAGAAACATGAACCAACGCGCACTAGGTCTTTATTGGTTGTATTTAATGCACGAGCCACTGTTTACAATCCCTATAGTTGTGCTGGGCATGGTGTAGGAGGAGATAAGAGCTCATATAATTGGGGAGTTATGTGTGCCACCCCATGAATGGTATTAAGGAATACAATCCGTCATCCATGCAATTATAACAAGTAATTAACGTGTAAAAGATATCTAGGGAGTAGTGAAATCTAAGTAAACACATTTTCTCCAATTACTGCTCACAACTTTAGTATAAATTAGTTTACTTTCATTTCTAATATTTTATTTTGATTGCATCTTAGTATTGGGTTAGTTGAATAGCAACTAATTCCGCCCACTCTTCCAAAACCCGAGATTTTACTTGCTTTCTAAAAAATATAAAAACACAAAAATAATCATCCCTCACCTTTAGAACTAGTATTTAGGCTTTCTAATCCTAGCGACACTATTCCTAAGCTGAACGATCAATCCCCCGGTACTTGTCACTATACTATACTACAACGATCAGGTACACTGCCTGGTGGGGGTTGTAAGCTTCTCGAGATCCCTCGAGAGGTAAAGCCTGTTGCGATTTCCACGCATCAAGTTTTTGGCGCCGCAGCCCGGGGAATAGTTATTGTCTAGGTTAGAATTTCTTTTTATTAGGTCTACTTGCTAGATTCCTTTCTAGTAAGATTTTATTTTTATTTTTAGGTTTTCTTGTAGTCTATCTTTTTCTTTGTGCCCGTTGTTTGTAAAACCATTTTCACTTGTCACTATGGCAGATGAAATTCCATTTAGATCACTGACAATAGAGGAACAACTATATTTCACTAATAGATTTGATTCCTATCATTCCAATGATTTTTTGTGTGATCTTTATGACATCCAATAGGAGTTAGGGGTAAAGTTAGATGGGTATGATGAATTTTATGCATGTGTGATTTCAATTAGACAATCATTATCAGGATCAATTCCTTTTAGTGAGACCCTTTGGAAGAATTTCGAGGAAAGTTTCCTAACCGTGAACCATAAGTTGAATGAATTGATGAGTTTGTATCCGTCAGACTTTGAGGAAACAAATGATGTGATGGAAGAGATGGTAGAAAACCCAAGCCCACTAAGTACCCCACAAGTCCTAGCATCATTTGAGGCATACACACCGCCTGTGACTTACCCGGAAGAAGTAGAAGAGACTATAGGAACCCCAATAGAGGTAGAACCTTTGAACCAAACACAACTAGAGGATATAGGTTTGAATACTCATAATGATAACCTTACTCTTAGTTCTAGGGAAGTTCCTAGTTTTGATGAACCAGAGCCTCAACCAAAACCGTTACCTAATCTTCTATCCTTAGGTGTGAATTTAGGAATTGAAAAAGGTCCCGATCCACCCATCAAACCATATAGTCCGGGTAGTCTTAGGACAAAGGTAGTGGACTCTAAGCCTTGTAGAGAGGAAGCCAATATAGGAGTGGAAAATGACCTTACATGCTTACATCACCCATTTATGATTGATCACAAGAAACATTATGGGTTTAAACCGGGTTTATTAGGTCAAGATGGGTCCCCAACTAGTAGTCTCTTGAAGTTGATAGAAAACGATCCCTTTCTAGGAGAAAATTTTAATCCACCCATTAACCCGATTGAATTTGGTAAGGTTATGATGATAGGAGCACACCCCTTTGAGCATACAATTCATCCACCACACTTTCCTCACGAGGCATATTTCCACCCTAAGGGTGTGTATCGCTACTTCCACCCGCACTTAATCCTAAGTGTAGGGAAAACCTCCCCTATTTCCGTTAAATAAGGGTAGAGTCAGGCTCGTGACTCGAACAAAAACAAGCGCTTCTTGGGAGGCAACCCATGTTTTGTGTGATTTTATTTGCTTGATTGTTATTTGCTTCTGTATGCATGCTTTATTTTTATTGTTGGTAGATCATGTTTCTAAACTAAAATGTGGAAATACTTTACGTTGTTGTTTTGGCCTAGTCTTAACTCCACCTAGAAGTATTTTTGCAAAAGATAAGTGTAAGGGGAAACCCTAAATATGTTTTTAAGAAACAAACCGATCATGATTCTCCACAATATTAAATGAGCATGTATATTCGTATTTGTTAGAGTCAAATGCTTGTATTGAGTCATAATGAAGTTTTGCAGTATTTTCCAGGAAGTAGAACCAAGTTTTTCCAGAAATTTTCCGAAAACTTAACATAAGGATTTCTGCAGGTCAATTCTGACGGCGTCAGGGGTTTACTCTTGACGGCGTCAGGAGTTATAATCTGGAAATTTTACCGGTTTTGTTTTTCTAACGGAGTCTTATGGTTTTTGTGAATTATTAAGTTTTATAATCTCCAGGAGATCTGCAAACTTCATTCCACAAGCATTATATCTTATCTTGTTTTCTAGGATTTAGAAACTTATATAGGATGCCGCCGATTTTACGCGAGGTTGTCTTGTCTATTTTGTCAGGTTTTACAGGTTATGTATGACAAGAAGATGATTTATATTCTGGAAGGGAAGCTTTGATTGTTCATTTTCTTGGAGGAAGATTTAACCTGGCCATCCTATTATCCATACCAAGCGAATCAGGGGAGTATTTGATTTCATTTTCTTTACTTTTTCACTTTTACATTCTTTACTTGAACATTGGGGACAATGTTCATCTTAAGTGTAAGGGGAGGGTAAAAAGATGATACCTTACATATGCACTTTCGCTTGAGTTTGTTTTGTTTAATGGTAGATGTGTAATAAAACTATGAGAAATACTTGTTAGTGCAATTTTAGCGCCAAATTTAAAATTTTTTACAACATTTAGGAGTGAAACTTTAGCCATAGCAAGGGTCTCATGCATAGGAGATTGTATGACTAGCACATAACTGTATATTCAGAAAAATTTTCCACCCAAATATGTGAGGTTCGCCTTTAGATTTGATAGGAAAAGCATTTACTATTAGTGCTTATGAGTGTACCGGTAGCATTTAGATTCTAGGACTTGCGTTAGTGATGCATCCCGAGACCGCTAGTGAGACTACATTCGTGTGGTAGGATTTACTACATGATAAGAGGCATTAGGATTACCCTTGTGTTAAACCCGTATTATAATTACTTGACCATTTAAGTCATATTACTTGGCTAGTTAAGTCAACTAATTTTTTCCCACACCTTTAGCGTTGTACTCATTTTAGTACACGATACCCCTAGTACACCCCTCCGAGCCTATCTTTTCGTTTCTAACTTTAAGCATTTTACTTAAAGGAAGAATTTGTTACACCCCACTTAAATGTTCAACCAAATCGCCTTAGCCTTCCGTGTATGCACTCATTATTAGTGCATTATTGTTATTTGTTAAACCCTAAGTTAACTATCTAATTGATTACATGGTTGCTAAGTCGAGTCATATCCTTGTACATACTATTTTGGGACGATTGGGACTCATGGGTAAGTACTTATTTTATGGGGTAATGGGGAAGAACATCATTTATTACCCCCATATGTACGTTAATCTTAAAAGTGCTCCAAGTGTTTTGATTTTCTTAATTCGAGTCATTAGTTTAGTTTATTATAAAGTATGTAAAGATTCAAGTGTAAGGGGAATTCTCATCCCCTATGATGTATTATTTTGGATGGTAGGGTAAGAGTGTATGCAAAAAAAAAAAAAAAAAAAAAAAAAAAAAAAAAAAAAAAAAAAAACAGAAAAAACATACGGACTACCATCCCGTTTCATTCTATGTTTATTTTATGTTTTTGTTATTTTTCATTTATTAGCTTAAGTCGAGTCTAGTCTTAGCTTAGCAACGCCATATTGTACATGTAATTAACCAAGATTGTTAACTCGCCACCAGTAAAACTTCCTTTATCCAACAAAACCTTGTATTTCATATCCCTACACCTAACGTTACAACCCTTTAAAAGACCTCTTTGATAGTTTATCCTAGGTGCTTACGCCATGTGGTGGAGGTTTGATCCTTTCCCAAGCCTATGGTAATCTATTTTGCTATGACAGGTAGTGAGAGATATCTTCCGTTTCCATATTGTAATTTACACTTTATTACACCCGAGAGATGTGAGTATCTAAACACTATTTGTGAGGTGCTTGTGTATGACCTCCGTGCTTGTCTATTGGTCTTTAGTGGAACGATTATTTGTTGTAATTACTTTTATATTAGTGTTAAATGACCCCTAACTTATCTTTTGAGTAGAATAAAAGCGCATTTGCTTGAGGACAAGCAAATCTCAAGTGTAAGGGTATATGATGAGGCGAAAAATGATCCGTTTTTAGGGGGTCATTTAAGCCCGAATCCAAATTTATTTGATCAAATATTGCCCTAAATCGTTCCTTTTGTGATTTTAGGTACTTTGGGAGTGAAATCTGGAAAAGGAAGCAATTTGGACGTTTTTGGAGCATAAAAGTGAAGAAAACGCCAAAGTCTTAATTTTCCATGCTGGGAACAGTGCATGACGACGTCAAGAGGAGTTTCCTGACGGTGTCAAGAGTAAAAGTCCATGACGACACAGAAGAGTTTTGACGGTGTCATGAAGGTAGGGCGTCAAGAGTTAAAGTCGTGACGGCCTGGAAATGCAATGTTCTTGACGGCGTCAAATGTAGATCTAGGCAGTCCGAGGATTGTTTTGGCGGCGAGGTGACGGCGTCACCTATTTGGTCTTGACGCCGTCAGACCCCTTTTCCTATATATATTTTTCTAATTTTTCACATTTAAAGAGAGAAGTTTTGGGAGAAACCCTAAGTACGATTTTGGTGTAACTTTACAAGTTTTTCAAGGGTTCCAACCCCTTGATAGCTTGCATGATTAATCAAGATAAGTGTTCTTCTAATTCAATGAATATGTCTATGTGTTGGTTGTCTATATCATGTTCTTGTCTTAATTCCATCATGCTAGGCTAGATCTCTTTTATGTTTGCTTAGATCTAATGAAACCTAGATATTGATTATGTGTTAATTACTTGTTTATTCTTGTCTTGGATGAATGATTTATATGTTAGGCTTAAGAAAACTGGCAGATCTCCAATTGGTAACATGCTTGAACGTCTTAAGAAACATGAACCAACGCGCACTAGGTCTTTATTGGTTGTATTTAATGCACGAGCCACTGTTTACAATCCCTATAGTTGTGCTGGGCATGGTGTGGGAGGAGATAAGAGCTCATAGAATTGGGGAGTTATGTGTGCCACCCCATGAATGGTATTAAGGAATACAATCCGTCATCCATGCAATTATAACAAGTAATTAACGTGTAAAAGATATCTAGGGAGTAGTGAAATCTAAGTAAACACATTTTCTCCAATTACTGCTCACAACTTTAGTATAAATTAGTTTACTTTCATTTCTAGTATTTTATTTTGATTGCATCTTAGTATTGGGTTAGTTGAATAACAACTAATTCCGCCCACTCTTCCAAAATCCGAGATTTTACTTGCTTTCTAAAAAATATAAAAACACAAAAATAATCATCCCTCACCTTTAGAACTAGTATTTAGGCTTTCTAATCCTAGCGACACTATTCCTAAGCTGAACGATTAATCCCCCGGTACTTGTCACTATACTATACTACAACGATCAGGTACACTGCCTGGTGGGGGTTGTAAGCTTCTCGAGATCCCTCGAGAAGTAAAGCCTGTTGCGATTCCCACGCATCACATATCGTCCCCATTCTTCTGGAAGGTTATTGATGAATTTGATGTTTGTTGCAATTGTTCGTGATGTCAACTTGTTTCTGATTAACTCATTCATTAATGTGCAAAACCTTGTGTAGTAGGATTCAATCTGTTCACCTTTAGAGGATTTGAAGTTCTCCCATTCAGTTAGAAGCTTGTTCTCAATGTCTTGTTGGCCAATTTCAGTTCCATGACATAGTCTTCTAACTCGTTCCCACATATCATAAGCAGTTTCACAGCTGTCGACTGCAGCAAAGATCTTGCGTGGTAATCCGAGTTGGATTAAATGCATTGCCACATTCGAAATAATGTTTACAAGATCCATGTATTTGAAATGTAAATGAAACAATGAAATGCTAAAACTTATGGTGATTGAAGTGTGATTTCTCCCTTGGAAAGCCTTCGTATGCTACTATAGAAGGGCCTCCTAAAAGCTCCTAACGATCTCTGACTTTGTGTGTGAGAAAGTTGTTCTTCAAATGCAGAAATTAGGGTTGTATTTATAGGCCCGTCGAGAGTTGCGGCGTAACTACGAAATGTGTTACGCCGTAACTTGTGAAATCTTATCCAGATATAGAGTTTATGGCGTAACTATGAAATGTTACGCCGTAATAATGATATTAGGGTTTCTTCCCCGTCGTAATCTCCAAACGTATTACGCCGTAGAATATTTATTGGATCTGAGATCTCTTGTAGTCTTCATTACGCCGTAGCCCAAAAGGTGTGTTAAGCCGTAAGTTGATTCTTGAGCTTGGACTACTCTCGTACTCGTTGCTACGCCGCATTCCATATTTGTGTTACGACGTAGTCTTTAGATCTGAGGATTCTTCAAGACTTGTTGTTGGGAATAGACTTTATTATTTCAAGTGTCGGTCATTAAGTTTTACACTAGGTTGCTTTATATTACATTTATCTTATGTTTTATAAATGTTTATGCTAAGTTTATAGGTTTGGTAAAGGTCTAGGGGCTTAATATGTAATATTCTCTAAGTATGGTGAAGCCCTAGTCCTCACCTATAAATAGTATTGTAACCTCTCCTATGAGGGGGTTGGTTCGCTAGTGATTTCATCTCTTTTATTTCATTCTAAGGGTTCCTTCCACTCTCTCTCTCTACTCTCTTTCTCTCTCTAGATCTCTAAGTGATTATGTTATAAAATCATGACCTAACAAGTGGTATCAGAGCCAAGGGATAATATTGGTTGAGTTAGGTTTGATTTGGTAGAAAAACTTGGTTTTAAAAGTGATTTTTGGGCTTAACGGGTACTGTTCATCGTTTTTCTTTCGAGTTAGGTTTTATTTCTATCGAGTTTGGTATTTTTCTACCGAGTTTGGTATTTTTTATCGAGTTTGGAATCTTGTCGAGTTAGGTTTTACCGAGTTTGGGCTAAAAGTTACCGAGTTAGAGCTTCTGTTTATCGAGTTAGGATCACAAAATAAATTACCGAGTTAGGTAACTTTATATTCTAGCGAGTTAGTTTTTTTTTTTTTTTTTTTTTTTTTTTTTTTTTTTTTTTTTTTTTTTTTAAATCTTGCGAGTTTGGATCTACTTTGGCGAGTTAGCCTGTTACCTTATCGTACATCGAGTAAGGTTTATTGTGGCTCATATCAAGGGCAAACTCTGCTCAAATTGTTTTAGACTTACCGAGTTTGAAAGCCATCATACCGAGTTTGAATAACCTTACCGAGTTTGAAAATTATCAAAAACCTACCGAGTTAAGTTTAAAACCTACCGAGTTAAGATTGATCATTAAAACCTACCGAGTTTGACTCATTTGTGTAATCTTACCGAGTTACAGTTTCTGCTTGACATACCGAGTTTGATAATTCTTCAGACTTACCGAGTTTGACAGCTTTATAGACATACCGAGTTAGACTCACAATTACAAAACCTACCGAGTTAAGTTTCACTCATTTAACTATCGAGTTAGCAAACCAGTTTTATCAAGTTATCAAGTTAAACAAACCTTACACACAACCTTTATTTTTCCTTCAAAGATCCATATTTTCAAAATTTGAGTAAAATTTATTTTTTTCAGGAGACTTAACGTTCAATTTTTACGCAAAATTCAAATTTTGGTTTAACGTTGAAAATTTTGGCCCAAAATTCAAATTTTTAGGCCAAAATTCAAATTTTTTCGGTAAAATTTGGAGGTAAAATTTTTGATACTCAAATTTTTCTTGCAACTTCTAAATCGCATTTCATAGTATTTTCAAATTTTGAGCAAGAAAATTTTTTCAAATTTATTTTGGAGGGAAAACCAGAAATCACTATTTTGACCTTGCGTGTGACATTTTGCTTGATTATTTCGATTACATCGCAACAATCAAGGGAGAGAGAAATCTCATTTACAATGTCTCAATCACCTTTTTCCAACTACCTTCCTCACAAATATTCTCATCAGCAACAGTATCATCAACAACAAAGTCACAGCTCCCTCATTGATCATGTTCTACTCTTTGGCAATGAATCAAGGCCTCCAATGTTGCTACCAAGAACGTATACTGTTTGGAAACAGAGATTTCTACAATGGCTCACGGATCGTCCTACTGCAGATCTCATGCTTAATTCCATTCAAGATGGTCCATACAAAATGATATTTCTTGCTGACTCAACAGGGATTATCAGACCACAAACTGATGAAGATTTGAATGCTAATGAACTTGCTCAGTACGATGCTGACCAACAAGCTGCATGGTTTATGACATTAGCCCTTCCCAATTCAATTTACATGAATATGGACTTTCAAGTCAGTGCTTATGAAATGTGGAAATATCTTGAAGCTATGCATCGTACAGAAGAACTTCATCACATCAGAATGAAGCAAATTCTTGAATCTTGCTTAAGCATGAATCCACTGAAGACCATTCTCCCTGCTCCACCATCTCCAGTTGTTAACCATGGATCCTTAAGTTACACTCCAAATGGTCTCTTCTTCATTCCTCCAAATGCACCAGAGCCTATCTTCATTCCACAGTACCATCCTGCAACACTAAATGATCACATGCAATCACTTCTGCAAAATCTTGTGAAGCTTGGAAAAGCATCTACTGATAAAGGCAAATGCATGATGACTTCAACTTATGAATGCTTTAACACAATGGAAGATACTGATGATGAAGAAGATCTTATCGAACCAAGCATGGCATTTATGGCATATATGGAAAATATTTCAGATGAGGAAGCTCAAGATTATGATTCAACTCCACTCTTTGACGATAATGTTGAATACGAAGCCACACTTAGTCAAATGGAAGTTGGAGGGGGTAATCTCAATGCAGTTTTGCAAAGTGTCATGGGAGATATTCCATGTGATGATGAATATGCAGATTTGGAATCCAATACAGTAGATTTGGAAGCCGATACAACATATGTAATGTTAATGGCAAACATACAGGAATTTCACATGAATTATACAGGCCCAGAGTATGATTCTGATGATTCCGAAGATCCATTTGTGAAATTACACAAAGAGAAACGCATGACATCTTTAAGATTACTTTATTCACACCTTAAGCTTCTCTCAAACAAAGACTTAGCAGAAACTCATTCCGAGAGTGGATTCAAATGGGAATTTCCAAAAATGTTTGGAGAAAAAGTTGATATTTTCACTACTTCAATGTTCGACAACGTGAATCAACTTGAAAAGCAACTTGCAACTGAAGAATTTCACGAGACTAAATCCAATGCCGCCTTCAGAGTGCTCAAGAAACAGTTTCAACATTTTATCAGTTATGGTTGTGAAGAAGTAAGCGAGTATTTCTTAGAATACACTCGAATTGAGGCTCAAACCTTCAAAGTTACACTGCTCCAACACCTGGATGCTATCGAAAAGTCAATTATTGAAAGAGTACTTCACAGACTAGAGCATGAAAAAAGGGTTAATAAAAGGAAGTTGCAGATTCAAGAAGAGCAAATTCATAAAGTTGATGAATTGGAAGCTACTCTGGTTCTCATGGAAAGCGATGGGACAGAATCAGAAGAGCAGGATGACAACAGCAGATTGGGGAATGATACAGATGCAGACTGTGCAGAGATCAGACCCTTCTATGACTCAGAACCCAACTTTGACAAAGAACAGATGGATGAGGAAGATGTCATACCCATCTATGACACAGAACCGAACTTTGACAAAGAGCAAATGGTTGAGGTACAATCTACTGTTGATCACATTATGCCTGCTAATGAGAAACAACAATCTGAGCAACCTAACTTCAGTAATGAAGGAGAGGTTGACCAGAATGTTGTTCAATGTCTTGACAAACGTTCTGAGTCTGAGTCCTTACCTGATAATCCTATAACTGAAACATCATACCAAACTCTTAAGTCTGAAAACCTTCTTCTCAAAAAGACCATTGCCCAGTGTCATAAAGATTTTTCAAAACTAGAGGCACATTGCATCTCACTTGAACTTCAATTGCAAAACGAATCTCTAAATTCGGGCAACAATGGTCAATCTTTGAATGATCAAAGAAAACATGTGGATGCATTAGTTAAAGAAAATGAGCTTTTAAAAGGTCAAATTCAAGAAAAGGTGTTTGCACATGCTGCATTACAAAACAAATTAAGAAGACTGACTGGCCTGAGTGTGGATACTAAGTTTGCAAAACCATCAATCTTGGGGAAACAACCTTCTCAAACGAACAGAAAACAATCAGTGGTTCGACAACCAACTGCATTTAAATCTGAACGACCTAAATTTTCAAAACCTTGGTTTGCCTCCCAAGTTGTTGTGATTAACAATTTGACAAAACCAGTCACTCCACATTCTTGGCCTAAGGAAAATGCATCTGTGTCTGCTAAATCTCAACACGTGATTATGCCTGGCTCATCTAGGATTAGTTCAACCACAGTGTCTAAAACGAGCATTAAAAGTAAAGAGTCTTATGACACATATGACATGTACAAGAACTTTGATCTAGAAAAGGCTAGGAAAAAGGCGCTACTTCAAAAGGATGGAATTCTAGGTTCAAAACCTCATGTGATGCCTTCCACTGTAGTACATAACATTGCTTGTAGTAGCACACCAAAACCTAAGAGTAATCAACAAACTAATAGGAATTGAATAGCTTCTAAGAGTAGTTGCGTAAATAATCATGTTGTTTGTGCTTTAAAATATCTTCAAAAAGGAAATTCACTTGAAAAGGCTCAATCGACTATGACTAACAAACCCGTTGAACCAAAAGTCATAACTCAGAAACCTAAGAAGTGGATCAATATAGGACGTAGGTTTTCTCAACGAAGTGATGCTCCCACATTTCATTCAACTGCATCTAAAAGGAAAACATCTCCTAGATCTAACACTAGGTGGGTACCCACGGGTAGAATTTTCAAATCAATTGGTCTTAGGTGGATTCCTACAGGAAAGATTTTAGACATTTGCACCAAAACTAATGTGATCTCCACAACTTTTACCTCTGAGACTAGAATGAAAACCATCGGTATTGTGTGTTCGAGTGTCAAGAAGATAATTGACACTACATCTTTATGCTTCTAACATCTGGAACCCAGTTACTCTTGGGGATCCTTGTTCTCTGTTTTCTTGTCTCTTCTTTCTTTCTTTACAGATTCTTCAGCGATGGCTTCGGAATAATTCAGTTTTGGAGCCGCACTTCAGCAATGGCTTCTGAGCAAAACAGCTTAGGACCCAAAACAAACCGTCTTAACTTTTCGAACTCTTCGGCTGAAACATTGTCACTCTCTCGCAAGGAATTGGAAACCCTGTTTGCTCAACTGTTTGATGATTCAATTGAAAACCGTCCTCAAGAGGTCTCACCAATCTCCGCTGCACACCCTGAGAATATTCAACAACCACTATTGAGAAAGACGGTCCTCCAAGTGAATCTCCAACAACAGCAGGACAAACCGCTTCCAACTCCAGACAATCAGCTGAAAATCCATTACTACAATCAGTACCACAACCTGCAAGTTATGACGAAAATACTTTCTTCAATCCATTTGCACCGACTCCAACCATTCCTGATATAATAGAGTCGTCTTCTCACAATTTGGATCCGTCTAATATGCATACGTTCTACCAACATCACCCTTCGACACATCATTGGACTTAAATGGATTTGGAAAACAAGCTAGACGCATAAAGCACAGTGATTCGCAACAAATCTTGTTTAGTTACAAAGGGATACAGTCAATGAAGCAGGATTGTACATCACTGTCATCAACAAAAGCTTAGTATGTAGCCATGTCTGCTTTCTGTGCTCAAGTGATTTGGATGAGAACTTAGCTCACGAACTACGGCTATGTATTTGACTAGATCTCAATGTACTGCGACTCAAAGTGTGCTATTGCTATCTCGTGCAACACCATTCATCATTCCAAGCCCATACAAATTGCTCTTCGCTACCATTTCATAAAGGAGCATGTTGAGAAGGGTACAATTGAATTAGAGTTTGTGGGTACTGAATACCAATTGGCAGACTTATTTACAAAGACATTACCTCCATCAAGGTTTGTTGATTTAATTCACCAAAATGGTATGTGATGTTTGACTCCAGATGATTTGCAAAATTTTCTTAAAACCTAAGAAGAGTCAAACATCAAAGTCTTTCTGTAAATATTTTTTCTACAAAAAGAATCTTCTTTCTTTGTGTACAAACTTCAAATCTTCAAAACTATGTTCCTCCATTTAAACAAATTTTGCTTTTCTCTTCAAAATGGAACATGTTTTGAGGGGGAGAAAACTTTTCACAATATCATGAAGTTTGGACACCTCATTTTTTATTCATCAAGGATAAAATGTTTCTTCATCATTCGGATTTAAACTCATTTTCAAAAAGGTTCTACGATCTCTCGAATTAAAAGTGCAAAAAGGTTTCACAAAATATATGCTAATTCGAGGGGGAGAAAAGGAATTTTTTCTGCAACGATCCCAAATTAATCTAGTTTGGACTTCAAATGGAAAAGTAATTAACCTTTTAATGAGTAAAGTTCACAAAAGTCTTAAACTTTACTCCCCAATTCGCTCAAAAGTTTAAAAAAGTCAAAACACATACTCGTTTTGAGAGGGAGTATTTCGTTATCAAAATGCTTTGTCTAAATCATGTTTTTTTGGTTTGTGCACACATAACAGTGTACAACCCGCACTTGTATTGAAAGAACCCTGAGGTACGCATCAGTGCCTCAATCCTTAGATAAGGAGCGAAGGCTTCTTACTTTTGAGTAGAATTAATCAAACATTTTCTGATTTTCATAATTCTGCTCAAAAGGCAAGTATTTCACCTCAATGAGTATTCACTTGTTGAGGGGGAGCACTTGAAAAATTCATCGTTTGCAATACAAAAGTTCTTGTTGAAATCTCCCCATAAGACTCAAAAAACATATTTTAATCAAAAGTTTATCAAAAACAACATCTCATATGCTATTTTTGAGGGGGAGAAAAGTGAAAGTGATTAAAATATGAAAGTTAAATGTTGCTTAAAAGTCAAATCTCATGCGAGCTAGACTCAGATTCACCCAGGAATTGACGAAACATAAAAGTTAGTAAATTCGAAAAGACTTTTCCTCAACGGGTAATAACATCAAGTTAGTTACTAGAGCTAGTTGTCACCTAAAAGCTGACAATGGAACTCTTTAACTAGCCACGTAAGCGTGTCTCGAAAAGGATTTGTCTTAGTAGAAATGTACCGTTTCGAGAAACTTTCTGTGGACTTAACCAGGCCGGGTAATAACTTCAAGCTAGTCTAACTAGTGATGTAAGCGTGTCTCGAATCGGTCTTGTTCACTGAAAGTGGATCAAATTTAAAAGTGCTTGCTCTTCCCGCATGTGCAAATTTATTAAATACTTATGAGCACATGTGAAGGGGGAGCCCTTCATAATTATACACAAAACTGTCAAAGTGTTAAACAAAATGTTTAATAATCACAAACACTTTGAGAGATTTTCAAAGGTTTCTTGGCTATTGTTGGATAATCATGGAGTTATAAGGTGACTAAGATAGGAAAAACCGTCCTATGATCCACCAGAGCCGGAGGGATCTACCCAAGGACATCACCAATAGTTAGAATTAAAAGTCCTTAGGTATGATACGAAAAAAGGAGAAAAGAATGAAAAGGGAAAGAAGGAGTTGAAGAATTAAAAAGAAAAGTAAAGAAAAGGGTGAAAAGAAATAGCCCTCTATATGTTCAACCTTAGGGCAGACACCGGGTTCAATTCGTATGCTACTGGTTGTTGCTAAGGCAACACCGGTATTGAAAAGTCGTCATAGACCCAGTGACGCAATGCACTAAACCTTCTTAACCACTCAAGTTCTCTTAAAAGAGCTTGTTTCATTCTCACGGGGAACCAGTGTAATCTATCGATGTAAAACCCACATTTTCACATCATGATTAAATGCCTAAAATACCCTCCAATTTGAAATTTTTGAAGAATTATGTACGTTTACCAAACAAGCCCGAAATAAAAAACGGTTATCGTACAATCACAAATGTGATCATGTAACTTCAAGTAAATAATATTTGAGCTACTAAAACATTATGAGAACTCAAGAATATGAAATTTGGACTTAGAAACGAATATTGCACGTTACGTGACCTAATGGGTCCAAAAACATTTAAACTTGTACACAACCTACAAAATAAATACCATAATATAACCATAATTGATCGAATAAACGTAATACGGATATTAAAACTTATGTTAAACGCATTTATAAACATTTAAAAAGTTATGCACGTTTTCTATTTTTCTACCTAGCCGAACCTTATGTTTTGCACACACGAATATACTGGTGAATATGGTCCAAGTACATGATGAAATTTATTTTGGCAACCTCCTAATCAACCCCATAATATATGTGGTAATTTCCTTCTTTATTTGTTCCTTATTCGGTTTGTGTCAATACCGAATATCTCAATTCAATAACAATCCCATTATACTCGGCATATTCGTGTTATCAAACCAGAAATGTTCTCTTCTTCCTTCCTTGTTAACCGAATTCCATTCACACTCAATTAAAACAAAACCTAAAATCTACAAAAAAATTCAGAAGTGCAACAAGGTGTCTCCCTTTCATTCTTTGCATGAAACCGATATACAAAACCTCACACACAAACCCTAATAGCAAAGTAAGTGGCGGCACAATATTTTTTCTTCAATTCGATCGAAATAGAAAACAAGATACAAGGTGTTCTGGTTCGTGGCTTCAGGTGTATCAAGGTAGTAGTTCTGTTGTGGTATTTTTGTGGTGCGAGAGGTGCTGGTACGTGGGTTTAAAAGTTTTCTGCCGAAGGTTGATCGGTTCTGTGGTGTTCCATTGAAGCGATCAAGGCTTTCGCTGCTCGTGCTTTTGTTCGACCTTACTTGTTTGACTTGCATTCTAGTCTCGTGGTTGCCGCACGTAACGATTTGGTTTTCCCTCGTGGTTGATCCTTGATTTTGATCGTACTCGTTTAACAAGGAGGTAATCCTTGAACCACCTATATTAATACATATGAATACACTAAACAACAAGGTCATATTGTCTAAAATACATTTTTAAATATACTGATGATAAGAACTATACATACATATATTCCCATGCATGCAGGTAACATAAAGTTACATGTGCTAATTTTAATGAAATATAAAATGGAACTTCAATGGAAATAAGTCAAGTTTCGGTTATGGAGGATGACATACGTGGCCATGGGACAGAGAAAGAAGATGTCTATATTTGTGATTATAAGATTTTAAATAAGTTTAGTCATATTATATAAGTATATAACAATGCCACACTTGATTATGGTTACAACTAATAAAAAACGAAATATATATATCATTTAGACAAACGTCTTTGACTAGTAATGTAATACGTAAGCACAAACTAAAATAGTCTAATAATAATTGTGCATATAGTAAATTACATGCATGATAGCGTGTGTGTATGTTTTATGAAACGGGAAATCAGTTTTGTTTGCTAATTGTGTCGTGTGCGAGTATTTTGTGACGTGGTTAAAAAGAGGTTAAAATGTGGTAACTTAATCGCGGTCTAACATGATGGCGAGAATATGTTTACATAAATTGTGAAACAACGGAGTAATAAAATGGTCATTTGATATAAATTTTCGATAAAACCTTAAAGTTAAAGTTTGACATATTTAAACCTTATATTTTAATAATTTACATTTATGACCCTAAAACTTTACTAGATTGACATATTTAACCCTAAATTATTATATTGGTAATTTTAACCCTTAAATACTATTAAATTGTCAATTAGAACCTTAAAGTATTAGATTACTATTTCGGAAAACTTACTAAAACGGGAAACTTACTAGAAATGGGAAGTACTATATTTGGCAAGTTAGTAAAAAAATTTAAAGCCGAGCAAAATGAGTATCTGATTTAAAATAAGTTATTAATAATAAGACGATCATGAATTTGTGTAGATTTGCTGAAGAAGGAGTTGCTTCCAATCATTATGTTTTCTGTTATGTTTGCACTTGCGGTCTAAGATACAGATATTCCGTACTCTCTCAGCAAGAGTACAACTTTATTTCTCTCTCATGACTTTCTCTCTCTCCTTATATTATTGCACCTTGATATTTAACTTTGATTGACCCATTGATATTGGTCCTTTGACCTACCTCTTGATATTGACCTATGATCTATTAATAATGATCTTTGGGTATTTGAACCTTTGGATATTGGACCTTTTATAATAAACCTTGATATTGAACCTTGACAATAAACTTTTGAAACTAAACTTTGATATTGAACCTTGACCACTTGACCCTCCAGTATTTACCCGAGGTATTACTTGTTGTGGAGTAGCCACAACCATAGCATTGATGCACCAATGTTATGTACTCTAGCGTAGTTGGAGAGATGTACTACTCCGTCCCCGATCTACTATTGACTACTGCTTTGATTGTGATCGTTATTGGCCTACGGGGGCGTATGGATGCATCCTAGATTTGTATTGTATTGATTGATTGATTGATTGATTATTAGAGCTACTACATTGTCTACATTGCTACATATTGTATTGGTGACTGGGTATGCGTGCATTGCAACCCCTCACATATTGGGAGTTGATCACTCCATATTGGGCTACTATTGTATTATATTGTATTGATTGGCCTTGGGTAAAATACTGAAAACTTACATACACTATGCTTTACACTTAACCATGTCATCTTTTGATTGCCCTCTTGGATATCACATGTAATCCTATCTTCATATCCCTTTGATTATTCCTAACTCTATTGTATCGGTTGTTATTTTGTTGATATCTGTTCACTGAGCTTTTTATGCTCAGCCGCGTTTTCTTTTCCATGCGGCAGGTACTTAAGCTAGGATGCAGGGTTTAGCTTTGGGGATGAGAGCGTGTGGACCAACCTTAGAGTTCATTTAAATAATGGACTTTGTTTTATTATCGCATCTTCCTTATTTTGGAATTCATTTGTAACCTTTGTACTCATTGTATTGTTAAAGTATTAAGCTTGTGTTTTTGCTCTGTTGGACACTATTTATTGTGATATCTTTACCCTTGACGGGTTGGGGTGTTACAATCGACTTATCTCTTAGAGATAGTTGATATTGAAGCAGGAGACCTCTCCTCGTCTCTTTAGCTCCTATGCTCACTTGTGATCTGGATACAAAATATAAAGAAATAAAAGCATATATCCACATAATCATTAATATAAATGAGCATAATAGGGGAAAATTGACACTTAAATATCAGGATTATTTGATGTTATCAGCATATATGACCTCCTAGTTTAAATTATTCTTATATTTGGTACAATAGGTTTGAACACACATATTTCCCTGATTATATATTTTATCCTTTAAACTCACTTTTACAATGTAAAAGTTGCACCTTAAAATATATAATTTATTTACCATTAACACAATACTAATATAAAATATTTAATATATTGTTACAGTTTTATCACGAATTAAATAAGCTATTTAGCTTTTAAAAAAACATACATATTATAATTAACTATAGCATGTTTTATAGTTTTTTTTAATCATATAAATTTTCAAATCTGGCCCAAATTTAATCAAACTTTTTTAATTATGTTTTTGTGTTATAAACTTATAATGCACTTGAAGCAACCTACAGATAACTTAAACTAGATCCTTGTCTAAGAATTTTTTAAGTTAATACACGAGCTTTGTTTATCAATCTGAAAGATATTGTGTCGTTTGTTTACAACTTTTAGTAAAGGGCATTATTCCATCATCTCGCCAGGGTATCCGAAAACTCAGGACCGACCCTGTTCAAGAGTTTAAAGACTAGATGAACCCCTTTTAGATTTTCTCATTTTCATGCCAAACTATAAACCACTAATAAAAGCATTGTTTACTCATTTTTGTCATACATAGCTATAAACCTTAAATTAATATCAATTTTTCATCTTATTATTATTATTATTATTATTATTATTATTATTATTATTATTATTATTATTATGTTTTGATGTTGGTGTGTTCAGAGAACTTAGATATTTATGTAAACACGTATTAGGTGTTTGAGAAAATGCTTTGATAAAAATTTTGTTCAATTGTAAAATTTGCAAACGTTCATCAAAGATCATATTGTTTAGTAATCATGAAAAATATATTCACTATTCATAGGATAATTGATAAACAATATCTTTAATCTTGATGAACATTGTTAACTAATGGTGATAAACAAAACCTAAATTTGTGATGAACAAGATGAATTTTTGCATCAGAGATAGTATTAATGTGCATCATAGTTTGAAATTTCGTTCCTTCTAGTTTTCAACTAATAACATATATAGTTATGATGGGTTATAGTTTGCCTGTTACATAGTAAACACCACATAAGCTTTAAAAACCTCTACATTTCTAGAAATGCAATCACTCAAGCATTTACTTTTACAATAAATCTTAACTATCAATTTTTCTTTATTCATTTGACTGTATCGCACATGGATATTATGCCTTGATTTGAGATAGGCTAAATATCAAGTACTATATCCTCTATATACATAAAGATGATAGTTATCGGTATCTCGTAGTCAGGGTTTCCCGAGCCTTATGACTTTGATTTTTTGGAGCCCTATCTTTTGTTAGCTCAAAGTCTTATTGATAATGAGCCGAGACTATACAATCTATATCTATATCTATATCTATATATATACTACATATAAAGGAAAAACTCTTAAAGTGGAAAAGTGAAAAAAGTAAGTAAACTATTTATAGAAACCATAAACTTTTATTATTATTATTTTCATTTGTAACTCATTTTATTTTTATTTAGTTTTAATAGCGTTTGATCAATGTTTGAAAACCGGGTTTCTAATCGACCTGATCTAGTCACTGGTTCAAACACCGGGGTCAATCCGGTCTTTCACCAAAATTAAATTTATATATATATTTGGAATGATAAAAAAAGTGTGTATATATATATATATATATGTGTGTGTGTGTGTGTGTGTGTGTGTGTGTATATATCAAAAACCAGGTTGATCCGAGTCACTTCAAACCTGGCGGGTCTAACTGGGTTTCGAAAATATAAAAACCGGTTTAAATTGACCCGTTTTTTCGATCGAAACTGGTTCAACCGGTGGAACCAATCAGGTCGAACTGGGTTTCAAAATATATGTTTAATCCCAAAATTCTTAAATTTTTATTATTTTTCGTTTATAACCCATAAACTTTTTTTTATCACTACAATCATCTACCACTATTAAATCTCGTTGCTATGCACGGGCACTCGTCTAATTTTGTATATATATGTAGAAACAAATAATAATAATAATAATAATAATAATAATAATAATAATAATAATAATAATAATAATAATAATAATAATAATAATAATAATAATAATAATAATAATAATAATAACTTTTATTTATTTTTAGTAAACTGCAAAAATCATCCACTTGGTTTATGTTTCGACACTAAGGGTGCGTTTAGTTGGAGAAAAAATTCTCTTGTTTTATATCTTTAGTTTTGTAAAAATTTGAAAGGGAAATTTATCTACACAAAACACTTGAAAATATAAAAAACGTGTTTAGTTGATGTTTGCATTTTCTATTTTAAACAAAGGGAGGGAGGGTTGTGGGTTACAAAGGAAAACAACTAAAATTTGTTTTGTAATTTTCCTTATTAAGTTAGGAAATAAGTGATTTTGTGTTTTACAAAATATTTTGTTGGAAAACGGTGATTTGAACGCGATCTCTGTTTTCTTTGTTTTTTTTTACAAAACGTTTTGTGAAAAACAATGGTGTTTTCCCCTAACGAAACGCACCCTAATCATCCCCAGCCATTATCTTAAATGACATAAATACCCTCACGTGATATGCATGTGAGGTATTTAACAAGTAAAACTAACGATATTAGTGATGAGGGATGTATTCCGCCAAACTTTTCACCTCTGAGAGATGATTAGTGCTAATAATATGGGCTAGGGATGACTAGTACCAAAAATTTTAAGCATTCGTAGAACTAACCCTTTATAGATTGAAGACAAATCGATTCATAGACCGCAACTGCTGCTACTTACACCTCCACCAACTGCTGTTACTTCCACCTCCATCAACTGCTGCTACTTACCATACGAAACCCACAACTGCTGCCACCATCATACACCACAACCTCCACCTCCATTAAGTACCACATCCACCGCCGACGCCAACATAGTTTTTGGATAGATTCCTTGTATCAGCCACGGCCACCACTCCAGCACACTTTTCCGAGCATAACCACACAACCCCGACACCCACAGGAATCGCCACGCGCCGATCAGAGGTAAAGGTGTTTGATTTCTTTTTGTACTTTTTCAGGCGACTTCCAGGGAGAGTGGACCTTCACCTCCGGCGAGTGGAGGTTTTCATCACTGTCACGAGTCCGATCCAGGTTGTCTCGCCATCTCAGCCACCACCGGCAGCCGGTTGCCGCCGCTACTGCCGCCGTTGACCACCTTTGACCGCCGGAAAAACTCCTTTTCCGGCAGCTAAGTTCTGCTTTTCTTTCATCATCTCTTTTGATATTTGCTTACCTTTTGCCATCATATAGCCTGTTATCATTTTCACTTTGCTATTTAGGCCCTTTTCTTATTTTTTCTTTTCCCTTTTTTTGCTTTTTCTACTTGTTTTCTCCTGTGTTTATTTGGTGTTTCTTTAGGTCCTTTTGTTTTTGGCTTTGGTGCCTTGTGTTGGCTTTTTTAAGCGTTTCCCCCTTTTGCTTCTTGTTCCCGTCCTTGACCTTGTTTCCGTGTTGTTAGTATAGACGCCCGTGTTTGTTATGGTCGCCTGAGGTCATGTCCTAGTGGAGGGGTGGGGGTAGGTGGCATAGGGGTAGGGGTAGGGGTAGGGGTAGGTGGCGTAGGGGTAGGGGTAGGGGCAGGAGGGGTAGGGAGGGTTGGCGGGTCTAGGGGCTATGGTGGACCTTCGGGTTCTCGTAGGATTAGGGTGGGTAGTTGGAACGTAGGGTCGTTGACCGGGAAACTTTTCGAGCTTGCCGATGCCTTAAGGAGACATAAGGTGGACATAGCGTGTTTTCAGGAGACTAAATGGAAGGGGTCTCGCACGAGGGAGGGAAACGGCTACAAACTTTGGTATTCAGGCTCTAGGTCAGCGAGAAATGGAGTTGGAGTGATTTTGGCTGCAGACCTTAAGGACAATGTAGTACAAGTTAACAGGTGCAACGATAGGATCATGGCGATTACTTTGGTGATTGAGGAAGAGACTGTTAACATTATCAGCGCTTACGCACCACAGGTGGGTCGCAGCGACGCAGAGAAGAGGAATTTCTGGGACTCCCTTGATGAGCTAGTGAGAGAGTGCCCATCGGACCAACGTCTGTTTATAGGGGGTGATTTGAATGGTCACATAGGAGCGGCAACAGATGGGTACGCAGGGGTCCATGGAGGGTTTGGATATGGAGTTAGAAATGATGAAGGTAGAGCGATATTGGAGTTTGCTACGGCTCACGACTTAGTCGTTGTGAACTCCTTCTTCAAGAAGAGAGATGTCCACCTTATTACCTTCAAGAGTGGAGGGCACTGTACCCAGATCGACTATCTGATGGTGCGCAGAGGGGAACTTAGAACATGCAGGGACTGCAGGGTCTTCCCAGGGGAGACATGCTCATCCCAACACAGATTGTTGATTATGGATGCACTTTTTGTGAGGCACCGACGCAGGAGGAGGGTGTCTGGGATGCCGAGGATCCTATGGAAGAAATTGAATGGTCAGAAGGTGGAGGAGTTTACAGCGAAAGTCTCAGAGGGACTTTCTATACGGTCGGCGGACCTAAATGTCATGGATGCGGATCAGATGTGGAACACCCTTGCCTGCTGCATTAAAGATGTAGCTATGGAGACCCTGGGTGTGACTAGTGGGACAGCGAGAACCTGGACTAGCCGAAGGGAATCCTGGTGGTTTAGTGAGGAGGTGCAAACCAAGGTTGCGGCGAAACAGTCTAGGTTAAGAGAGCTCCTTGTGAGTAGAGGGGGTAATCCAGCGGATAGGGTCGATGCAGAGGAGAAGTATAAAGTAGTCAAAAGAGAAGCGAAGAAGGCAGTAGCCCAGGCGAAGGACAAAGCGTACGAAGTTCTGTATAAGAACTTGGACTCCAAGGAAGGGGTAAATGATATCTTTAGGATTGCTAAAGTCCGTGAGAGGAGAAGTAGGGACTTTGGAAACATTAGATTCATCAAAGATGAAGATGGACGAAGCATTGTCAACAAAGAGGACATTAGAAAAAGATGGGGAGAATATTTCTCATCTCTCTTCAACGAGAGGGGTACGGAAGAAAGTAGAGAGAGTGAGATCTCTAGCCAAGAGTGGCTTCCCGAATGCGACTACTTGGATATTAGCCAAGGTGAAGTGAAAGTTGCATTACAGAAGATGGGAAGAAACAAAGCGGTAGGCCCAGACCAAATACCCATTGAAGCTTGGAGGTGCTTAGGAGATGAGGGGCTTAGATGGTTGACCTCCCTTTTCAACAAGATTTTCTCTAGCGATAGGATGCCAGAGGAATGGAGGCTCAGTGAAGTCATCCCCATCTACAAGAACAAGGGCGACGTACAAGTGTGTAGCAACTATAGGGGTATTAAACTTCTTAGTCACAATATGAAGCTCTGGGAGAGGGTTATCGAGAGAAGGTTGAGAAGGGAGACGAGGGTGTTAGAGAACCAGTTTGGTTTTATGCCAGGAAGGTCCTCGATCGAGGCTATACACCTCCTCAGAAGCCTCATGGAGAAGTATCGAGAAAGGCAAAGAGACCTGCATATGGCTTTCCTCGACCTAGAAAAGGCCTACGACAGTGTCCCACGTGAGTTGATTTGGAGAACTCTGATAGATAAGGGAACTCCTAGGAGATACTTAAGAGTCATTAAGGATATGTACGAGGGGGTGAAGACCCGTGTACGGTCCACAGTGGGAACCTCAGAGTTTTTCCCTGTGAAAGTTGGACTACACCAGGGGTCAGCCATTAGCCCGTATCTATTCGCCTTGATTCTTGATGAGCTATCACGTGGGATCCAAGAGGGCATCCCTTGGAGCATGATATTCGCAGACGATATTGTATTGGTGGCAGAGTCAGCGGACGGGTTGAACAACAGACTTGAGCATTGGAGGGAGGCTCTTGAAGAGAATGGCCTTCGGGTTAGTAGGGAGAAGACTGAATACATGAGATGTGCTTTCGGTAGGAGCGATATCAGCCACAACGAAGAAACGGAAGTCTGTATCGGAGACCAGATCCTCCCACCTAAGGAGTCTTTTAGATATTTGGGTTCGGTGATTCAAAAATCAGGGATGATAGACGACGACGTTTCCCACCGTATCGGAAGAGGCTGGGCGAAATGGAGGGCGGCGTCAGGGGTTCTATGTGATAGGAAAGTACCCGTTAAGCTTAAGGGTAAATTTTATAGGGTGGCTATTAGACCGGCTATGCTGTACGGGTCAGAGTGCTGGCCTATCACAAAAGCTCAAGCAAACAGGGTGGAAGTAGCGGAACTAAGAATGCTCAGATGGACTTGTGGTAAAAATATGTCTGACATGATTCCAAACGGGGTGTTCAGATCGGAACTTGAAGTAGAATCTATTATCTCAAAGATGAGAGAAGGAAGGTTGAGGTGGTTTGGTCATGTCAGGAGAAGACCACAAACAGCGCCAGTAAGGAGAGTTGAATCGCTTATAGTCGATGGTCAGAGAAGGAGGGGTAGACCTAAACTTAGATGGGAGGATAGGCTTAAGCTCGACATGGAGGAGCTTCACTTGTCCGAGGACATGACCTCAGATAGGCACGCGTGGAGAGATAGGATTAGTATTCGTGGTTAGTTTTGGGACTAGGATGGTAGAGGGTTTGGGGTTTGTTGTGGTTTTGGCTTTTCTGGGTCCCTTGGCTTGCCCCCTTTAGGAGTTAGGAGCTTTTGCTTTGCCTCGGCTGGTGCTTTGGTTTTGCCTTTTGGCTTTAGGCCCTTTGCTTGTGCCTTTTGTTTGCTCTTTTTGCTTGTGACTTTTGCTTGCTCTTTTTGCTTTGCCTTAGCTTTAGGCCCTTTGCGTTGCCCTCTTTGGTCTTTGCTGCTTGGTTTGGCATTGGTCTTGTGTCCCCCTCGCACCCTTATTTGCTGGCGCTTGTCTAGGTGGTTTTGTTTTGGTTGTTTTGTCTTGGTTGTCTTGTCGTTTTGCTTTGTTTGCTCTTTTACTTGTTGTGTCGGTTTGCTTTTATGTTTGCCTATATGCTTGTTGTGTCGTATTGCCTTTTTGTTTGTATTGCTCTGTTTGCTTTTATGCTCTTTTGCGTTTCTTTGTTTTGCATTCTATTTTTCGTTTTCTTTACTTCGAGCTCACTTTGCACACACTTGCCGGAGGTCTTTCTGGAAGCAGTCTCTCAACCTGCAGGGTTCCCTGGGGTTGGGGTAGGATCTGTCTACATCCCACCTCCCCATACCCCGCCTTGGCGGGATTTGGGTATGTTTTTGTTGTTGTTGTTTGATGACTAGTACCAAAAACTACAAAAAATTTACTCTAAAAATAAAAACAAAAACAAAAACCAGACAGCAACTAGGTATTTTATGTTGTTTATTCGACAAACAAACACACACCGTCTTGTTCCTCCGTTAGCGGCGCCGGAACCAGGGGCGGATGTAGCTTGAGCACAGGGTATGCACGTGCATACCCTGTGTAAAATTCTAGTAGTGTAAAAAATTTTGAATTTTACGTGCGTAACTACAAGATACACTGCAGATTTTAAGAGTGCATACCCTTTAAAAGATAGGAAAATTGTGAGTGCATACCTTAATATAACTTACGATTGTTCAAAAGAAAAGAAAAGAAAAGTAGGAGAAGAATTGAAGTATTCCAGAAATTTTTAGTTTTGACAGCAGTTGAAGAAGGAGGCAATAATGCAACTATGCAAGTAGCAGTAGAAGTAGGTACTAAAGTAGGTCAAATAATCTGGTCAAATTGTTAGGAGTATGTCAAGACTACACATCGGTCCAATTTTTATTTCCTGGCCCAAGTAGTTTAATATTCCATTCTTATTTTGTTTACCATGTCACAATTGGTTGTGACTTTTATTTAGAGATTTACGACTTAAGAATATGGATGTAACTTTTATTTAGAGATTAACATTTTTATACTTCGGTCTATGGTCAATGATTTAAGTTGTTATATCATGGGCACATTCACACGAATTCACATATTTATATTTTGGATTTTTTCTAACATTTCAAAACAAGTAAAGTACACAATGAATGCCAACAAAGACATGTTGTTAACAAAATTATAAAGAAAATAATGTTTTTAGTTGATTATTAACAAACAAACAAACAAAAAAAAAAAAAAAAAAAAAAAAAAAGTCTTAACATAACTACAAAGTTCCGACCAAAAAATTTCTCAAGAAAAAACCCGACCCGCAAAACCAAACCGGGCCAAAAATCTTTGAGCCGGAATTTTTTTTGTTAGATATATGGTGCACACCCTATGTTAAATTTCTAGATCACTGGCCGGAACCATCTTCCATACAACACTAGTTGACAAAGGTCTTTCATCTTCTTCTTCTTTTATTTTTTATATATCTTTAGTTTGTAGAAACATTCTTCATTTGCAAAGATTATATAAAACAAAGTTACTAATTGATTGACAGGAATAATAATAATAAGAATGGGTAGTAAGGTGGAAATCAAAAGCAGCATACACCAAAGTGATTTCATGTTTTGTGAGATTTGTGGGACCATGCTTTCTTTTGATAAAAGAAACTATGTTCATTGCCCACTCTGCAACTCCAGAAAGAAAATCAAAGGTCAATTTTTTTTATCCACTTTTCTACTTTTGTCTGTTTAGCTGCTTATTTCTAAGTAGAACCAGTTTTGTGGTGTTATCCAAATTGCTTATGCTTATTTTAAAGTATATTTATTTTTGCTGAAATTTAAACATGATTTGTTTTTAGGGTGTGTTTGTTTAAGCTTATATGCAGCTTATGAGCTTATTTGTGTTTCGGGTGTGCCTTATTTTGAGACTTGTGGGCTTATATAAGTTTATTATTATATGATAAACTTATATAATCCATAAGGGGGTGTTTGTTTATGGCTTATGAGCTTATTTGTGTTTCAGCTTATTTTGAGACATGCGGGCTTATATAAGTTTAAACTTATATAAGCCCGCAAGTCTCAAAATAAGCCGGAAAATTGGGGCTTATGAAACATAAGCCGAAACACAAATTAGGTCTTATTAAATATAAGCAGAAATTAAATAAGCTCATAAGCCCACATATAAGCTTAAACAAACACCCCCTTCACTTAAAACCATTTATAGATAAGTTTGAGTTACTTTTTTTTAACAAAGTAATTTTGCATTTTCTGTCAAAATATGCATATCCAAACACCATTTACAAGTACTTATTCTTAAGCAGCTTATATAAGTACAAAGTATAAGTGATTCCAAACAACCCCTGTATCTTGATTTGTTTCGGTTTACATGATTTGATTTAGATAAGAATATTGAAGTGCATTCTTATGCGTGGTTCAATTATTAAACTATGGAATGAGTTAAATGATATCTTTAACCCGTTGTACCTTGCGTTAACTATCTATCATCCTTGAAAATGCAAATGAATCAAATGAATTTTATAAGAAGAGTGCACAAAAATAATCGTGAATAGTTTGTGACAATGCTTATTGCTTAGCAATATCCGATAGAGATTATACTTTATAGCTACGGCGTTTTTTGCTTTTTGCAATTGCAGGTGAGAATTGATAAACAAGTCCATGCCATGTGCATTTTAGAAATGTAGTCGTTCTTTTGCTATGATTAAGTAGAATTCACTTTTGTGCTCTAAATTTGAGGGTAAAGGAGAATAATGAATATGTTTTAGTGGCAAAAACTAGATAAGACATATAATAGAAAGAAGGCTGTCTAATAGGAGTAGTTTCTTTTCAAACACCAACTCAATCTTTGTTATTGACAAGAACTAGTTAGAAGGTTGTAATTGTTACTTGCATTCACACCGGCTTATTTTTATGTTCAATATTACCATTAGAATAGTAAAGTCGCAGAATTCTGCAATAATGGAAATTTAGGTACATCCCTCTTCTGCAAAAAGCTTATGGTTTTCTTATATTTATATCAGTTTTGGCTTCTCTTATCTGGTTTGTGGATCCCGTGTCCATTCATCTATTTTATAAGATAGGAAGATAAGAAAAACGCGGGGGACTAAAAAATTAGGAAAAGAGCAGATTTCTCTGAATATGTTTGCAGAATTTGTTCTAGTTACTAGCATTGTTAGATAGGCACTTGCAGATCACAAGAACTTAAGTATTTTATAGAATTAGCCCTAAGCACTGCCTATCCCTAAAAGCCTAACAATGCTAATGCAGGACCAAAAATAGGAAGAAAGATATTCTTAAAAACATAAATACTCTACATTCCTATTGATGTTTGCCAATTCTTGGTTTAAAGGTCTCATTGAGTTCTGCATATGAAACCCAACACAGACTTTTTTGCTTGACAAAAAAATGATTTATTTCTCGGGAGGCTGGCACCACCTTAAAACGACACAACCACTGTCAATGAACCACAGTAAATCTGTTTTTTTTCTTTGCTTGTTAGTATCACAGGATATTTGTGGCTGCTAACGAATGCAGCTCTATAGGATTCTCCATGTACCCATCGATGAGCATGATCTAGTTTTTACGTACAATCTCGCTGGTTTTTGGAATTCGACATCAGGAATCTCTCTGTAATGTGTGCTATCTGTGGTCTTTGTGTAGCTTCAATCCACCCTATATATGAGTGATCCCAGCCTCATGGGATTGCAGCTCTTTCTTCCGGTAGTTCAGATTTTTTCTTGTATAAATTGTTTGGAAGGAAAACTAGTTTTACCACTTCTACGCCATGGTATAGTTCATCATCCCGAGATCAGCCATTTCAAGTTCACACATCATTGCTTTTAAAAAATTCTTTGAGGTCACTACTAAACTTTTTGTATATACTAGGTAAAGGATATTTATAGGACCTCTGAGCAGTTTTCCACTTTTTTAGTTTTTAACAAATTAGGTAACATTTTGAGAAACGGCTTTTTAAAAGTAATTCCCCTGTACTATGCCCTTGGGTCTTCTTTCGGAGTTTTGGATTATTTACTTTGTAAGCCTTTGATTGATCAGCCCTAACACTTTGGAATTGCTCAAAATATGACTTCCACTCGAGCATCTTATGATTTTATATTCTGGACACAAGTAAGTACATAAAAAACATTGCTTCCATGAAACTATTGCATGTTCAGGTTCTAGCATCTTCTTTTCAACCATGGATGTATTACGTAATCATACAGCCGATTGGAAATTTTAATTTAGATATTTTCACAGATGGATTTACTTCCCTTGAGTTGTTGTAGCTGGTATTCACATACTATCACCCTGTTACTCTTCTTTGGACTTGAATAACCGTTAAGAGAGTTTCGAGTTCTCGTGATGAAAATGATACCCAATTTGATCATGTAGAGGTTAGATATTGTAAGAACAGTTAACAGCCCCAGCTACAAATCATAATGGCTTGGGTAAATTTATATGTCAGTCCTATTTATATCTACATAAAGATATGGTTCCGGATTTGATGGCCGCTATAAATTTGCTAATTATCAACTATGATGTTGACACTGAGCTTAGCATATTATCTATGTAGTTTTATGACTTCATCATTATAATTGTTGCTATTTTGATGTTGAGTTGTTGGCTCAAAGTACCTTTGAATTCTAAATTTTGTTCTGTCATCTTCTTTTAAGCCAAATGTTTATCGCTAAATTCTAACAGTGACTAAAATATTTCAGAGATTGCTGGAAAGGAAATCAAATACACCGTCAGCGAAGAGGTACAGAGTATAGACTTACTGCTGATGTGAATATACTGTGCTGCTTTTAAGATAATGGAAGTTTGTGTATATTATTCTGTTATTAAGTGGAATTTGAATTAGCCTCTTTAATAAAAGTCGATATCATATTGGTTGTTAATGTTACAACTCCTGAATTTGCATTACCTCTGAATTGCAGCAAATTAGAAGAGAGTTGGGCTTGTCATCAATCGAAATTTCTGGAGAAAGAACAAGATCGATGGCAAGTGCATTTTCATTACATAAATTTGAAGTTTCAAGAAATCATCAGTTTTTTAACCTTATTTTTCATGTTTTTGTTTCAACAGGATTATAACGTAAGGTGTCCAAAGTGCTCAAACAAGGGTGTATACTATCACACACAACAGGTACGCCTGCACCTTTTTCATTTCCTTTTAGTATGTATGACGGATGAAAACTTGTCATTGTGCAGACCATAAATTATCATACTATAAACTATTTAGTAACATGATTCTTCATATGTATATATTCTACCATTGGAATTGCCAACGAGCATGATTTTCGTTGGTGATTTTGTATGGTACATAATCATGGTTGCATTCTGTTAGAATCGGAGGCTTAACTTTGACAAATGATGTTTGTTTGGTTTTCTTTGAACAGACGAGATCTGCTGATGAAGGACAGACCATGTTCTATAATTGCCCTAACTGTGGTTACAACTTCACTGATAATACCTGAAAGCCCAGTGTACGAACCATCAGACCCTCCATTTGCTTTAATTACCATCAATACCCCCGAGTGTTCACTCATGTGGCCTTATGTGTAGATTGATACATGTATTGCATTTTTGGCGCCATTTAGACTAGTCATTTTCTTCATTTTACTCTTTTATCTGTTATGTGTCATGTCATTAACTCATCATGATTATGATCTCATGATTCTGTGAAAGCTCTGAGGTGGTAATGGTTTTGATTACGAGAGTTATGTGAAAACTATAATAGAGTTGATTTTGATTATGTTTTGGGTCACATGGATAAACTAGAAAGATCCTACTAAAAAAATACGAGTTAAATGGTGCTAGAGTCATTTAAAACATGATTAGTTGCATTAACCGGGCTTATTAAGAACTCGTTATTATGATTGTAATAGTATAAACATTTTAATGGCGTAACCAATTTCACAAAATGAATAAGATCAAATGTTTGTGGAATAGTGTGTGCCGACCTGTTTTGGCGAACACCATAAGTTAACTATCATTTCACAACTTAACCAATGTGTTCGACGAGTCTGTTTTGTGATCGTTTCTGGTGTGTCGAGGGTTGCTACCTAATACGAGTATATCTCGGTCAACACTCGATGTCAGTTGACCTCTTGCTCGGTTTAGCATAGGCTGGGGATTGTGGATCTTGTTGAGATTTGTTTTATGTATTGAGTGGCTGCTTGTGTATGTTTCATCCTCACTATTTTAAAACAAAAAATTTAATCTTATCAGTTTCATCTTTATTCTCACACCATAGTCACAACTCACATGTTTTACAGGGCATGGGCCTTGCCTTGTTGGAGACATCTGCTAATGAAATTTAAATATTTTCTCCAATGCTTATGTTTGTACTATTATGTTTTAGTAATGCAAGTTAACTCAAATATCTATATTTATACTACATTATAATGCATTTGAAATTATTCTATAATTAGAAAGGCTTAAAATTTAGATTTTTTTTTCTTGCTTTTTATAAAAAGATTTCAAAATTAATTTGTTAGGAAGCAGGTTGGTTAGAAAGTTTGTTAGAAAGCGGTTGTTTATTCAAACTAAAATTATTTGGCTTAACCATCTCTAATATCTTTACTTATAAAGCATGAAGACAACTAAACGTGTAACCAAATAACGCAAAATATAATCACAGAGTACCCGCCGTCGCATTGAGCGGGTACCGTTCTAGTTACTATATAATGCATTTGAGACTATTCCATAATTAGAAAAGCTTAAAATTCAGACTTTTACTTGTTTATTATGGAAGGATTTCAAAATTAATTGGTTAGAAAGCAGGTTGGTTAGGAAGCAAGTTGGTTAAAAAACAGTTTGGTTGTTCAAACTTAAATTATTTGACTTAACCATCTCTACCATCTCTATTTATAAAGCATAAAGACAACTAAATGTGTAACCGAATAACGCAAAATATAGTCACAGGTATCCGCCGCCGCATTGTGCGTAGGGACGGAACTATGTAGGGGCAGGGGAGGGTCCCAGCTCCCCCAAAATTTACGGCACCTAGTGTAAATATTATAGGTTTTAGGGGTAATTTAGTTGAGGTTACAAACAAATTTTGCGATGCGGCTCCCAGAATAAATTCGGACCCCCATGAGAAAATTTGCAAGTTCCGTCTATGATTGCGTGGGTAACGTTCTAGTAGATCATAATGTTAAGTTGCTATATAACATGTTACACATTAGTTACTTGTTACATCCAACAAATCACATATACGGAGTACATTTTTTTACCACTTTGAATCCATCACCTTTTAATAGAGACATGTATTTTTTTTACAGTTTATGATATACTTGGTTGGGTATCTATTACACAACAGTGATGAAAGTATATTTTACAGTATTTGAACCGCATATGCCAAGGCATGAAGTTTTGTCGCAATGGCCCAACTGGGCTTCTTGTCTTATACTCCTATATATACATATGGTGTCAAAAGAACAAACATGGCCCAAAAGGGTTGACTTTTTAAGTTTGTCTGGATTCAGTGGATACATTGTGTGGCTAATACATATGATTGTAAATGTGAAATAAGACAAAGACACTAATTTTTGTAAGGTCCATCTCTATAGATGTTATTGACATTTGACAAGAAACTGAGAATTCCCCACTTTGGGAGGCCTAGTTTTGCTTTGCGCATTAATCCATTCAATTTATAGTATGAAAAGAATATTATCAAAATTTACCAATTTAGCAAGTTGTTCACTTTCAAACAACATGCAACAACGATGAATATATCATGATATTGCTTTGAAGTCGCGCATAGATATATTATGTCCTTTGGTCTTATATATGACTAGTTCTTTCTTCCAATGACCGCCATATCGATTTTCTACCAGATGAAGCCAACAATCCTAACTCACTAGAAATCCTCACTCAAGGGGTATGTTTGGCGCAATGAGTTAAGGCTGTGTGACAAACGAGACTTATTTTAAAAAGGAATTGATTTGTACACTCAAGTTTTATATTGGGACACTCTAAATTATGTATAACTTAGTTGTACAGTCAACAATGTTTACAATGTGCTTTATATAGTTTTATTGTGAGTGTCTCAATCAAAATAAAAAGTGTGCAAATCACCTCCCACTTTAAAAGTCTAAGCCCCGATAAGCTTCTATAAGCCTCTTGCCAAACATAGCCAAGGTTGCAAGAACGTATCGTATAATAGTGACTCAAATCGAGTTATTAGAACCTTCAAATTGAAACTAGTCATAATAGAACAAGAACGTTGGTATATTTAGTTATTTACAACCTAGTTTCCAGCTGTTACAATCTTTAAAATGGGTGGCCCTAACCGGACGGGGGTCTACACATGGGTCCCACCTATTTTTTAGTCAAATGTACAAGTATTAAAGCAGACAGTACAACGGCGGCAGCACAATTCTTCCACCCACCCCCCTCTATACCCTCCGTACGGTTAAATCCCACCCTTTAAAATTGCTCTACAAGTAAATAAATTTTACGGAGTATATATCTTCTACTCCGTATATTTGTATGTGTGAATAGTATTTTTCATTTCAATCAATCAAAAACTTGTCCCTATGATGATGTAAAATCAGGAGTAGGCTGTCATCATTCATCATCATGCTCCGCCGGTGAATCATTTCTACCTTGACTTATCATTTATTTGAGTCACTTCAATTTTAAAAAGAAAGTGATTATCACATCCATAAATTTGATTGAGATAATTCAGTGTACAAATAATTAAAGCCTTTTGTATTTAGTACAAATATTTAATACTCTCTCCGTCTCATATTTATTGTCCATATTTCAATTTTAGGATGTCTCAAAATAATTGTTCACTTTTCCTATTTAGTAAAAACTAAAGAATCTAGTAGAAGAATATTCCATTTTAGTGGTTGAAAATTAAAGTGTCCTCACTTTTATTAAACTTTGTGTATTCTCTCTCATGACAATAATTTTAATACGAAAAGAGTACATGTTTTACAGGGTGTCAATTAAATATGAAAGTATTTTAAAAGGTGTTACGTTTATCACTTTGGTTGCTACAACTTAGTAGCACATCAGTTTCTCTCTCTTCGATCAACATCATCAACAACATAGTGATAACACAACAAACATCAAAACCCAAATATATCTACCGTATACAAAAATATACTCCAAAAAACACTCACAAACGAAATAAAAAAGGACAACCGACTTGTACATAAACCTGGACGAAGACGTGTCGGTTCAGATGGTCCTTAATAATGAAGACCTTAGTGTAATGGTGAGCACACATGACTGCAATCATTACAGTTATATCAGCGTCAAATTAGTTTTCTCTCTCTACAACATTTTTTATAACCAACTTAGTGTAATATGCTGACTACGGTCATCACCCTTTTTTCATTTTCATTTTTTAAAACACTAAAGTCAAGATTTTATTAATAATTTAAAAACATTACATTAATCATTCAAACAAAATTAAAAAAATATATATTACAATAAAATTCAAATAAAATGAAACTTAAAATTAATGTTTATTTGTTCGACGCCAAAAGTATTTCCCTAAACTGGCATTAGGGTGATGAGTTTCCTCGTTGACTATATCTCTAATAACTTGTAATATTTCTTCTTGTGTTCGCATTCGTACGAGATCATCATCACGATGTTGCTCATCTTGATAAATCAGGAGAGATTGCTAACTCTTTGTCTTTTTATAATCAAATTATGTAATATGATGCATGCGTACTTCATATCCGTTATTTTTTTAAGAAATTATAAATTTGTTAGTTTGCATAATTCACACGGTTATTGCAAGCGTGTTCTTCTATTATTAAACATGCTTGAAAATATTGATTTGGTTATTCTTAATTCGCGAAATAAAAAGTCGTTAGTTTACTCTCGTTATTGAGTATATCATATAGACAATTTTGATTAGTGAATTAGACTATGGTCAAACAAGAATAACAAGAATAAAATGATGATGATCATAATTTTAGTACACTTGAGCTTTTTTAAAAGAATGGATTGGATTATATTCCTTATATAATTAGTTTACAGTTTATTATATAAAAACACCTGAGAATAAGAATGCGAACATGTTCTTCGTCCACTTCACAGACACAAATAATGATTTCTTATGAGCTTGACTTATCTTGAAGTATAAAATTAGTATTACGTATAAAAATTTTGGACAGTATCATTTCATATTGATATAAATCTCTACTTAATATTTTTGTTTAAAGAATGAGTCGGCGTATGCACTAAACTTGGAGCATCCGTAATAAGAGCTTGCAGAATGACTTTTTATTATTTGAAAAAGTTTTTTAAATCACTTTTTGCATCTTATTAACAACTTAATAAAAGCTTTTTCTCAAAGATTTGGTAAACTTCTAAGTAATTGAGCAAAAACTTTTTGATCACTTCATGCATATTTTGTAATCTAGTTTAATGTATAAATCACACAAAAAGCTTTCGGTAATTGAACTCATCACTTCATGCATATTTTGAATGACTCTTCTCACATATAAAATGTAGTTTATATAACAGTCGATTTACGACTTATCACTTTACATGCCTAAAATTTTTAAAAGTATAAAATAGACCAGGCGAAATGGGCAATTTGTACAATTCCACTACAAGACAACAAGTGTCTAAGTATTGTAGGTAGATTAATTTTTATTTGATTGTTTAAGGACACGTGTTAAATGTAAACACGAGTTGCTCAAAAAATGAGTCGTCCTCTTAGACATATCCTTCATTGCTCCTATCCACAATTACCAGCTTTACAGGACTAATTAATCTAAGCATAAACGTTTCAACAAATAAACATTTCATCAAGTCAACCAAACATGATACGAATTAAATGAATTAGTACAGCCTTTGGCTCAAAATGGTCCATAATATAGACAAACTTTAATCAAATTTCCAAATTAACAAGAACCTTGACCTAAAAAAGATGCGACCAATCGACTTATTTAGTTCAGTGTACATGGATTTAGCCTATTATAGAAAGTTACGATCGTTGGCTAATAGGGTCAATCACTCGAGCTATATTGTGGGTTGATTCTTGTGTCCACACTCAAATTTCTTGTAAAACTTGTTTATACTGTGCATGCCCACTTGTATACATTTTGAAAATTTTCTTATAAATTATTAGTGACATGACCTTGATTATACAAGAATAGTACTTATCCCATGATCGACCTAAAACAAAAATGAGCCTTGTTGTTTACAAAAGCACTACCAGTTCGTATATTTGCTTTTGGCAAACGCATTTGTAATATTATACAATTTAGTAAACACATAGGATACAATTGGCTCGTCAAAGAATAAGTTTAGTATTGCACATGTATCTTCTCCATTGAAGGTGGACTTGTATGATGGAAAGAAGTCGAATAATTGCATCTCTTTATGCCTTGTGTTATATGCATAGTTCTAAAGGCTACTAGATTTTGTGCCATTGATTGTGTACTTATAAACAATAACCATAGGCATAAAAATGTAACTTTATCCAAATAATTGATTTGTTTAAGTATAGAAAGATGTCAACTCTTGGCTTTTATTGTGAATGATTCTCTAATCATCCATTACTTAATCCATAATATCTTTTAGGAAGCAAGAAGAATCATAAAGATGTTAGTTGTAGCCTTGTAGGGAACTTTATTTAAAGTTCAAGGTTATTTTGTTTGTATGATATTTAAGTTGACAAAAAAAAAAAAAAAAAAAAAAAAAAAAAAAAATTACATGATTCAGTTTATTTTGATCCAAAATATATACCGCACTGACAATGGTCAAGCTCAAAAGTTAAGAAGTTAAATCCGCAGAGTTTATGCTTAGGCTAGGCGTAATTATGACCGCGGATGACCGCGTCATCATTATCACATCAACTCCAACTCAGGTTTATTTCTATAACCATTTTCATGACCAACTGACGAGTCACTATTTTAGAACATACCCAATCCCGCCGGGGTGGGGAAATAAAATAAAGAACATTACAATAAAAATCAAATAAAATGAAATTGCAAACTAGTGTTTATTTGTTCGACGTCAAATGTGTTTCATTAAATCAGCTTTAAAGGTTAGATGTATTTCCTTGTTGACTATAACTCTAATAACTAATGTTTTGAAACTACGGCCGACCCGACCAGGTTAACCGGTTGAACAGATTCCGGCAAATAAAAAGGTTAAGAAAAATCTGAGTTTTTTAAAACGGGTCAATTGGTTAGACCCGCCAGGTTTTAAGTAACCCGATTCTCGAAATCCTGTCGGGTTTGATTTTCTCTCTCTCTTTTTTTTTAATAGAAAACCTGAAAAAATAAACCGTGAGTATTTAGTTTCACTTTACCCTTTTTCATTACAACCACCATGATAATAACCTAGTGTCACCTACCACCAAATTTGAGTGAAACAAACACCCATAATCAGTTAATCACCGATAATTACACACACTCACACAGTGGCCCCGACATAAGTAATTGTCTGATGGAGGTAATTTTGACTCTTTATTATTTTTATTTTTATTCCATAATTAAGGTACTATTTTTGTTTGATATGACTATATGAGGATTGTATGCATAAATTAGAGACAACATTGTATTTACTTGCATCTGAACTAGTAAAATCAAATTTGGTACTACTATATTGCACTATTAAATCGTGGAGACTTGTTTGATTATTAACTTAATTATAAAGACTAACATTTCTTTTTGTATATCGAACTATTTGAAGTCTAATTCTGACTTTTACAGTTTTTTTTTTTTTTTTTTTTTTTTTTTTTTCAGCAAAATAGTGTTTGGACAGCAGAAAATGGATTTTTGGACATGTGCATAAAACCGGGTCTAAACAGGTTGGCCCGACGGTCAAACCGGTTGACCCGCCGACCTGATGACTTGGCCGGGTCAATCACAAACCTGGGAGAGAATTGCAAAAATCATCCCTAAAGTTTGGTCAAATTGCTCGTTTCGTCCCGGATGTTTGGAAAGTGCAAGGATCGTCCTTGTGGGGAAACTTTTGGTGCAAGTATCGTCCTTTTTGGAGAAACCTTTGGTGCAAGTATCGTCCCTGTGGGGATGATATTTGCACCAAAAATTTCCCCATAGGGACGATCCTTGCACTTTCTAAACATTCGGGACGAAACGTGTAATTTGACCAAACTTTTTAGACGATTTTTGCAATTCTCTTCAAACCCGGTTTTCAAAACATTGCTAATAACTTGTAACATTTTTTTAACGCGTTCTTTACTATATTTGTCTATATCTCTAATAGATGAGTTTCCTCGTATACCTATTATAAGCTTTTTACACATTTTCTAGATACAGTGACAATTATAAGCTTTTTACACACATAAACAGTAAAAGGTTCAGCAGGACCCTCCTTGACTCATTGGAAGCTAGATATGCAACGCAGTGTTCAACAATGACAAACCGCAGTTATTAAATTTGTCGAAACCGGGGCCCGTTTGACACGTGTCATGATTTTCATTGGTGAATATCATTCAAGGGTGGACTTTTAAAGCAATGACAAAATGAAGTCAGAAACAATTGTGTAAAAGAAGTCTAAAGTTGTCCGTTTTGGAAAAAGACATGGCTCGCTTTTAATACCCGGGGTCCATTTTTACTCCACAGTTTATCTTCTTCTCCTAATAACGACATTGTTTCTTCTAGCATATCATGTGATGAAGTAAATCAAGGATACGAGTTGATGAAGGTACTCTTTTCCAAAGAAAACAGATCCATTATACGTTTCTATTTCTTGCCAGTTTGTGGTTGAGGATCAATTATTCGGAATCTAGTTTACAAAATGTTGATCAATTACACGTAGGACCAAAATAACGCTAGCAATTCACGAACTTTAGACCTACTCACAACCCCGTGTTAGCCTCGTTCATGGGTTCGAAAGTGCCACTAAGTTTCGATATAAAAATCTAGGGGTGAGCAAAACCGCCCGCCGCCCGTTTTCCGGCCCGATTCCGACCAACCCGCCGGCCCGATTCCGATCCCGACTATCAAACGGTTCGGGAGTCGGTTTGCAATTCCGGCGAAATCGGGAGTCGGGTCGGGACGGGACGGGTCGGGACGGGATGATTCCGATCAATAACAAGCTAATCCGGCCCGATTCCGACCAACCGATACCGACCGATTCCGATACCGACTAACCGAACACAATTGGGATCGGGAGTCGGTTTAGGATTCCGGCCACAATCGGGATCGGGCTTCGTCGGGACGGATCGGGACGGGATCGGTTCCGGCCCGATGCTCTCCCCTACTTACAATGATACAAATGAAATGTAACATGAGGTAAAGATCCCTAATATATATTATTTCTTCATTTTTACCTCAATGTTGCATCATCCGTTCACTCTTACTCGCTCATCATCTGTGCAACTGTAACAATCAGTCATACATCGGTCCTCACCATTTACCTACATATCATAAAACACATCCATAATCATAGAACATAACCTTTGACCAAACAACAAGCCTCTCACGCGTGACAACCTTCCGTGCAACAAGACTCACGTGATGGAGGTATGTGACGTGTGACTATGTGAGGAAGAAGACCATTACACAAGGTTTATCAAATGTGGTTTGCAACCAAACGTCTTTGAACCTCTTTGAGAGTTGGGTAGGCGCTAACCCACACCAGTATGAGGTGGCACGATGCTATTTCGGCGTTACCCCCTCCCTATTGACACCAAACTCCAAGCCAATAAATTATATTGGCATTGCGAGAAAGTAGATGTTTATTTTATTTTATTTTATGTTTTTAAAAAACAAGTTGTTGAAATCAAACCAACGGTTGAGAATTTAATTTTTTTTAACCCACCATTGCGTATATTACCCCCATTTAACTAACCTTCGCACAACTTTCTTCTTTATTGCTAAAAAAACACATTATTGTAACTATGGATTCGAATGATGATTATTTTAACAATTCGTATGCCGATGATGAAAGTGACATTTTGTTTTTGGCGTAAGCTTATCAGTATCATCAATCGTTGCAATAACAACAAACTCAAAGTTCACGTACGCATAATTCGATATACCGTGAATATAATGTTGGTGAAGCACATTTGTTATCTGACTATTTTGGTGATAATCTAAAATATACTGAGTACTGTTTTAGATGTTGATATCGTGTAAGCGGGAAACTTTTTTTAGAAATTGTCAGAGTTATATCTACTAATACTTACAATCCTCTTCCCGGGCATTTTGAATTATTTAAAGTTTGACCCGATGTATGGGTTAAATGGGTTTTAGTGTTATTACAAATGCATTTCCTTTCATACGCTAATTGGCATACGGTACAACACCTTATGCATTTTGTGGAAAACTAGAAAGGGGGTTGAATAGTTTACCGCTTTTTTATTTCTATTTAACTTGAATATCTTTAAATACTTTTAAGATTGCTTAAAGATATAAACACAATGTTATATGTTTGATTCCTTGAAAAGCTTTTCATGTGAATAATAATTCTAACTTTACTATTTTCATACTTTGAAAAGCTTTGCATGTCATGATCCTAACTTTGCTTGTTTAGTTATTTGAAAAGCTTTACTTTTGTTTGAAGATATAAACACATATTTACATGTTTAGTTCTTTGAAAAGCTTTATATGTAACTAGCTATTCTAACTAAAGATCAACGTGTAATAAGCAAAGATAAAGAAAGAAACGATCAAACCACAACACGGTTGTTTATCGTGGTTCGGCTACAAAAACTCTTTTTCCTTGCCCTACATCCACGCCCCGAGTTTCCAACTCGAGAGTTATAAGCACTAATCAACAAGCTCCTTTTACCGGCGGAGAAAACCTTTACAACGTCGCTTACACTTTTACCGACACTAAGCTAGATGTCGAGTTCTTTTACACGGGTACAACCACTCCCATCGTCGCTTACACTTTTACTGACACTAAGCTAGATGTCGAGTTCTTTACCAAGGGTACAACCACTCCCGTTTGTTCTTTTACAAGGGTACAACAACTCCCGACACACTACGTATTTTGAGGCCTAAACTACTAACCACTTACTTCTATATACATGACACACATGAAGTATAAACTAACAAAGCTTATACATGACCAAGCTACCAAGACTTGCAACTTTAGAGTTGAAGCTTGTAACTTCTTGAATGATCTTGTGAAGTCCCTTGCTACATAAGAGAATCACACAAATCAAAAGGTTACTGAGTTAGTTGAGAGAGTATGTGAAAATATGTCCTAAAGAGGTTTTTGTAAAACTAACAAATGGTTTGGTATTTATAGCAAACCATTCTGCAGGTCTGGCGGATACGGCGGACCCCTCAGGAGGGTTCCGCCCGTGTATCCCCAGGGTACCGCCAGGGCTGCAGTTGGTTTTTGCAATAAATCTCCCAAACCAAACAAGGTCACATCTCATTACTCCTTGCAAACCAAACAATGTCACATCTCATAATATCAAGTCAAACACTAAACTTGCAAGCAACCACTTAGTAAGTCAAACACACTTCTTACCATAAATGTATATTGACAAAGCTTGCCCTAAATGTGATGTGACCTTACTATATTAAGAAATAAATGTGATGTGACAAGACACTTTCTAGTTTAAGAAATAAAAACAATGTTTTGTTTAAAAGGAAATTCAAACCTTAGTTAAACAAGATTTAAACACTTAAAGGGATGATTTACTTATAGCTAAACTTCATACTTTGTCATTAACAAAACTTAGCAAAGATCGTAAAATATAAATAACGTTTTTAGGCGATATTTGTATTAACAATCTCCCCATTTTTGTTGATAACAAAACATAAACTTTATTTATAAGTAAGTCACTAGTTTTAGTGTTAAGTCTTATAAAGTTAGGTATAAAAACTTGTTTTTGCTAAGATTATGTGATATGCAAAAAAAAAAAATTTGAAACAAGTTTATGTAATACCCTAAATTTCTAAAACATGCAAAATGACCAAAATGCCCCTAAGCATTTAAAATTTCTTAAAACACTTAAATAAATGCCAAATAAATCCCATACACTTTGAAATTAGCAACATATGATTTATAATATTTTTGTGTGAACATTTTAACAATATTACTTTGCCTAAAAATATATGTCAAGCCTAACATGCGCATAAGGGGTCCAATAGTTATTTAATTTGTACATAACTAATTATAAATAATTATACAAGTTTTATTTATGGAAAATATCAGTTAAAATAAATAAAACAGATATCCCACCCTCATTCTCGGCCTAAAATCAATATAAACCGAAATCATATCTTTTCATTCCATTTTATCCTTTCAAATAATTTTGGTAAACCCTAAAACCACCACAAAAATCCCTAGCGACGGCATAGGATTTTTTGTGGCTCCATGGTATTTTTCTTGGACGTGTTCTGATCGTCTGCCCTTTATGGATGATGAGGCGAAAAATGAACCACTTTTAGGGGGTCATTTAAGTCCGGAATTGAATTTATTTGATCAAATATTGCCCTAAATCGTTCCTTTTGTGATTTTAGGTACTTTGGGAGTAAAATCTGGAAAAGGAAGCAATTCGGACGTTTTTGGAGCATAAAAGTGAAGAAAACGCCAAAGTCTTAATTTTCCTTGCTGGGAACAGTAGGTGACGGCGTCAAGAGTAACATCCTGACGGCGTCAAGAGTAATTTCCATGATGACCCAGTACAGATTTGACGGCGTCACAAGAAAGGGCGTCAAGAGTGAAAAACATGACGGCCTGGAAATGCATAATACATGACGGCGTCAGAAGTAGATCATGGCAGTCCGAGAAGAGTTTTGGCGGCGAGGTGACGGCGTCACAAGATTGGTCTTGACGCCGTCAGACCCCTTTTCCTATATATAGTTTTCTAATTTTCACATTAAAAAGAGAGAAGTTTTGGAGAAACCCTAAGTACGAACTTGGTGCGAATTTTACAGGTTTTTCAAGGGTTCTAAGCCCTTGATACCTTTCATGTGTAATTGAGATAAGTATTCTTTTAATTCAATCAATATGTCTATATGTTTTGGTTGTCTATATCTTGTTCTTGTCTTAATTCCATCATGCTAGGCTAGATCTATCTTGTGTTTGCTTGGATCTAATGAAACCAAGATGTTAATTATGTGTTGATTACTTGTTTATAATTGTCTTGGATGAATGAATTTATATGTTAGGCTTAAGAAAACTGGCAGATCTCCAAATGGTAACATGCTTGAACGTCTTAGGAAACATGAACCGATTGCACTAAGGTCTTTATTGGTTGTATTTAATGCATGAGCCACTGTTTATAATCCCTATGGTTGTGCTGGGCATGGTATAGGAGGAGATAAGAGCTCATAGAATTGGGGAGTTAAGTGCGATACCCCATGAATGGTATTAAGGAATACAATACGTCATCCATGCAACTATAACAAGTAATTAACATGTAAAAGATGTCTAGGGAGTAGTGAAATCTAAGTAAACACATTTTCTCCACTTATTGCTCACAACCTTAGTATAATTTAGTTTACTTTCATTTCTAGTATTTTATTTTGATTGCATCTTTAGTATTGGGTTAGTTGACTAGCAACTAATTCCGCCCAAATCCTTCAAACCCGAGATTTTTACTTGCTTTCTAAAAAATATAAAAATATAAAAAGAATCATCTCTCACCTTTAGAACTAGTATTTAGGTTTTCTAATCCTAGCGACACTATTCCTAGCTGAACGATCAATCCCCCGGTACTTGTCACTATACTTACTACAACGATCAGGTACACTGCCTGGTGGGGGTTGTAAGCTTCTCAAGATCCCTTGAGAGGTAAAGCCTGGTGCGATTCCCATGTATCAAGTTTTTGGCGCCGCAGCCTGGGGAATAGTTATTGTCTAGGTTAGAATCTCTTTTTATTAGGTCTACTTGCTAGATTCCTTTCTAGTAAGATTTTATTTTTTATTTTTAGGTTTTCTTTAGTCCATCTTATTTTTTGTGTCTTTGTTCGTAACTTTTCTCCACCCGACATCATGGACGATGGGAACATCTTTGAACCCGTCATCCCACCACAACAAAACCCACCACAAGAACCTCTTAGGCCCCGAACCTTAGGAGAATATTCCAGACCTAGCCATCAAGGCTACCGAAATACGATTGAGCTCACCGGAGCCAATGTGAAACCCCTTGCGATCCGACACCATCCGGTTGGTGCAAAGCGGATGTGCATTTCATGGACTTCGTTCCGAAGATCCAAACCAACATCTTAAGGACTTCCTCAAAATCGTAGATTCCATAGACCTAGATGTTGCAACTAGAGAGACATCCCGATTACGCCTATTCCAATTCTCTCTACGGGATCAAGCTAGTCAACGGCTTGAGCGTTTACCCGCGGGATCCATCACTACATGGGATGATCTCACCACTCGTTTCCTTGCTCAATTTTTCCCACCGGGGAGAACTACTAAGCTTAGAAATGACATCTTGATGTTCCAACAACGTCAAAATGAATCTTTTTATAAAGCATGGACTCGTTTCAAGGACTTACTCCAAAAAGTCCCTCATCATGGCATAGATCTTTGGCTCCAAGTCCAAATTTTTTATGACCATATCGATCTCTCCACGAAGCGAGCCATTGACCAATTGGCCGGTGGTAAGCTACGTGATCTAAGTGCGGAACAATCATGGGAACTCATAGAAGATCTTGCTCTCTATGACAACGAAAGTTGGAATGATCCCCGTGATTTGAACAAAATGGTCAAGGCAATATCTTTGCCTTCGAACAACTCTAGCACCCCCGACCGTAGGATCATGGAACTTGAGGACCAAGTCAAGTTTCTCATGAAATCTTACGAAGCTCCTAAACCTTCAAGCCAAGTGAACAAAATCACTTCTTCATGCGAATTATGTAGTGGTCCCCACGACACTCGTGATTGTGTGGAACTCCCCGGAACAGCTTTTGCGGATTACGCATCCATGCGTACCGACGAAGCGGGAAATAAGTGGTACACTTTCAAGCCCGAGCCGAACCCTTACGGTGATTCATATAACCCCTCTTGGAAAAATCACCCAAACCTTAGGTGGAAACAAAATCAACCTAATTCTTCCAATCCGCCTAATCGTTACCAACCAAACGGTCCACCATCCAACCGTACTTTCAACAACAATCCTTCTAACAACTATGGTAGTACCAACAATCTTGAAGGATTGATGTCAAAGTTTATGGCATCTCAAGAAGCTTGCATAGCTAGGTTTGAAACCGAATTCAACCAACAACAAACGGAGATGACCAACAAGATTGACAACTTGCTGAAAGCCCTCAACAACTAAGCGTTAATCACACCTAGGAAGGACACTAGGGACACCAATAACGGAATCCAAATTAAGGATCCCTCATCATCTAAACATGTCCACTTTGTCAATGTTGTCACCATTAAGCTAATAGATAAGGAGATAGAAGAGAGTGACAAGGATGAAGTTAGAGTAGAAGTCGAGACCAAGGATGAGAGTAGGAAAGTTGAGGTTAATAGGGGAGAGGAATTAGAGGAGGTAGAGCCTATAGAAAAATACTTTGATAAGTTGCCCACCAAGGAAGAACGGGAATACCATAAGGATTTATTCGATAGTCCCGAGAGACCATATATCCTTGGCACCCCCCTTATCAAAATGGGAGACCCCTCTAACATTAACATACCATGCAATATCGGGCACATGCTTATATGGAAAGCTTACATCGACCCTATCCCCCGTGAACATCATGACTAGGACTTATTACAATTGGGTGATGAAGAAGCAACTTAATTTTAGGATGATGCCTAATAAGAATCTGATAAGTAATTTTGCAGGAAGAGTGAAGGGATTGCATGTGATTATAGGGAATCTCACCTATGAGATCAATTTTATGATAGTTGAAGACACTCGTCCGGTGATAGATGCTTCCCTAAGCCAAATAATATTTGGAAAACCATTTGTTGAGGCCACTAGGATGAGTTATGATCCGACTTTAGGGATAGTTAGATTCAAGGAAGAGAATGATGAGGTTGCTTATCAAATGCCCTACAAGATTGAGCAATACCGCCTTCTCTCTAATTTCGAAAAGGAACACAAGCAAGCGGCTTATTATAGCAATGAGGAGGATAGACGTAGAGGAGTAGAGTATGTAAAGAATAGGATGCTTGGTTTCTACAAAGAATGCTTGCAACTAGGTCCGGAATACAAAACTGGTTTAGGAGACGACCTAGAGAGTGGAACCAATGATGAGGTCACATAGTAACCCATGACCTTGAGTCTAGCTACAAGACTCGTAAATAAAGAAAAGCGCTTCTTGGGAGGCAACCCATGCTTTGTGTGATTTTATTTTTGTTTGTTTGTTATTTGCTTCCGTATGCATGTTTTATTTTTATTGTTGGTAGATCATGTTTCTAAATTAAATAAGTGGAAATACTTTACTTTGTTGTTTTGGCCTAGTCTTAACTCCACCTAAAAGTATTTTTGCAAAAGATAAGTGTAAGGGGAAACCCCAAATATGTTTTTAAGAAACAAACCGATCATGATTCTCCACAATATTAAATGAACATGTGTATTCGTATTTGTTAGAGTCAAATGCTTGTATCGAGTCATAATGAAGTTTTGCAGATTTTCCAGGAAGTAGGACCAAGTTTTTCCAGAAATTTTCCGAAAACTTAACATAAGAATTTCTACAGGCCACTTCTGACGGCGTCAAAAGTTAACTCTTGACGGTGTCACGTGTAAAAATCTGGAAATTTTACCGGTTTTGTTTTTCTAACGGAGTCTTATGGTTTTTGTGAATTATTAAGTTTTATAATCTCCAGGAGATCTGCAAACTTCATTCCACAAGCATTATATCTTATCTTGTTTTCTAGGATTTAGTAACTTATATATGATGCCGCCGATTTTACGCGAGGTTGTTTTGTCTATTTCTCAGGATTTACAGGTTATGTATGACAAGAAGATGATTTATATTCTGGAAGGGAAGCTTTGATTGTTCATTTTCTTGGAGGAAGATTTTACCTGGCCACCTTATTATCCATGCCGAGCGAATCAGGGGAGTATTTGATTTCATTCTTTTTACTTTTTAAATTTTACATTCTTTACTTGAACATTGGGGACAATGTTCATCTTAAGTGTAAGGGGAGGGTAAAAAGATGATACCTTACATATGCACTTTCGCTTGAGTTTGTTTTGTTTAATGGTAGATGTGTAATAAAACTATGAGAAATACTTGTTAGTGCAATTTTAGCGCCAAATTTAAAATTTTTTACAACATTTAGGAGTGAAACTTTAGCCACAGCAAGCGTCTCATGGATAGGAGATTGTATGACTAGCACATAACCGTATATTCAGAAAAAATTTCCACCCAAATATGTGAGGTTCGCCTTTAGATTTGATAGGAAAAGCATTTACTATTAGTGCTTATGAGTGTACCGGTAGCATTTAGATTCTAGAACTTGCTTTAGTGATGCATCCCGAGACCGCTAGTGAGACTACATTCGTGTAGTAGGATTTACTACATGATAAGAGGCATTAGGATCACCCTTGTGTTAAACCCGTATTATAATTACTTGACCATTTAAGTCATATTACTTGGCTAGTTAAGTCAACTAATTTTTCCCACACCTCAGCGTTGTACTCATTTTTAGTACACGAAACCCCTAGTACACCCCTCTGAGCCTATCTTTTCGTTTCTAACTTTAAGCATTTTACTTAAAGGAAGAATTTGTTACACCCTACTTAAATGTACAACCAAATCGCCTTAACCTTCCGTGTATGCGCTCAATTTTAGTGCATTATTGTTATTTGTTAAACCCTAAGTTAACTATCTAATTGATTACATGGTTGCTAAGTCGAGTCATATCCTTATACATATTGTTTTGGGACGATTGGGACTCATGGGTAAGTACTTATTTTATGGAGTAATGGGGAAGAACATCATTTATTACCCCCATATGTACGTTAATCTTAAAAGTGCTCCAAGTGTTTTGATTTTCTTAATTCGAGTCATTAGATTAGTTTAATGTAAAGTATGTAAAAATTCAAGTGTAAGGGGAATATTTATTCCCTATGATGTATTATTTTGGATGGTAGGGTAAGAGTGTATGCAAAAAAAAAAAAAAAAAAAAAAAAAAAAAATAGAAAAAGGAAAAAGAGAAAAAACATACGGACTACCATCCCGTTTCATTCTATGTTTATTTTATGTTTTTGTTATTTTTCATTTATTAGCTTAAGTCGAGTCTAGTCTTGGCTTAGCAACGCCATATTGTACATGTAATTAACAAAGATTGTTAACTCGCCACCAGTAAAACTTCCTTTATCCAACAAAACCGTGTATTTCATATCCCTACACCTAACGTTACAACCCTTTAAAAAGACCTCTTTGATAGTTTATCCTAGGTGCTTACGCCATGTAGTGGAGGTTTGATCCTTTCCCAAGCCTATGGTAATCTATTTTGCTATGACAGGTAGTGAGATATATCTTCCGTTTCTATATTGTAATTTACACTTTATCACACCCGAGAGATGTGAGTATCTAAACACTATTTGTGAGGTGCTAGTATATGACCCCCGTGCTTGTCTATTGGTCTTTAATGGAACGATTATTTGTTATAATTACTTTTATATTAGTGTTAAATGACCCCTAACTTGTATTTTGATTAGAATAAAAGCGCATTTGCTTGAGGACAAGCAAATCTCAAGTGTAAGGGTATATGATGAGGCGAAAAATGAACCACTTTTAGGGGGTCATTTAAGCCCGAAATTGAATTTATTTGATCAAATATTGCCCTAAATCGTTCCTTTTGTGATTTTAGGTACTTTGGGAGTGAAATCTGGAAAAGGAAGCAATTCGGACGTTTTTGGAGCATAAAAGTGAAGAAAACGCCAAAGTCTTAATTTTCCTTGCTGGGAACAGTAGGTGACGGCGTCAAGAGTAACATCCTGACGGCGTCAAGAATAATTTCCATGATGACCCAGTACAGATTTGACGGCGTCACAAGAAAGGGCGTCAAGAGTGAAAAACATGACGGCCTGGAAATGCATAATACATGACGGCGTCAGAAGTAGATCAAGGCAGTCCGAGAAGAGTTTTGGCGGCGAGGTGACGGCGTCACAAGATTGGTCTTGACGCCGTCAGACCCCTTTTCCTATATATAGTTTTCTAATTTTCACATTAAAAAGAGAGAAGTTTTGGAGAAACCCTAAGTACGAACTTGGTGCGAATTTTACAGGTTTTTCAAGGGTTCTAAGCCCTTGATACCTTTCATGTGTAATTGAGATAAGTATTCTTTTAATTCAATCAATATGTCTATATGTTTTGGTTGTCTATATCTTGTTCTTGTCTTAATTCTATCATGCTAGGCTAGATCTATCTTGTGTTTGCTTGGATCTAATGAAACCAAGATGTTAATTATGTGTTGATTACTTGTTTATAATTGTCTTGGATGAATGAATTTATATGTTAGGCTTAAGAAAACTGGCAGATCTCCAAATGGTAACATGCTTGCACTAAGGTCTTTATTGGTTGTATTTAATGCATGAGCCACTGTTTATAATCCCTATGGTTGTGCTGGGCATGGTATAGGAGGAGATAAGAGCTCATAGAATTGGGGAGTTAAGTGCGATACCCCATGAATGGTATTAAGGAATACAATACGTCATCCATGCAACTATAACAAGTAATTAACATGTAAAAGATGTCTAGGGAGTAGTGAAATCTAAGTAAACACATTTTCTCCACTTATTGCTCACAACCTTAGTATAATTTAGTTTACTTTCATTTCTAGTATTTTATTTTGATTGCATCTTTAGTATTGGGTTAGTTGACTAGCAACTAATTCCGCCCAAATCCTTCAAACCCGAGATTTTTACTTGCTTTCTAAAAAATATAAAAATACAAAAATAATCATCTCTCACCTTTAGAACTAGTATTTAGGTTTTCTAATCCTAGCGACACTATTCCCAGCTGAACGATCAATCCCACGGTACTTGTCACTATACTATACTACAACGATCAGGTACACTGCCTGGTGGGGGTTGTAAGCTTCTCAAGATCCCTTGAGAGGTAAAGCCTGGTGCGATTCCTACGTATCAATGGATCAAATGCTCGAGAGACTAGCGGGGAATGAGTATTATTGCTTCCTCGATGGCTTCTCTGGTTACTTCCAGATTCCCATTGATCCATAGGATCAAGAGAAGACTACCTTTACATGCCCTTACGGGACATTTGCCTATCGTCGCATGCCTTTTGGGTTATGCAACGCTTCGGGCATTTTCCAGAGGTGCATGATGGCTATTTTCCACGACATGATCGGGAAAACCATGGAGGTATTCATGGATGACTTCTCAGTCATCGGGAATTCTTTCGACTCATGCCTCTCCCATTTAGAAAAGATGCTTCAACGTTGTAAAAACACTAATCTTTGTCTAAACTGGGAGAAGAGCCATTTTATGGTTAAGGAGGGTATTGTCCTCAGCCATAAAATTTCAAAAGTGGGATTGAGGTCGATAAGGCCAAAATTGATGTTATTGCTAAACTACCTCATCCCACCACTGTTAAAGGCATAAGAAGTTTCCTCGGCCATGCCGGGTTCTATCGGAGATTCATTCAGGATTTCTCCAAAATAGCCCGGCCCATGACTCATCTTCTTGAAAAGGAAGCTCCTTTCATCTTTTCCCCCGAGTGCATCGAAGCTTTTTCTACTTTAAAGAAAAGGCTCACCGAGGCACCGATCCTTGTTGCCCCCGACTGGGACTTACCCTTCGAACTTATGTGCGATGCTAGCAATTTCGCTATTGGTGCAGTTCTGGGGCAACGCAAAACAAAACATTTTCAGCCAATACACTACGCAAGTAAGACCATGAGTGAAGCTCAAACGCACTAAACCAACATAGAAAAAGAATTATTACCTGTGGTATATGCCTTTGAGAAATTTAGGTCTTACTTAATCTTAACAAAATGCGTGGTGTATACGGACCACTCGGCTTTGAAATACCTGTTCACTAAACAGGACGCAAAGCCAAGACTGCTCCGTTTGGTCCTGCTCCTTCAGGAATTCTGGTTCAATTGTTCATAAGCTGATTCGATGATTCGTGAATTGTTTGTTCGATTTAAGTGTAGCCGATAAGCCAAAGATCACAAAACCTATTCTAATCGATCCAAACCACATCTGGTATTTTTCTAGCACTCTTTATATCATATAACATCTATATAAAATGTTGGATTCGATCAATGCATGAATTATAAGGCTGTACGAATTTAATTTGAATAAAACCCTAAACCGAATGAAAAATAAGAAAATAATGCATGTGATTTTCTGAGGTTCATATATATTTTTTTGACATGTTATATTAATCATAGAACACTGGAAAAATGGAATATAAATTATATCAGAGCTGTAGAATTTATTTCGAATTATTTTGTCACTACCAATTGAAATAAAAAGAAAAGGGTATATGCCATTAGGGTTAGGGTTTGGTTAATTAAAATGAGTTTATTAAATGTTAATGATTGTCTAATAAATGTATGATGATTGGAAAAATTAGGGTTCATGGTTTTGGGGATTAATTGTAAATCGTATGGAATTTTATAACTAGAGGGACCTATTTTGTAAATTCTGAAACTTGATGGAATGTTCTGGAAATCATAAAAGATCAGTAGGAAATGGTATGAAATTAGTATAAGGGTTAAATGGGTAAGTTTCATAATTAAAAGGTTTAATTTGTGAAATATATATATATATATATATATATATATATATATATATATATATATATATATATATATATATATATATATATATATATATAATATATATATATATATATATATATATATATAATTATATATATTTAATTGCCAATAATAATATTTGAGGGGTGTAAACTGTAATTCTGGAAACTTAATATGAATTTTGGACCAAATATGTATTTAAGGGTATAATGTGATAATATGATGATTTATGAGGGCCTTATGATAAATTTAATAAGTAATTAATGGTTTTTGGTAAATTAAATAATAAAAGGACTAGTTTTGTAATTATGTGAAACTAAGGGTGTAAATGGTAATTTCTGTAACAAGAAAGTAATTCTGGACTTAAAAGTTATTTAAAGGTATCAAGAGTATTTTTGAAAAGTAAAACGGGGTTTACTTGTATTTTACATAGTTAAAAGGTATAATATGTATTTATTATAACTTGAGGGACTAAAATGGTAAATATGGCATATTAAGCATTGTATGATCTGAATAAATGGTTAAGAGTTGTTATTGAAAACTTTGGATAAATGTGGGGCTTATTTGATAATTATATTAGTTTATGGTTTAATTATGGAAATGTGTTTAATTAAAGGTTTAATATGTAACTTTTATAACTAAAGGGGTGTAAAGTGTAAATCTGATATCTGAGACTGGTTTGACTTATTTCTAAGTGTTACAATGTGATTATTTCAGTTTGTGGCCTTAAATTGGGTAATTGACACTTTAAACCCTAAACTATATTAAGATTTCAAAATAAGGGAACTTTCTAAAAATGGAAATCTTGCTATTTATGGAAACCTGCTATTTTTGGAAAGTACTAATTATGGCAACTTTTGAAAATTGGAAACCTTTCTAAATAAGGGAACTTTCTAAAAATAGAAAGTTACTAATTCTGGGAATCTGAGAAAATAGAAAGTTATTCAAACCCAGTAAAGATACTAAATCTGGAAAGTTTCTAAAAATGGAAAGATAACCTAAAAAGGGAGTAATCTGATTTCAAATGAACTATCGAATAATTCTCGACCTCTAATCCGTCTAGGTTCTGTGAAGAAGAAGGAGGTTCTATTCCTGTTAGATACTTTTCTAGTGTCTGCTCTATCATCTGGTTGAGGTACAAATATTCTGACCTTTTCAGTAAAGGTTTCTCATGACTCTATCCTTTTCTTTTGATCTGACGTTCTGTTTAGGGTTCCCGATGCCATTGCTATGAAACCCCATTTTATGTTCTGAACCTTTTCTGTGATGAACCTTTGTTATCTAAACCTCCTGATTTGGACTTTCTGATTTGACCTTCTGATTTGGACCTTATGATATGGACCTCTGATATGTATTTCTGATCTGATTATTTTGATGACCTATGATCTGTGTCATTTATGACATTCTGTTTGACCTATTCTAGTTTGACACCCGAGCCAATTTTATTTCACTAGGCATGGGGGTTCCATGTCCGTGTCAGAGATACACCTCTGGCATGACTCCAGGGCAGTGGAGTGATGTTCTGCCACGTCCCCTTTTCTGTTATATGATATGCGCACTTTATGATATGATTTACTATGGCCAATCTGATTTCTATGGGGGCGTATGGATGCATCCTAGATCTGTTTCTGTTATTTGTTATTTGTTATCTGGTGAATGTGGCTGTGTGTGCAATACACGTCCTTCACAACCCATTGAGGTCACCCCTCTGTTTACATCTGATATTTTGAGGTCTCCCCTCATTATGACTATGATTATGATTATGATGAAGGCATTTATGAAGGCATTATTATATCTGTTTCTGGGCTCGTGGTTGATGACTAACCCTTACCTTATCTCTTATTACTATTTCATACTTGCCTTTGATTACATTCTGTTATTTCCTTTATACCTTATTCAGTATTCATCTCTGTTTCATATTACTTTGTTGTTATATCTATTCACTGGGCTTTTTAAGCTCAGCCGCGTTTTCTTTCTTCCGCGGCAGGTTTTAGAAGGAAGCTGGGTTATGGGTGAAGAGTGCAAATAGGAGATTTTAGAGAGGAATTGCTTGATGAGTTAATAGTGGTTCTGAAGATGCTTTAGATTAGTCATTTTTGTACTTAGTTCTGATATTGTATTCCTTATCATGGAACCTTTTGTAACCCTTGTATCCATTTATATTATTAAAGTTTATGCTTGTGTTTGTTCTGATTGACACCATGAATGTGACATTTTAGCCCTTGTCGGGTTGGGGTGTTACAATTATGGTATCAGAGAACAGGCTACGACTTATGATACATATAACCTTGACCTGTGAGTTTTGGACCATTAGGCTTCCACTGTAGGAACATAAGAGAACACCTTTGAGAACTTGCTTTAGGATTTCCCCTATGAACTTAAGTTTTGACCGGTGAGGAATGGGTAGACGATAAGGCATCTATTTAAGTATCATTGCTTCCGCATTACTCTGATTCGTGCTTCTGCCTTCAGTTATGCCTTATGAGAAATTCTATTTCTGTGGCTAGAAAGTTTTGAAACCTAAGGTCAGTAACCAAGTAAGTTTGAAATCCCTCGAGAATGACATTGATACCGTATACCATTCAAATCCACTTTCTGATCCTCAGATTCCATTTCTGCCTGACAAACATTCTAATATTTTATCGACCATTCTGAAGGTTATTCAAACATGATGTGTTAGACACATTCTGTGAATTCATTTCTTATGCTGGGCATATAATGTATCGTCTGATACTATTTGACTTTGCATAATCCTTTACTCTGATAATTGTTAATTACAGAAATAAAAAAAAAAAAAAAAAAAAAAATTGTTTTCCTCCCTCTGAATGATGAACTCTGTTTGCCAATGAGTTTCCTTTGGAAGGATATGATGTTAATATTATCTTAATATGGATTTGTTAACTTAGTAGGATGATGCTGACGAATGATATTCTATACATCTCACTTTTGACGATCATTTGATGTTGTAGTACCATTGATTTATAATCCACCTATCACTTTTGTTTAAAACAAACGAGATTCCAATACCTTGAACTGTTCTCTCATCGATTTCAACATTTTGATGTATCATGTACTGGACTCTGAGATATATAAAACATCCGTCTGGTTTGATGACTGTATTTGTTCTATGAATCCGTTTAATCTTGATATATCTGATTTTGAGGTCTCTTGATTTCGAGTTGGCTTGTGACCTTTAGTAACTTGTTTCATTCTACTCCTAGTATGATGTTTCTAAAACACATGAATCTGTTAAGATTGATGCTGCTATGAAAGTACAAAACTCTGATCTCTTCTGATTTACAAGTTTCTCCTAGCACAGTATTGGAAGTATTTGTAGTACAAAAGTTTTCAATGTTCTCTGATAAACCTTTTGGTATTCCCTCCTGCTTGAACAATAGAATCTGAACTGATCTCAGTCGAAGAAGCCATGGAAGTTGAGAGATTGAATGAGTTGACGTAATATGATGTTAATCACCCTGATATTTTATTCTGGGATGATCCGGTCAATTTATGAAGAAGAGAAAGAGAAATATATGACGGTGGATCGACTATCATGAACCTAACTAAATCACTATCTGAAATCATTAATCCTTCCCGCGTATTAATAAATGATTTAGTCTACCTTTGAAACTCAGTGATCTGATTACATTTGATGGACTGAAGAAGCAACCTCAGGAACTTCTCAGAAATGGGTTAAATAATCAAGAATAACCTTCGTAAAGTATTGCAGTTGTTAAGAAGAAGGAAGGTAATGAGAAGTGATTCTGAAGCTGCCTTTGTGCTCATTATTGCGAACCCTGATGATGCCAATTGTATTGGGAAAATTGTCAACTATTCTTACACGTCAAATGGAATTTATGTTTCTCGAATTTAGACAAATGGTCATTGTATGACTCATTAGTACGTTTAGAAACAAGGAAGAACATGAGAATCAATTGCGCAAGTTATTAGAAATATGACAATCAGTTGTGTATTCTGGAAGTTTGATGTATGTTGAGGCAATGGTGTTCTTAATTGAGAAAATTACTATAAACTCCGACTGCAGATTAAAAGAAGCTGGAATCTTCTGAATCATGTAGAAAATTTTGGAGGATGCTTACAAATTGTGTTACTGTTAATAAATTTCGTGAATAGAGAGAAACAGCTCAGTTTGATTGAGAACGGAGTTATGGAAAAAGCTGAAATAGAGATATGCTTCCGCACTCGCAAGTGGTACCTGACTTGGAACGCTTCTAAGAGAGACTCAGACATGAACGTGTACATCAAAGAAAGATGATTGTTTATACATCAAGTTAACTATAAATGTATGAGAAGATTGTTCACTGCATGATCTGGAATTTACAACAGCAGTGGTTACCCCGAAGAGTGGAAAACGATCCCTACATGACAGAAGTGTTGGCGAGCAGAGGACAAGATCTAGTCAAGACGGCGGACCTGGAGCTGATGAAGACATACAGTCCCACTTCCCTATTCATCTTGGTTGTACTAAGATGTATTGAGAGCGGAAGCAGACTGGATGATGAAGGAATTCAAAGATCGTGCCAGAAGTTCACATCACTCCATCACATTCCAAGAGGAACTGCAGAAGGATTGACGAACCAGACTTAAGCTCATGATTTCGTTCACCCCCAGGTTGATGGACAAATAAAGATAACTGACTGGACTTGAAGAGATGGGAGATAGTAAATTTCTGAATGAACTGATATTGAAGCAAACCCCTATGTTTGGATGGACTGATTCTGTGAAGGAAAAAGTTGACGATGAATTCTCATTTCCGTTGACCCACTTAAGTTTCGTTATCTGATTATAAATCTTGTAAAGATTTCTAATTCTCTAGAAACATCTCAGTTCCGTGTTCATTCTGCGTTTTCTTGATAATGGCCTCGTTTTGCGAATTTTGGTGAATTGTGAAGACTCATGTTCTTGAACGCAGTACGTTACCTCTGTTAGGAAATTTTGGAATTTCCTTTACTCTTTTGAGCAGTTTGTTTTCCTCTAAGCTATGATATCTGATTCTGTTAATCTCTGGACTGTAGAAGTACTAGTGGACTAAGAATAGGTTGTTTGTTCACGACTCGAGATAAAGTATGATCATCATGAGGGCATAATTATGTGGTGCTCATATTATGATGCCTGATCAACGTGATAATACTTACACCATATAATGTGCCCTTATCGTGATCATAGGATATCTTGAGGAGTGCCTTAGAGAAGACATAGATTTTTGATTCCATTGGTGAATATCTGCGATTAGTAAGACTTTAGGTTCATTCTACCTATGCGTATGCTTTGTCTTTGTTCGTTAGAAATCTGGAAAAGTTGGACTCTCGATTTGCACTCTGTTGAGCTCTGTATATCTGTTACAAATCTCAAGCTTCATTATAGAACTCTCTATCATCTGCTTTTGTCATTTGGTCTGATTTCTGTCTGTATTCCATATGTTATTACTAAAAAGATTCACCTACCATCTGTTATATGTTGCATTAGCTTTTGACCCGATTTACCCTGATTTGTCTCATTCCAAGGAATCTGAAACCACTTTGTCTGGATCGAGCCATGAGAAACTATTTTGTTTTGATGATTCTGTTGGAAGAACCTCCCTGAGCGTGAAGATATCTGCGACGATATTTTGTATTCTGCTACGAATCCATCTGACTTTACGACTTCAAATTTCGCGGACGCAATTTTTTTTAAGAGGGGAAGATTTGTAATACCCTAAATTTCTAAAACATGCAAAATGACCAAAATGCCCCTAAACATTTAAAATTTCATAAAACACTTCAATAAATGCCAAATAAATCCCATACACTTTGAAATTAGCAACATATGATTTATAATATTTTTTTGTGGACATTTTAACAATATTACTTTGCCTAAAAATATATGTCAAACCTAACATGCGCATAAGGGGTCCAAAAGTTATTTAATTTGTACATAACTAATTATAAATAATTATACAAGTTTTATTTATGGAAAATATCAATTAAAATAAATAAAACAGATATCCCACCCTCATTCTCAGCCTAAAATCAATATAAACCGAAATCATATCTTTTCATTCCATTCTATCCTATCAAATAATTTTGGTAAACCCTAAAACCACCACAAAAATCCCTAGCGACGACATAGAATTTTCTGTGGCTCCATGGTATTTTTCTTGGACGTGTTCTAAGCTAAAAAATATGGGAAAAATACTGGTTCAATTTTTCATAAGCTGATTCGATGATTGGTGAATTGTTTGTTCGATTTAAGTGTAGCCGAGAAGCCAAAGATCACAAAACCTATTCTAATCGATCCAAACCACATCTGGTATTTTTCTAGCACTCTTTATATCATATAACATCTATATAAAATGTTGGATTCGATCAATGCATGAATTATAAGGCTGTACAAATTTAATTTGAATAAAACCTTAAACCGAATGAAAAATAAGAAAATAATGCATGCGATTTTCTGAGGTTCATATATATTTTTTTGACATGTTATATTAATCATAGAACACTGGAAAAATGGAATATAAATTATTTCAGAGCTGTAGAAATTATTTCGAATTATTTTGTCACTACCAATTGAAATAAAAATAAAAATAAAAAGAAAAGAGTATATGCCATTAGGGTTAGGGTTTGGTTAATTAAAATGAGTTTATTAAATGTTAATGATTGTCTAATAAATGTATGATGATTGGAAAAATTAGGGTTCATGGTTTTGGGGATTAATTGTAAATCGTATGGAATTTTATAACTAGAGGGACCTGTTTTGTAAATTCTGAAACTTGATGGACTATTCTGGAAATCATAAAAGATCAGTAGGAAATGGTATGAAATTAGTATAAGGGTTAAATGGGTAAGTTTCATAATTAAAAGGTTTAATTTGTGAAATATATATATATATATATATATATATATATATATATATATATATATATAATTATATATATTTAATTGTAAATAATAATATTTGAGGGGTGTAAACTGTAATTCTGGAAACTTAATATGAATTCTGGACCAAATATGTATTTAAGGGTATAATGTGATAATATGATGATTTATGAGGGCCTTATGATAAATTTAATAAGTAATTAATGGTTTTTGGTAAATTAAATAATAAAAGGACTAGTTTTGTAATTATGTGAAACTAAGGGTGTAAATGGTAATTTCTGTAACAAGAAAGTAATTCTGGACTTAAAAGTTATTTAAAGGTATCAAGAGTATTTTTGAAAAGTAAAACGGGGTTTACTTGTATTTTACCTAGTTAAAATGTATAATATGTATTTGTTATAACTTGAGGGACTAAAATGGTAAATATGGCATATTAAGCATTGTATGATCTGAATAAATGGTTAAGAGCTGTTATTGAAAACTTTGGATAAATGTGGGGCTTATTTGATAATTATATTAGTTTATTGTTTAATTATGGAAATGTGTTTAATTAAAGGTTTAATATGTAACTTTTATAACTAAAGGGGTGTAAATTGTAAATCTTATATCTGAGACTGGTTTGACTTATTTCTAAGTGTTAGAATGTGATTATTTCAGTTTGTGGCCTTAAATTGGGTAATTGACACTTTAAACCCTAAACTATATTAAGATTTCAAAAGAAACACTAATCTTGGAAAGTCAACATAAAATCATATCTGTGACTTATGATAAGGTAATAACTTGACAAAATGATCAAAATAACCTAAATGAACATGTCTATAAATGGAAACTTGCCAATTATGGAAATCTTGCTATTTATGGAAACATGTTATTTTTGGAAAGTACTAAATATGGCAACTTTTGAAAATTAGAAACCTTTCTAAATAAGGGAACTTTCTAAAAATAGAAACTTACTAATTCTGGGAATCTGATAAAATAGAAAGTTATTCAAAGTCAGTAAAGATACTAAATCTGGAAAGTTTCTAAAAATGGAAAGATAACCTAAAAAGGGAGTAATCTGATTTCAAATGAACTATCGAATAATTCTCGACTTCTAATCCGTCTAGGTTCTGTGAAGAAGGAGGAGGTTCTATTCCTGTTAGATTCTTTTCTAGTGTCTGCTCTGTCATCTGGTTGAGGTACAGATATTCTGACCTTTTCAGTAAAGGTTTCTCATGACTCTATCCTTTTATTTTGATCTGACGTTCTGTTTAGGGTTCCCGATGCCATTGCTATGAAACCTCATTTTATGTTCTGAACCTTTTCTGTGATGAACCTTTGTTATCTAAACCTCCTGATTTGGACTTTCTGATTTGACCTTCTGATTTGGACCTTATGATATGGACCTCTGATATGTATTTCTGATCTGATTATTTTGATGACCTATGATCTGTGTCATTTATGACATTCTGTTTGACCTATTCTAGTTTGACACCCGAGCCAAATTTATTTCACTAGGCATGGGGGTTCCATGTCCGTGTCAGAGATGCACCTCTGGCATGACTCCAGGGCAGTGGAGTGATGTTCTGCCACGTCCCCTTTTCTATTATATGATATGCGCACTTTATGATATGATTTACTATGGCCAATCTGATTTCTATGGGGGCGTATAGATGCATCCTAGATCTGTTTCTGTTATTTGTTATTTGTTATCTGGTGAATGTGGCTGTGTGTGCAATACACGTCCTTCACAACCCATTGAGGTCACCCCTCTGTTTACATCTGATATTTTGAGGTCTCCCCTCATTATGACTATGATTATGATTATGATGAAGGCATTTATGAAGGCATTATTATATCTGTTTTTGGGCTCGTGGTTGATGACTAACCCTTACCTTATCTCTTATTACTATTTCATACTTGCCTTTGATTACATTCTGTTATTTCCTTTATACCTTATTCAGTATTCATCTCTGTTTCATATTACTTTGTTGTTATATCTGTTAACTGGGCTTTTTAAGCTCAGCCGTGTTTTCTTTCTTCCGCGGCAGGTTTTAGAAGGAAGCTGGGTTATGGGTGAAGAGTGCAAATAGGAGCTTTTAGAGAGGAATTGCTTGATGAGTTAATAGTGGTTCTGAAGATGCTTTAGATTAGTCATTTTTGTACTTAGTTCTGATATCGTATTCCTTATCATGGAACCTTTTGTAACCCTTGTATCCATTTGTATTATTAAAGTTTATGCTTGTGTTTGTTCTGATTGACACCATGAATGTGACATTTTAGCCCTTGTCGGGTTGGGGTGTTACAGTTTATATCTATAATCTCCCCCTTTTTGTCGAAACAAAAAGAAGAGTAGCGAAGCGGAAGTAAGCACTTGCTCCCCCTTGGACGATACTCCCCCTAAATGGAGTGCCGAGAGAGGAGACATGGATTTTGAACCTACAAGAAAAAGGTTAGTTTCAACAACACAAGATATATGTATGGTACCATAGCAATGTATATTTCACTTATTATACCTAAATGGTCAACAAACAATGAAAACCTTGTAGTGTAATGAAATTCATTTCATGTAAAATTTTGACTCTTAAAAAGTCAAAGACAAGAAATTTAGATTACACCATCCTACTTCTAAAAATAAAGAAAAACTACAAATAAACTAAGACCATAAAAAGCTACAAGGAAATCATCATTTTCCTTAGTGAGAAACATTTTCCAAAAACAAGGCTAAGGTTGTTTATGGATGAAAATGTGGGTTGTGGTTGTACAGGCTTTATTTTGAAGGTTGAAAGGATGACACGGTTTTGGTTTGTTGGTTTAAATGGGAAACATTTTCCAAAAGAAACGGTTTTGTTTCATTTTGGAGACTCTAAGGTTGAGGTGTGTGAGACGAGGATTGTAGAAGATCCAAAATGTGGTTAAGTATAAACCTCATTTCTTCGGATAGCTCACTAATTTCCCTTCGACACCTTTCACTAATGTGAGCGGTTCTTTCGCAATGATTGCAGTCATGGCGGGGAAAGTTTGATGGAAGAGTGGTTTGACATGTTGGTGGTGGATGGTTTGAACTTGAAGGAGCAAAGGTGGATGGTTGAGTAGTGTTTTTGCTTCCTTCATTTGTTGATTGAAGTGTTGTTTGTAAAACCATGATATGGTTGATTTGAGAGTCAACCATACGTTTGAAGGCATGAAGGTGGTTTAAATGAGTGTCAATCTCATTATGAAGGTTTGGAGGTTTTTCCCATATGGATGCTTCTATTTTCTTATAAGAAGAAAGTAGAGATTCAAAATCTTGGGAAGGTTCTTGTGGTGATGGTTGTTGTTGTTGTGGTGGTTGTTGGTTTTGAACAAAATGGCGAAAGCTTGGTTCGCCGGAAGGATTGCCATGAAGGTATTTGTAAATTGGGTGAAACACAAATGATTGTGAGTGAGTATGACCTTGATCATTTGGAAAAATGGATGGTCTTGCATAACGGTAAGCTAACCGTTCCACTAATGATGGTTGATGGGGTTCATCATCTAGTTGCTCACTAGGTTGTTGTTGGGTTTCCATTTGAGCAATTGTGTCAAAGAGTGACAAGGATGGTGGATTTGATGATTTGGGTGATAGGTCTTCTAATGTCTTCAAATAGGGTAGTGGTGATGTTGGAGGTGTATGGAAAAGTTCCATTGGTGTAGGTGTTGGTGATTGAGGTGATGAAGTTTTTATTGGTTGAGCTTGTTGAGAAGGTGATGATGAATCACTTGAAGGTCTAGTTGTTAGAGAACTTGTGGCCATGTTTGTGTAGCAATGTGTTGGAGAGGGTGTTGAAGTATCAAGATTAAGTAATTATTGAAAGGTAATTACATTGGTATTACAATGTGTTGGGGATTGTGTTGAGGTAGTGAGGTTAAGGAAATCCTGGATAGGTGAAGAAATGTTAAGAGAAGCATCACTTGAAGAAGATGAGCTTGACTTGACGGTTTTGTTGAAGCAACAAGGTTTAACACTAATCCTAGTGGTTTTTGAGAAGGATTTTGATGACTCGGATGATGTGTTGGATTTAGTCATTTCAAAGGTGTGGTTTTGATGTTTTGAGAGAAGAAGTTTTAATGGTGATGGTGTGATTTGAATTGTTGCAAAACTTTCAAATTTATAGGATGAAGGAGATGTTGAAATGGGTGTTTGGATTTAATGTTCTACCATTCAAAGATTGAGGTTTCAAATGATTTACAAAATTTTCATGAATATGTCAAATCAATGCATGTCATTCCAATAGAATAAGGTGGAGTGAAAGACCAACATATGCACTTAATGCTTTGTGATCATGGGATGTGATTTGGTTGAAAATGTTTCAATGGTTTTGAAGGATCCTTTAAAAGGGTTCCTTGGGTTGGTTATGTTTGAATTTGAATTTTTGGAGGGAAGTGGTTTCCTAATTGTTTTAGTGAGTGAAAGTTGTTCTAATATGGTTATTGGAGTTAATGGAAGATGTTTCTCATTTAGGATAATGGTTTGACACTTTACAAGTTTTGGACTTAAGAAAAATGGAAATTTTTTTTGCAGGTGTCTGGCGGAACCCTCAGAATACACTGGCGGAACCCATTTGAGGGTGCCGCCTGGTCCGTTGGGCCATTTATGGAATTCCCAGAAAATACACTGGCGGAATCCAATTTTGGGTACCGCCAGAGCTCAAAAATTAGGCAGTCCGCGTTTTTGACCCGCGAGACGATTTTCAAAAACTCATAAAATCAAAAATATAATACATATCTGGTTAGGAAATGCAAAAAATGAACATGTAAATACTCATATCATATGACTTTGACCGGGGGGCTAGCGATATTCACTAAACTTAGTGAAATTTATCATAAGCAAAAAAAATTTGACAAACACCTCAAATATTGTTATTATGCATAAAAGTTCATACAAACATAATCCAACAAACGTAATAAACCATGAAAGTGAAAAACAAATAATTCACGTAATTTTAACATAAAGATGATTCTAAAGCATTCATAAGCCAAACACTCCTTAATCTTCTTACAACCGGTCTATCTTCTTGTTGAGCTTGTTTAGGTACCTTCCAAAGCACTTGAACATTCCTTTGGTTTGCTTGAACTCTTCGGAAGCATTGTCAATGATGGGGAGAGCTTGAAGGTATTCTAAAGGGGGTAACTTAGCGTTAGGAAGTTTATCATCCTCGCTCATGCCGGATGATGATGATGATGGTGTAGGTGATCGAGTACGTTTGCCCTTATTTTTGTAAACTCGTTTATCACTTAAAGGAACGAAGATATGAGGAACGAGAGAATAGTCAAGGCGCATTCCATTTTCGTTAGGAGAAATGGGTGAGATTGCTCTAAAGAGGCGGGTAAGAAGCATTCCATAGGAAAGAGCGGTTGTTCCAACTAAGGGTATGTCGGCCATTCTTTTGGCTAGGTAGTAGGCTAAGTTGAAGGTTTGACCGGTGGAAATGCTATAGAGCATGTAGCAAAGGCATGTGTTGATGTGATCTCTATTTCCTATGGTACTTATGACGTTAGCTCTAAGAATTTCTTCCCACTTCTTAAATTGCGGTTTAAGCTCATTGAGCTCCATACCAAAAGGATCCTTATCTACAATATTCCTCGAATGATTCACCCTAGTGGTAGAGGTTCTAACAAAGAGGTGTTCCTTAATAGTTTCCTTACTAGCAAGAGGTGTGTCGTATGGATAAAAGCAATCAATAGAATCAAGACTTGAAATGGGCCACTTATCCGTGTAGAGGCAAGTTCTCTCATTTGGGGACACCAAGTATGATAGCTAAGTCTTTTAAATCTATGTCATGTGGTATTTGATTGGTTGTGAAGTTTAATGATATCTTACCAACAACACTAGTGGAAAGGTTTACGGTTGCATAGAATTCCAAGATGAACCTAGGACAAATTGGCTCATCTATATCAAGGAGACAATCAAAGTTAATTGCGGCAAAGTTTTGGCGAATAGATGTTCCTTCTAGAAAGGATGGATCAATGGTTCTACCTTCGTGAACATATCGTTTTTCTAATGCCTTAAAGGTTTCTACTTGAACCGGGTTGAGACCTTTGGTCATATGGTGTTTGGGCATGTACTTAAGGGTTTCCTTGTGATCGGATTTGTTTGCGGGAGGCATGTTGATTCCTAGAAAACATAAAGTTATATGTTAATGGCTTTTAACAATGTGGATGTTCTAATGTGTTCCTATATGCAAAACAATGTGAAGACTTGGTTATCTTGACTCATTTTGATTCCCAAATTGTTTTGTTATGCAAAGTTTGTTCTTAAAAACAAAAGATAACCAATACTCTCCTAATTGAATGTGTCTTCGATTGAATGTACCCGAAAATACATATTAGTTATGTATCCCCTTTAGCATTCAAGAGATAGTATTCAAGTGATGTTTAAATGATGTTTTTCAATTATTTTAACAATGTGGTGATGAATCATGTACTAGTCTTGGATGTGATTTTTGAAAGACAATGCACTTGGTATGTTTGGCAAATCAACAAAAAGATACAATTCTTAACTAATGAAATACATAATTGACTAGCCACCAAGTTTTTCATGAATCAAGAAGTTTTATGCAAAAACCCTAAGATTCTAGTTAATGATTATAAGCAAGAATGTTATAATTGAATCAAAAATGCAATTGTGATTAGAATACTTACAAAGTTAGTTGGATTTGAAGAGATTGGATTACAAGCCCTAAAATTCGTGAGGATATGTGTTTTTGAGAGGGTGATGGCTGTTTGAAAGTGGATGATTAAGTTAAGAGGATGTTTGGCTTTATAATTAAAAATAAAACAATCTGAGGTTTTGGCGGACCAGGCGGAACCAAAAAATGGGTTCCGCCCGTATGGTCTGAGGGTGCCGTGAGAGCTGCAGGGAAAAACTCAAAAGGAATTGTCTTGATTTTTTGTGGTTTTATCCTAATGTTCAAAACTAAGGTATTAGGTCTTATGAGTCTTTGACTAAGCCTAGGAATTATGAATGCTTCACATTCAAGAGATTTTGTGAACGCGTTGATGGAATAGTTAACGTAGAAGACTTTCTTAGTTAAGACGTTCCTCAATGAACAATCTTACCAAGGCGATGAAGATGGATCACAATATGTCTATTAAGAAACATAATGGATAGAATTGTCGCCAAAGTCGATTCTTCCTTTGTTTAAGGGATAACAATGTATATGAGATGAATTCCGTTGTCGATATGAGTTAGCTTACTCAAGTGGAGCTTGTTGATGTGCTTCTCCATCCGATAATAATTTGAGAATCTTACGCACTTTGGAGAATCATTGGGTAAGTAAGTATAAAAGTGCAAGTACCACTTGTGCTTTTCTTATCAACTTATTACCGACATAATTCCATTTGTCAAACACTATGGTTTCTATTCCCGTTCTTTTGGGATACCATAATCCTAGTTGTGTAGTACCTTATGATGTATCCAAATAGGCTCAACTAAAGAGTTGTTCGAGGATCTTCTTTAACACGAGCACATAGACAAATGCAAAACATAATGTTGGATCTAATTGTTATGATAACAAGTAGTCTTCCGAACATTTCTCTACATTTGGTTTTACCTACGGAATTGTTAATCTCATTCTTGGCAAGTCATCAATAACTTAACTATTGAAAATGAGAGAGTAACTAGGAATGTCTTTAAGTTAAAATCCCTTGCTTTTGGGGCTTGCTTTTATTATCAAAAAGTCTTTCAAATATTGACACTATAATCACTTGATTACTTTTGAAAAATCTATTTTGTTTCACTAGTTGTTTTACTCTAAATTCCAAAAACTGTTTTTGTTGAATTTGTTTAGACACAACTATGATCAATAAATCAAGTTTTATAACATATGTCAATTTTACTTGATTTAATGTTTGAATCAAGGTGAGAAGATGTTATTTTGTACCTTTATCCTTATACTTGTCTTGCCATCATTGGACTTTCGACTAAGTTATCATCTACCAAAGATAATATCTTAGAAGGAGGAGATCACTCGTTAAATGTTATATTCAACGACTCCTCGACTCTTTGGGTTTTCTTACTTAAGACACTATGAACTCTATTTGTTTAGAAAAAGTCCAAGAGGTACAACATCATGAGACTATGTGTCACATTTAATGTGTAAATCCTAGATGTTGAAAACTCATTTTCATTCACACATCCTAATATATGCTAATGTGATTTATTTCACCTTGTGTGTTTTATGTGAGATTATCATAAAGGAGTGATTGAAGAAAAACACAATTAAAGACTCAAAGTATGGTGTTTGAGAAAATTGTTTAACAAAGGTTTGTTTTGCAAGCATCACAAAAGTGTTAGACATTTTAACACTTAGGAAATTCTTAGTCAGCTCACTTGTAAGCAAGAGTTAAGTGAGACTTACTCAAGAGTTTTTCGTGTTTATCTCTTGATGGTTAAAGAACCAAAACACCTTATATCTCCTACTAGTACTAAAGACTAAATTCCTTGTTGCATAGAATCTAATCTTAGTTATTTACAAATAGCAGGTAGACACTCTAGAGTATTACAAATAACACATATTCGAACACATAATGCTAGAAACAAGAGACAATCAAAGTCAAGTTGAATTAATGTGTACCTTTTAAATTGCATAGAGATGCTATCAAGCGGATAAGCATTACGCGTAAAAATTTGGTTTGACGACACGCTTTGAAACTCAATAACTCATGTATCCAAGAAGGTTAGATAATCATATAAAAGCATAGAGAATAATAATCCTAATCCTTTTATCATGAGTTTCTATTAGAGATTGAATTATTTCTAAATCTCTCTTCTAGGTTTGAAAATTTTTACTTGCTTTGTTTTATTAGTTGATGGTGCTTTTGAGTTAAGTCCTAATCCGGTTTTATCTTTAAACAACCTTTGACTCCTCAACAATCTTTCAAGAGATTTGGAACTTTCATCAAATTTAACTAATAATTTTTCCTTTCTTATTTTGCATTTTAATCTCATGTTTGTAATCTAGACACAGTTTACATTCTAGATCAATTTCAACATTACACTCAATTCTAGACATTTTATTTTCTAAAAAGATTTCCTTTTCAAAGATATTCTTAAAAGATTTTGAAGACTCATTTTCTAGTTTAGAAAACTCTAGGATAAATAAATCAAAGCAAAAGTGTTTGGTTACAAAGTGTACCTTGCTTGATGTTTTATCTAGTTTAGAATCACAAACTGGATGATTGACTTCATCTTCATTCGTGTAATTCCATGAATCGCAAGCAAGTCTACAACGAGCTTGACACGAGTAATCACCTTTACTTACACCTTGCTTGTTGTTTCAATAAATTGACAATTAACTACCGAATCATTGTCTTCGTCAACATCCATTTCATTCCAAGATACGCAAGCAGGTTCATCAAAACACACGTACTCATCTTCACTTGTACATTCATTTAAAACATTTAAACTAGTAGCACATGTATTAAATTCTACTAAGTGTCTATCAATTAGTTTTTCTAAAACTTCAAATTCATATGTAAGATCAAATTGATCATCTTTGACTTGACATATTCCTTGATGAAAGTTTATCATATTTTTCCAAACATCATTAGCCTTTTGGCAAAAATACATTCTTTCATATTTGGTACTAAAGCTTTGTAAAGCATTGTTTTAGCTTTAGTATTTTTATCAAATTTACGATAGTTATCTTGGTTTTCAAAAACTTGTTTTCTTTGGTTTGAAATTACCAAAAGAAATAATATGCCAAAGATCTTGATCAATTGATTTCACATAGTTTTCAAAATTACTTTTCCATTCAAGTAAGTTTTCTTTTTCAAATAGCGTTTGGTTTTGAATAGGTTGCCCTTCTTTGAGATTTTCAAAATCCATGGATCGATCCAAGTTTTAAAATACATTCTATTTTAAAAATCTTGAGTAACGTAGCTCCTGATGCCAATTGTGGAAAACTAGAAGGGGGGTTGAATAGTTTACCGCTTTTTGATTCCTATTTAACTTGAATATCTTTAAATACTTTTAAGATTGCTTAAAGATATAAACACAATGTTATATGTTTGATTCTTTGAAAAGCTTTTCATGTGAAATAATTCTAACTTTACTATTTTCATACTTTGAAAAGCTTTGCATGTCATGATCCTAACTTTGCTTGTTTAGTTATTTGAAAAGCTTTACTTTTGTTTGAAGATATAAACACATCTTTACTTTTTTAGTTCTTTGAAAATCTTTATATGTAACTAGCTATTCTAACTAAAGATCAACGTGTAATAAGCAAAGATAAAGAAAGAAATGATCAAACCACAACACGATTGTTTATCGTGGTTCGGCTACAAGGACTCTTTTTCCTTGCCCTACATCCACGCCCCGAGTTTCCAACTCGAGAGTTATAAGCACTAATCAACAAGCTCCTTTTACCGGCGGAGAAAACCTTTACAACGTCACTTACACTTTTATCGACACTAAGCTAGATGTCGAGTTCTTTTACACGGGTACAACCACTCCCATTGTCGCTTACACTTTTACCGACACTAAGCTAGATGTCGAGTTCTTTACCAAGGGTACAACCACTCCTGTTAGTTCTTTTACAAGGGTACAACAACTCCTGACACACTACGTATTTTGAGGCCTAAAATACTAATCACTTACTTCTATATACATGACACACACGAAGTATAAACTACCAAAGCTTATACATGACCAAGCTACCAAGACTTGCAACTTTAGAATTGAAGCTTGTAACTTCTTGAATGATCTTGTGAAGTCCCTTGCTACATAAGAGAATCACACAAATGAAAAGGTTACTGAGTTAGTTGAGAGATTATGTGAAAATATGTCCTAAAGAGGTTTTCGCAAAACTAACAAATGGTTTGGTATTTATAGCAAACCATTCTGCAGGTCTGGCGGATACGGCGGACCCCTCAGGAGGGTTCCGCCCGTGTATCCCTAGGGTACCGCCAGGGCTGCAGTTGGTTTTTGCAATAAATCTCCCAAACCAAACAAGGTCACATCTCATTACTCCTTGCAAACCAAACAATGTCACATCTCATAATATCAAGTCAAACACTAAACTTGCAAGCAACCACTTAGTAAGTCAAACACACTTCTTACCATAAATGTATATTGACAAAGCTTGCCCTAAATGTGATGTGACCTTACTATATTAAGAAATAAATGTGATGTGACAAGACACTTTCTAGTTTAAGAAATAAAAACAATGTTTTGTTTAAAAGGAAATTCAAACCTTAGTTAAACAAGACTTAAACACTTAAAGGGATGATTTACTTATAGCTAAACTTCATACTTTGTCATTAACAAAACTTAGCAAAGATCGTAAAATATAAATAACGTTTTTAGGCGATATTTGTATTAACACATTTGATAAATATTTACAAATGGGTGAACAATGTGGACACGATTATCTATATTTTCACTATGTGCAGTATTGATTTGTATATGACTGAGTTTTTAAGGAAGCCAGACTTAATGATATTCAAATTTATATGCAACACATAAGAGGGTTCATGGGTTTTTGGGAATGGAAGCATTGATTGTATGCTTTAAGAATGGACTAACTGTCTGAAAGTATGGCACGAGCAATTTGAAAAAACTGATGAAAAATATCTAACTATAATGCTTGAAGTTGTTACATCGTATGATTTGTGAATTTGGCATGCATTTTTGGGGTAGCGGGTAACGATCTTAACGTTTTAAGTAATTCTCCGTTATTCGATGACTTTATTGATAACATCGCCCATGTGGCTCCGTTTGAATTAAATAGAGTTACATATGGAAAAGGTATTACCTAGCCGACGAAATTTACCAATAGTGGACAACTTTTGTCAAATCATTTTACGGTGGCACGAGACGAGAAACATGTATTACTTAAAAAGCGACAAGAAGGTGGACGACAGGATGTTGAAGGAACTTTTGGTGTCTTCCAAGGACGTTAGGGAATTGTACAACAAATGGCATGTGCTTGGACTATCAACAACCTGCGAAGAATCATGTACAGGTGTATCATATTGAATAACATGATTTTAAAAGATGAAAAGTTTGCAATAAGTAAATTTAACGAATTGTATATTAGTCCGCAACCAAATATACAACGTACTTAGATCGAGAGATGCGCTGCTTTTTATTTTCGTATTGTAATTTGTATTTTTATTTGAACGAATACAAAATTGGTTGGTTAGAAAAAATGGTAAAACATAAAATGACGAGTTCCAAAAGGGTTGTGTTGACTTGAGTAATGAGTGGGGGGTGTCTTGTTATGTAATATGAAAAAGAAAAAGGAAAATGATTTGCACACTTCATTTTTTGATTAAGACACTCAATTATATGCATTAAAATGTTGTACCGTGTATACACTGCTTTAACCGATTGTATGAATGAGCGTACAAATTAAAATATAATGTGTGAAAATTATCTCCCAAAGAAATATGCTAAGAGTATTAGGTATCATCACTTGGGTTAAAGCTTCATCAACTGCCACGTTAGCGCCACATCAGTTTTAACCTTTTCACTTTAACTATAAAAAAAACCCTTTATCATCACTCAACCTTAACTCAATATTTTGGGCCTCACTTTTATCATACTTCAACTAAAAAAATTGAGTTAAAGCTTAACTAAGGGGCCGGTGTGGAAGTTAAAGTTTCACTCACAAAAAAATACCACCTTAACATTGCGTTAAAACTTTAACGTGGAGGTGAAAGTTTGTCTTTAACGTAGGAACACGATATGGTTAACTTGGGTTTAACTCAAAAATGTGAAAGTTTCACCCACTTGTTGTATTAACACACCGCATGCTCTAAGGTTAACTTGAGGATGTTGTTTAACTTTGGCTAGAGCCATTGTACGACTCATAAGAGCATGTGGTAAGGTAACATGGAGTTAAAACTTAACTCACTGCCACATCAGTGCCACATCAGCTTTTACCTTTTAACCTTAACTCTTGACTTTCCACCCCGGTAGCATAACTCACCTACAACTCACCTTAACTCACTTCCACCCCAATTATTTTCAATTTAACCCCAAATTTTAACAAACACTTCATTTATTTAAAACATAACATTAATTAAAACACAACATTACATTACGAAATTTAAAATAAAAAGAAACATTAATAAAAAAAGTACGAGATAAATAAAACACAACATCACATAATTATTCATTCTGGACGAGGAGGCAACCCAAGTTTCTTTGCGATACGATCCTTTTCCATATTAACCAACGCCACCCAATGTGGATCTTTGCCGGTAGTGTCGACCATAAAAAATTCTAACTCCCTCAACCTCTGTTGTGTTTCTTGGTTTTCGGCGGTCGCCTGATATGCCATGGCCACTTCTGCATGTTTCGCCCGATACTCCTCCTTTATAATCGCCCCGAAATTAAATGAAGAAAAGGAACCTCCAGTGCTAGTCGTGCTTCCCGTGCTTGTCGTTGTCTCGGATTTTTGTTTCTTGGAAGCCCGTTTTTTTCCAATGGGTCGTGGTTCTTCATCATGACCAAACAAAGCCTCGTTTATTTGGCTTGGGACGTCGCCGGTTAAATCAACCGCCACCGGCGCGTCCCATTTTTGATGTGCACGCAACACATTCCAAGCCTCTTCATTCGTGAACAGCGGGTTTTCTAGACGATACAGTTGGTTAGTACGTCTTAGGATATCAACTTCACTTTCACCACTTTTCACCTCCCGTTGCGCCTTTTTGTAACAAGCGTTGAACTTAGTGCAATCACGGTTTAACGTTTTCCATTGCATTCTTTTGGATTTATTCTATTGAACTCGGCTAGTATCTGTTGCCATAACGTATCCCTAGTTTGGGAATCTTCGGATCCTCTGAACATGCCACCCAACACTTGGCAAGCAATTTTTCCTCAGTTGGTGTCCAACGTTCCTTCACATTTTCAGCATCATCTTCCTTGACTTGTACAGGTTCTTTTGATTTTTTTGCCTTACATTTTCCACGACTTTTTGGTTTTGGAGGAGAAGTAGGTATTTCCGGAACTTCATATGTTTCCGTTTGGGATTGTTGTGAGTTTTGAGAGAATTGAAGATTTTGAAAATTGGAATTTAAGTTGGTTTGTTGAGTTTCGTTCCAATATTGCATGGCTTGATGTTGTGCGTAAGTTTCTTGACTCGACAAACCGAATTTGTTTGGGTTACCCCTAATCGGTTGTGACGAACCCTCGTTAAGATTTGAGGAAGAACCCGCGTATGGGTTATTCCACCTACCACCGAGAAGATTAATAACGAGTCTTGGTTGTTGTTGCCACCCGACATTATTTTTTTTAGCTAATAGAAGTGTATTGTAGATGAAAAGAGAAGTGAAAGTGAAAAAATATTGTGTGGGTGAATTGGTATTTATAGTTGTAACAAAAAGGGTTTGGAAAAGTTTTTTTTTTTTTTTTTTTTTTTTTTTTTAACACATTTATAGCCGCTTGTAAACGGATATAATTATAGGGGTCTAATTTGATTTTTTTTTGATGAAACGGTCATATAACCGTTGGTGGAGGGGCGATATATATATATATATATATGTAATTTTTTTTGGCCTAGCTTGCAGTTAACGCACGGCAAAGGTTTGCTCACCCCCTTTAACGCACCTCTTTATCGTGGAGTGCGGTAAGGTAACACACCCATTTAGGCCTCGCGTTAACTTTTAACCATGGGTAAAAGTCACCTTAGAGCTCGCTCTAAGAAAAAAGTGGACTATGTATGAATGTTTGTGTCAGTGAGTTAGCTATAAACCACACAAAAATTGAATCAAGAGTCACGATGGTAATCATCACACTCTTTTTACCAACACTACACTCAACAGAAAGGACTTGTGATACAATTCTGGACCACATCATTTGTAAACAAGGTAATAGCAGTCGTGCCCACACTAAACAAAAATTACAAAATATCTATGTCACTAAGCAGGTAAACTTTGTTGCTTTCGAAATATTCAAGCCAATTTTTGTATTAAAAAAAAATGCATTACATGTTTAGAAGACAAGCTGCTAATTCATGCGTTTGAAGTTATGTGTTGGCTAAAAGGGAAGATATCTAGTAAGAACAAAAAAAGAAAAGAAAAAAAGGGATTAAGCTGCAGAATAGCAACGAACTTTTTCAAACGTACCAATTTGGTACCTGTATTTTTTTAAGTTGTAAAATAGCAATATACTTTTTAAAGTGTCCTGTTTTGATACGTGTATTTTTTTAAGCTGTAGCGATGTACTTTCCATAAGTGTTCCAATTTGGTACGTCATCGCACGTACCAAATTGGAACACTTATGTAAAACACACTTACCAAATTGGAACACTTATAAAAAGTACACTGCTATTCTAAAACTTAAAGAAAGTACACGTACCAAATTGAAACACTTATGAAAATACATTGCTATTCTACAACTTAAAAAATACACGTACTGAATCGGTACATTTAAAAAAGTTCGTTGCTATTCTGTACCTTAATCCTAAAAAAAATGAGAAAGTTAAGAAGGAATTCTAGCAATTAATTTGAGTTACGGGGGAAAATGTAAGAGAAGACGTATCTATTTTGTAGGTACATTTGAAATATGCAATTATTATTTCTCCTCATCATATCATTTTAATTTTACTTCTCACTTGATTTAATTCTAAATTCTATGCTAAATTACCATATAGATATGATTTTACCAAAAGACAATTTATTAGAACATCTTTGATGATAAATACCTATCGTTATCAAGGCCTCTTTTGAGTTTGTAGGGTCTGTTGATACAAATAATGTTTAAAAACGTTATTTTGATTTTTCGACACCTCTAAGTTTTGATGATAACAAAATATAAAAACATGTTACATTAAAATTAACGTAAATAAGTTTTTTAGTCAAAATATCTTGTTTTTACGTAAATCACTCTAGGTAAGAACAAACAAATTTACAACTTGACAAATGATAAAAGAAGTGAATTTATGTTTCAAACGTTACATTTTAAATTTGACAAAACATTTTTAAAAAAAATGCATTTTACAAATTATTTCTGAATAAAAAGATATATTTTATTTGAAAAATAATAATAATTATCCAACAGCTATCTCCCCCCCAAGACAGCTCCAACAGCTATTTTTGTCTGGCACGATACTACGATACCACTAAATTTAGTGGTACCGTGATATATTTAATGGTGTCGTCCCACTGTAACGGTCAAATTTTATTTGCCTATAAATACCAGTCCATTTCACAGTTTTTAGGTATCATTTTTCACACAAAACTTTCTGAGTTTAATTCCCAATTCACACTTACATTTCCTTGATCATTTAGATAGTCTTCTTTTGTTTAAGAGTAATTCTTTCATCCAACCAAAGATCACCTTCATTTCTCTACTAGTGCAAGAGAAGAACACAAAGTATCAAAAAGATACAATGTGTTGTAGTGTTAGAGTAGTGCACTTGTAACATTTGTTACATACTTGTTGTATCTAGGCATACATAAAGTAGTTTATCTTTTGTTTAGCTTGTAACACCCCCAATTTCATGAATGCAACGGAATTCAAATTGGGTGTTACTCGACAGCACAACAGTTATAATAATAGAAAACGAACTCTAATTGAGGCGTTTTATAACATTTATTATTCGAATTATATGAATATCAGAGTTTACAAAAATGAGGTCCAAGTAGTTTCACGGTTTACAAATTACATTAAATGTGTTTTCGAATGATAATAAGATTTATATCCCTCTTGAGTATCCATGCTCCTCCGTGCCAGCCTCGATCGTTATGGACATGAGATAAACATGCTAAAGTGTCAACACAAAGGTTGGTGAGTTTATAGAGTTTTTAATTCAAAGTATGGACAACAAGATTTCAATTGGATATTAATAATTGTAATGAATACAATTAATGGTAAATATGGTTTTTAACGTACGAGGCTCATGACTCTCAAATCGTTTAACAAAGTATCAACAGAAACTGATATTATACTCGGATATCAACAGAGATTGATACAATAGTCGGGTATAAACAAAAATTGATATAATAGTCGGATATCAACAGAAATTGATATAATAGTCGGATATCAACAGAGATTGATATAATAATCGGATATCAACAGAAATTGATATAATGGTCAGATATCAACAAAAATTGATATAGCACATAGTTCCTAGTACGTATAAAGATTGATATAACACATGTTTCAAGCATATAGTATAGTTTTCAATACTTGTGATTTGTTTATAAAAATTGTAGCATGTATCTCCTCCAAAATAGTTCAAAACAAGTAAAAGAGGGGCTATGACTCACCAAGAGTTGTGATGTTTAGGGATATATCGAATCGTTGGATAAGCCGGGAAAACCACTACGTGTAACCTAAAATAGAATGTTGCGACTTAGGTTTGGAATAATGTCTAAGGAAACATAAACGAGCCTATATATGTCTTTATATTGATCATGATGTAGTACTTGATAGGTTGTGTGGTTGTTTTATAGAAATGGTTTATGAAACATTTATAGTTTATATATCTCGTACTACCGTTCGGGCCATCATAATCCAGAGATCATGTAGTAAATGTTCGAGGAGCTAGGACACTTTAAATCGCCAATCCAGCAACTCGTCGATCCGTTTACCCATATAAAACCCCTCACATGAAGCTCCCTAGTATTGTAGTAATTAATATAGAAAATATATGTGTTTGGTCGTTATGTGACATGTAGTTTAAGTGGTTACTTAGTTTGCAAATGAGTCTTTGGCCGTTTTCAAAGTCTAACGAAGGTTATATAGCCTTTGGGTTATGGTAAGTAACTTAAATGGTTTTACAAGTTCTCGTCGATTACAAGAGTTTATACTTTATGAATATGGTCAAAATTGGTGTTTGGTTATAAGTTGCGGAAAAAGGGTAAAATGGTCATTATTCCCGTCATTTAAGAAAATACTATTTCGAAAGTCAAGTGTATGATTTTATTTTATGAAAATGATGCTTATAAGTTACTAGTGAAGTTTTGTAAGTTTGGTAAATTATCAAGTTCGGAAACTAGGTCGTTTAAGAAAAGATTTTGGAAAGTTAAAGTTTCGGGTTTAAAACATGCCGCGTCGTCCAGCCCACACCGTGCGTTTTCTGGACCTGTGCTCCTAGGTTTTTGAAGAAAACATCATTCTGGACAACTTTTGAGTTTTAACTATTTGATGAATCGGATCAGAAGTGCCTCTTTTTTGTGTTATATGTTTCTGTCACAAAAAGTTCTCGACAGCTTTTAAGCTTCGTTTTGGAAATTTCATTTGGCCGTATCTTTTGACTCATATACTCGTTTTGAGTGATTCAAAAGCCTAGATTCTCGTTTATATTTTTTCTAACAGATTTTAAGTTTATATATGCTCATAATCAATAGCTTGATGTTAAAACTCAATATATTACAAGTATTTTAACTAGTTACTACAACTAAGATTCTAACAAGTTTTAGACTTGTTTTAATAAATTTGTACATCATGATCCAATGTAGAGAACATATATACTATAGCATAAACATGAAAAACAAGTAATTGATGATGTTTAAAGAACATAAACTAGGGGTTACAAAGATTGGTTTAGGAAAGGAACTTAGAACAAGGGCAATACTAGGACAACTTTCACACTTGAGTACTTCTACTTATCTTGGCCTTGTGCTAATCTTTAGCTACTTAAGTACCCTTAAACTTAAGAAGATCACTAAATATTATGCAAGCAATTGTTGTAGCTTTGGAAGGTGTCAATACTTGAGTATTTCTTGAAGTATGAAACAATTTTGAGAGTGTTTGTGTGTGTGAGATGGGATGGCAAGACAAGGGGGTTTATAGGTCCTTAAGCAGGTGCAAGTGTGTAAGAGTCATATTACTTCCTAGTTAAGTGTTGATATGTGTTCAAGGATTAGGCAATGTTGCATTTGATTTACTACAAGTGTCCTAACGAGTCATTTTGGTATAAGAACAAGCAAAATTGGCTTTCTCTTCTTATGTCAAGAGTGTGTCTAGCCTCTTGCATGTGTAGTTTAGTAGAAAATTTTGATTTCTCTTCTACTAATGAGGTGTATTTATGCATTAAATGTGTGCCTTTGAAGTAAAAGGGTGTGTTGTGATTGGTTAAGTTTATGTGATTCATCACCAAGACTTAAAGTCTTGGTGATTTCTTTTCACTTCACACGTCCAAGGAGAGGAGGGGGAAATGGTGTGGAAATTAGATGCTAGTTGATTTATTTGGTGACCTAGTCTAGGTTATTTTGCTAGTAACATGTTTTGTTGAGTCATAACTAGAGATTTAATCGTTGTTAAGTATTCTAGGTACAATACTTAAAAATGGAAATGTCGCAAACACAAGTTACTTAGGAAATGTTTAAAATATACTACATCATAGTATATTAGAAGAAAGTAATGTAATCGTTGTTAAACCTAAAATTGTAGGTTCGGGTTTACATGGAATTATTAATCACATAATGTTTCCATAGAAAAAAAAATGAAACTTGTAAAATATTTACTAAATGAAATATTTAAATGACTTAATAATTGGAATAGTGATGTCGTATTTTGAGAAAGGTTACATAGCTTGTGTGAGTGGATCATTGTGATCTTGTTGAGATCTTGGAGATCTCTTGTAGCTAGCGTATTAGAGTATTGATCAAGTGGATCAATAGTAGAGTGTGAGGATTGTGTTGATCGTGTGACAAGTAAGGATCGAGTAGATCGTGTGGATCGTGAGTTAGATTGGTACTAGCTAGATTAGTACTCGATATTTAGCTTATTGTCAAAAATAGGGATAAGCGACGTTGTACGATTTTTTTCGCTTGAATGGAGTTTGTTGACATAGTGCTTAGAACTATCGAGTTGGGTACTCGGGTTGTGGAGTAGGGCCAAAAAGAGCTTCGTTACCGAAGCATTATAAATCTCTTTGCTTCGGTTTGATCTTTCCATCTCTTACTCTTTACTTTTATTGTTTATGCTTAGTTGTGTAGTTTAGTATATGTAGTATTCATATTGTTGTTGGTTGGTTTCACAAACAATCGAATCAAAATTTTTCACAAGTAAACTTGATGTGTGCTTATTCACACATCCTTTTTAGCTTTAAATCAGACAAAATATACCAAATACAAACCAAATATGCCAAGAGAATGTATGTTTTTGTATTTGTGTATGTGCATGTACGGATATGTGAAAAATGAACAAAAACATAGCCAAAAACGAGCACGAGAATGGAAAAAGGTCAAAAGCCGGAGCTGGGGAAGCAAAATGATCAAAGAAAGCTCAAATTATCAATGGAAGCCCTTAGAGAATCATAAAGTTGCATAATAAGTCCCTGAGCAAAGTTTGGAAGATATGGCAACTTTAGTCCCTGTATTTTCAGAGTTTGGCAAAAATAGTCCCTTGAAGTAAATTTCAAAGAAAAGTAAAAAGGGGTCCTCCAAGAATGCAGAGAAGTCAAGAATTGCCCTTGAAAAATACTTTTGAGAAAAGTCAGAATTGGTCCCCTAAGATTCAGAATTTTACAACAATAGTCCTTGATTAATAATATTACTCTTATACTAATTACAAACCGAATTCCTAATAAAACTAATCCAAAAATTCCCATAAGCCCAACCAACAAACAAAGCCCAATACCCATCTCTTTACCCTTTACCCGGCCTGGTCAACTGACCCGGTCAAAACCTCCAAAATAATAAAAACAAACACCCCAATTCACAATTCCCGCCCCCATTTTTTATCCTTTTACCCAGGTCCTAGAACCCTAATTACTGTTCACACGAGTAAATCCCCCTTTCACAGCAATTAAGGGTAATTGAGGTATTGTACGTGTGCTTCTAGAAGATATTGACATGGCAGGCCTGCCATGTCAGTGATCCGTGTGATTTAACGCGTCAAATGATTGAAGCAATCATGATCAAACGGCTGTGGATTAAGGATTGAGGACTAAGGTTGATCCAAGGGACAAAATTACATCAAAGAAACAAAAATGTTGTGTGGATTGATGAGATGGATTGCTAGAACCTTCACAAGGGCTCCCTGCTTCAAGTATAAATACCCTTTTCCATCACAGATATCATGGGTAGTTTTTTAGGGTTTCAAAATTTTTTTAGTTTATTGCTTATTGTATTTTCCTTTCAAAGCATTATACTGAATTTTTTAGAATTAATATAATTAAGTTTTCTTCTCAGATTATTGTCTTATTTCTATTCTTATTTTAATTTCAGTTATTTACTTTATTATTAGCTTAAATTTATATTTTTAGATTGTTTACTATTTCATTTAAAGTCATGTTGCAATTTATACTTAAAAAAAAAAAAAAAAAAAAAAAAAAAAAAAAAAAAAAAAAGTAGTTTCAAATTTATTTAAGCTTCAAACTAGTTCTGTTCTGTTTATATAAACTCATATAAGCTTCATAATAGCTTTTTGTGAGTTTGTACCTTTCTATTTACCAAATACACAAAAGTCAAACATAGTCAACTGAAGAGCTTATTTACAATAAGCTGAGCTTATTTGGAGTTAAGGCAGCCAAGAAGGAGTCACTTGGCCTGTCAAAAGACAGGCAAGCTTAGTGAATCCCCCTCTGTTCTGCTGAGGGGCAATTGAGTTTGTAAGTTTCACTTATTTAAATTCATTTCTGCATAATTAGCTAAATAGTGGTTTAACTCATTTAATACTGCTTATTTCTGTTTATTTTCATAATATATTAGTTTGTGATAGCTTATTTTGTAATTGCTCTTAGTTTTAGTTGTTTTGTTTTGTTTACTGTTTCATTGATTTGTCATCTATTGGATCTGAGATTTGTTGAGAGTTGCATCTGAGATCTGTGTTTCTGTGCTTATTGGGTATTATTGGATCATATTTAATACCTAGGTTAAGGATTGGATTGAGTTGGATTGAATTTGAGTGAGCATTTTGTTTGTGACAGTCATAAGAGAGTGTTTGGTTTTTAGAGATTTGCTGATATAATAGTTGATACAGAGGTTGTGTTTGGTTTAGGTTTGTCACATAGGTTGCATAGTAGCTTAATCAAACATAAATTAGTTAGACATACCATATAAAAGTCAAAATCACTTTTAGTTGCATATCAGTTAGCCTTAGGTTGCATAAAATCATTATAGTAGTTGCATAGTTAGTAGATTTGGCTCATTTTATTCATACATTAGCCTAACTTCACATTTCCAATCAAATTTAGGAATCAAAAATTCATTTTAGTCAAACTCTCATAGAAAATCAAAAAGTCAAAACAGTTGTTATTCAGATTTTGTCAAAACTTTGGGGTCAATCTTAGAGTTCATTTGTGATTGGAAATTAGTTTGGATTCTTGTTTTAAGAAGTTTGGCAGTAAGGAAAACTATTTCAAAAGGAAAATCTCTATTTAGATCTGATTTGCTTATCAAATAAGTCATTTGAAGTTGTCTGTTTGAACCTAAGTTCCCCTGCACCACAAGTTTTGTCTAATCTTCTAGGTAATTGTTAGGACATCAATTTGGATTGGAAATCAAATTTGTTGGTATTTTTAAGTTCTCAGCTGGTTAGTAAGGGTTTTGCCCCATAAGTTTGGCCCCTTGAGCTTTTTAGGACTGCTTATTTAGCTTCAATAGCGGTGTGGTTGGAACCTAGGTCTGTCTTACATAATCAGGCCTGCAATCTTGCATTGTGACCCATTATATGAATATCATTGTTCATTTAAGTCCATTTGTGCTTCTAGTGGTTCAATTCATTGTTTTGAATCATCAGCTTATTCTGTTTTACTTATCTACTTATTCTCATAAAGCTTATTGTACCTGATTAAGTCCAAATCTGTGTTACTGAGTATCATTTGGTCTAAATACTGTTCATATAAGCATATTTGAGTTCAAAAATCAATTGGTCAAAGTTAGGGTCATTTTGGTCAACTCTGCTTATTAATAAGTACTTTTCTATTAAGCTGTTTCAAAGCAAATAGCTGTTCCAGTATTTCTTTTCAAATTTTTAAATTTTTCATAGCTTTAGAATATTAATTTAGAATTTCCCTGAATTTTTCATATTTTTCTGACTTTATTTGCTATTTTTCTTATTTAATTTTCATTTTTAATCAATTTTTAATATCTTTAATTACCAAAAATTCCAAAAAAATCAGAAAAAGCCTAGAAAAATCTAAAAATATTTTAGAAATTTATTTTCAGCTATTTTAGATTTTTAGAAATTAATTTTGCAATTTTTCTCATTTATTTTTTATTTTAATTAATTTTTAATTAGATTTAATAGATTTTAATTCCCAAAAAATTACACAAAAAGCCAAAAAAAATTAGTTTTTAGTTTTAAAATTTCTTTTTAGTTATTTTATAATTTTTAAAATTTATTTTGCACTTTTCTCACTTTATTTGAATTTTCTTTTAATTTTTAGTTAGTTTAATTAGTTTTTAATTCATAAAAATTAAATAGAAAGTCAAAAAAAATATTTTTCTTTTTCTCAAAATTTTCTTTTATCATTTTTAATTTTTTAAAATTATTTTCAAGTCCGTAGGAGTAGTATAGCTCAAAATGCACGTTTTATTTCGTACGTTTACGTTTATTTCGCGTATTAGCTTACGGTTTTAATTCTACGTTACGTTTTTGGTTTGATTAATTGAAATACGTGCTTAAATGATTATTTGTGCTTCGTTTACTTATTCATTAGTGTAATCTCATCAAAATCAATTTTTACCATTTTCACGACACGTTTCACGAATCGAGAATTCAAAATTCCATTCACCCTTCACACGGACTACGACCTCGGGTTATCCGTATTTATTTGCGGATTTCTTGAGTAATACTATACTATATAATATACTTGATTTTCAATCAATCAAAACTTTTATAATTAACGAAAAACTGGTAAAACTATTCAATCCCCATTTCTAGTTTTTCACAGGGTCCTTAAGCAAAATTCAAAATGAGGCCCTCATCAAAGGTATCACTATTTTAGTATGGAATATTTTATAAGATACAATGCAAACTAGTTATACTTCCTTTGTCTCAAAATATAACTCCATTTTAAATTTGCAAAGTTTTTTCTTTCAACTATGACATTAACTATTTTTTTCGTATTATATAATACTTGATGAAATACATATAAATATTGTGTTTTAAATGCATTTTCGTTGGTATACTTTTCATCCAATATTATACAACACGAAAAAAATAATTAGAGTTAAAGTTGGAATAAAAAAAGTTAGAAAAGTTAAAATGAACTTATATTTTGAGACGGATAACGTATTAAAAACGTTATACTTCATGCATTTAATCTAAAAAATACAAGGGTCATACGATAATCACATATATGATCTTATAATCTCCTATAATAAAAGAAAATTTAGGGTGTGTTTGGGAATAAGGGTTTCAAAAGCAAGGAATGAGTTGATATCCATTGTTATTGTTTTGTTAGTGGATATGAAATTAAAAAGTGAGTTTGAAACCCATAGATTCATTCATGGGTGGAGAGGGTGGTTTGGATGGTATAGGTATATAGGACTATATTTTATGTATTAAATCTTTTACTTCTATACTTTTTTTACAATAGATTTTTACTAATGTGAAACAACACCAAGTTGATACCCTGAACTTAAACTTTATATCGAACATAAATAATGAAATTGATATATTAATTGCATTCCACCCTATTTCAAAAAAATAAAAATAAAAAATAAAAAATTGCATTTCACCCAAGGCTGTCAAGATCGCGATCCCGCACCGGATCATTTTTGTCTTTTCAAGATCGAGATCGTAAGATTGGATCGCGATCCTACGAACCTACCAATTTGTCATATTTTGTAAACAAATGATATACGAGTCAAACTGTTTTACATTTCTACTCAACGTCAAAGATAAGTTCATATAATATCCTTTTGAAAATGACAAAGTTCAAATTTCAAACACCAAAGTAATAATAAAACACAAAAAAGTCAAGTTTCAATTGTTATATTAACGATTTAGTGCAATAATATTACATAACACAGGTCCTAAATTTCTCAAAACATACGAGCCATCAACATGATTTTAAGAAAACAAATGTTTCATAAGTGGTATTCCAAAACATACCATTTGATTAGTTTAATCACAGTAAAGTAAAGTAAATTAAATTATTGAACACTTTTTAGACTATAATCTATTTAGAAAAGTAGAAAACTATGTATAAACTATGAATTTAGAATATGAAGCAATAGTGGTTTACTCATTAAGCATTACTAAAACACACGTTTATTTTTTTGCCCTAAGCAAGTGGGATGGACTTAAAAGACTAGAAAAAAATTGAACTCGGATCGTGTGTCGATGTTACGATCTTACGTGCGATTCTACGATCCTACTTACGATCCTACCTCAGATGCGATCCTACCACGATCCTACACGATTTTAACTGGTGTGCACGTAAGATCGTACAATCTTACGTGTAAACTCACGAGTTTGACAGCCTTGATTCCACCCTCTTATCAAAAACATATTTACTATGATTCCGAATGGCAAACCAAACGCACACTTAATACATAAATGATCATTGAAACAGACACCAGGCAATATGATAAATACCAATATTTAAAAAATCGGGGTTTTAATCGACCCGGTCGAGTCACCGGGCACCGGTTCGACCGCCGGGTCAAACTGATTTTCCATTTAAATCTTTTTTTGACCGGGTCAACCTCGGTCAACCGGTTCAATCGCCGGGTCAATCCCGGTCAACCCGGTTTTTATAAAAATATTTTGAAAAAAACCAAACCCGACCGGGTTTCAAGACCTGGGTTGACCCGAGTCAATCAAAACCCGGCGGGTCTAACCGGTTAACCCAGTTTTTTTGACCCGTTTTTATAGCCGGGCACCGGTCCGACCAGTTGAACCGGCCGGGTCGATCCAGGTTTGAAAACATTGATAAATACCACGTCTACCTAAAATATGCATATAATTACATCGCAAAATTTTGAGGGTCTTCAAATTTGCGAAGTTTGTATGATCGTCCACTTCGATCTTTACATGTTGTGTTTTTAAACCAAATGGTAAATTGCAAATTTAGTCACTAACGTTCTGCAAAAATGCAAAAATGACACCGAGACAAAAAGGCATGCAAAAACGCCACCAACATTCTATTTTTTTTTTGCAAAAAAGACATCGAGACCCAACATTCGTTATGTTCCTCGTTAAGTGCAACATCATTGAGGGTATTATAGTCATTTCATTGTTCATTTTGCTCTCCCGCCAATTAGACTTCAAGGACTATATTTGCAAACATAAGTAAACTCTCTGTCGTTAAAGCAAATAGATTAGTAGAGTGGCTTTTTCAGATTACATTAACTGCCCAAAACTACCCCATTTAACTTCATTCCAGACATTAAGATAATCAACTGTCAAACACTAGTTTAAAAAAAGAATCATAAATCGAAACAACGAAAGCCAGATATGGCAAATAATGATAAGGGAAAGTCTTTGTTGATTGGGGGATGGGGAGGAATCATCCGAAAAGTCGTGGGGAAAAGTTATATTAAACAATGAACTCTTTGAGGAAATTATGGCTACATTTGGTGATCAAGTTATTGCCAAGTATGATTCGTATAAGAACATAGGGGAGAAGATGATAAAAGAAATTCTTCAATGGCTTTGGAACAAAACTTACAATGAACCAAGTGTGGGTGGTAGTGGTGCAATATATATTCTTACCATTGGAAGTGGTGGTGGTTGCACCAATGAGATAGTTGCATAGACAAAGAGAGGGAGGGGAAGGCCTAGGAAAAAATGACTTTTTCTCCAAGTACAATGTCACCAGAAAGGAAGAGGGGAAGACCTGTTGGGAATGAGAAGAAGAAGGAGGGGAAGGAAGAGCATCCGGGTACAACGACCCAAAAAAAGAAGAGGGGAAGGCCTGTTGGGAGTGGGAAGAAGAAGGAGGGGAAGGAAGAGTGATTGAGGCAAAAGCAGTCAACTAAAGTCAACCACGGATGTGGTCAATATAGTCAAACTCTTTAGGCTCAATGCTCCGTGGAAGTATAGGGTTTTCCCGGGTCGTTATGTCCCGACGAGGTGTGATGGTAAAAAAAACGGGTTTGTGAGAGGGTGAATTTGGACAGAAAGGGGTTGTGAATTATTACACTACGAGATGAGGAATGAAAATAACTTAGAAACACTATTTAAATAATTACTGATGATCAGATATACTAAAAACGTGAGTTAAACCTAAAAAAACGCGCGTTTGAATTTAAATTCTACGTAGACGTACGAAATAAAACGCGAGTTTTGTGAAATAAAATACTTACGGATATGAGAATTACATTTTTACAATCCTAATGATAAAAGAAAATTTTTAGAAAATTAAAATTAATTTTTACACTATTTAATTAATTACTAATAATTAATTACTATTTTCTAATTACTTATTAATTATTTAAATTAACCTAAATTATAACTAATTAAGAGATTACACTAAAAATGTGAAAATTAAATTTGGAAAAATCTAAAATATTATAAAACTAATTGTAAAATTAAAATTATATTTTTCTAACTTTTTATCTAATTATTATTAATTATTAACTAATTATTAATTAATAAAAACTAATATTAATTATTAAAAATACTAAATGAAAAGAGAAAAATATGAAAAAATTACTGAAATTATTTTATAACTACAGGAACCTAGGAAAATTATAAAAATGAAGATTGCTTATTGAATAAGCCGAAAATAAGCCAAATGGCTTAAATAGAAGCTATCACTATTTGTACTTTTGGTTTTTTTGGAATTTTCTTTTTCAAAACTACTTAAATACCTAAAATAACAGACTTTAGTGAAGACACATTGGTTGAATCACAAAAATAAGCACTCTGGAATGAAAAGTGCTTAACAGATTTGGACTTTGTAGCTTATTAGGACTTTTAGGTGTTTGAAAAAGCTAGACTAGGGTACCACAAGGATAAATAAGCTACAACAATGTTATATGAACTTGAAATAAGTAAAATAGAACAGATTAGCACAGGAAATAAGCTGGGAATAAGCAATAAGCACTAGGCCAAAACCTGAGTTCAACACAGGCTAAAACGACCAACTTCAGGCCAATGTGGGGCCCACTAGGGACATTGGGAGTCAAAGTTGGACCTTGATCCTAAAAGCTAGCCAGGGGAGCTATCTAATAAGCCAAGGATCAGCTTGTGGGGCCCACAAATGAACCAGGAATGAGCTTATAAGTTGGGAGGGTTGGACCTGGTGCAGGGCAAAAGGGCAGCTCAACTGATTTGGGTCCAACAAGCTCAAACAAGCTATAAGCTACATTCAAATTCCTAAATAAGCTACAAAGGACATAAATAAGCAGTTGGAGAAAGAAATATAAAATCCTAGAGAACTAATCTAACTTATCCTGGGGGGGGGGGGGGGGCTCCAAATGGTGAAAACAGCCAAGGGGGCTGCTGGTGGTGATGCTAAGGTAAACCAGGCCGAGGGCTAAATTAACAGCCAACCCACAGGCTAATTAACAGCATTAGAAACCCAAACCAGACTCACCCTCAACAAGCTAATACTACTAACTACTTATAAACTAAAAATCATACATAAACATCTATTAAAAAGAGGAAATAGAGCTGAGAATGAGGGGGTATTTTGGATAGCTGGACTGAGCAGCCCTAGAGGGCTAATTGTAGGCTCAAAATTAGATAAATGAATGAACTCTACAATCTAAAATAAGCTTCAAACTATAACATCTACACTACTGGCCACTTGTAAAACAAGAATCTCAACCTAATTTCTACTTAAGCTAACTAAAAAGGGGGCATAAGAGGCTGCTACTTGGACAGATCTGGTGAGAAGCATACCTGAAGTAACCTAAACCATCCCTTGCAGCCACCTAAAAGTTGTTAACAAAGAAAGATGCAAATAAGCTAAGGCTACTAATGGAATTCTAGAAAGCTAAAGTGGGAGCAGCTGAGCAGTTCAACAAGCTAAAAAACACTAAGATCAGCAAATGGACAAGGGCTGCGAAGTAAGGAAACAGGCCTGATGTGGGGGTGTTTCTGGCAGACCAAAGATGAACCAAACCAAAGTTCTAGAAAGTGAAGTAAGCTCTCCAATATGCAATTAAAACTACTATTCACCTGTACAACAAACTTTAAAGCCTATTGGATACACTAACCTAGCTAACAGAGGGGTCAAAGGAAGGTGTATGAACTGGTTCAAGCTGATGCAGCAGGTATGATGGGTCAAATGGGTTACTTTTGGATTGTTTAACCAATGGAAGTCAAGGACCAGGTTGTGTAAACATATTTTGAGCAAGTGTAAAACCAATGTGACAACAAGCTATACCTAAATCTAGATTCTATTCTATCTAACCATATAAGCAGTTTTAAATAAGGAACTTCTAAAAACTAATCAACACTTGTAAACTAACTAGCTATAGATAAATCTGAATTCTAAGTTAATACAAACAGTAAACAGAAGTCACTCCTAGATTTGAAAATGTGTCAAAATGAATTTTGGACAAAATCCTTGGTTGTGCCAAACACCACTTAAAGTGGTGACTGTTTGGATTTTTCCAAAGAAAGTGACAGATTTTTTAGGCCAAGTTTTGATCAAAACAATTAAACTGGATTACTTAGGACCTAATAAGCAATTTTAAACCAAAAGTAAGCAGTTAAAATGAGCAAGTATAAATAAGCAGTTTGGACTAATATTGGCAGTTTAAAGGAGAAATCACAAACTACTTAACTACACATACCACTAAGCTACCACAAATGACATATAAGCATAAATAAGCTAAAGATAATATAAGAAAAGCACTTAATAAGCACAAATAAGCAGGATTAGGTATTGAGTAGAGTAATAAGCTGAGTACTTTTTAGATGAAAAATAAGACTTTCATTGAATTTTAAAGATAAGAGTTTTACAACTGAGATTTAAAGCTAACAATACTTGAAAAATTAAACTAAACCTAATTTCTACCCTAAATTACCTAATGCCAAAAATTGGCTACAATCATAATCTATTTATACTACAATAGAATTAGGGTTTCACTGCCTTCTTGTGCTTCTTGTCTTTTTTTCCTTATCTCTTTTTGGCCTTTGGATGATTTATAATTGATCCTGGCCGTTTGTGTTCTTTGGCGGGAAAATGGTTTTGCTAGTGGACTTATAACTTGTCTGTTTAATTGTGGTAGGGTGACAAGGTTTGGAGTTTAGTGGTGGAAAGGGTGTAGGGTGTGGAGTGTTGTAGAGGAGATGGAGTAGGGTGAATGATGGTGTTGGTGTTTCACGTGAGGGGGAGGGAGATACCCAGGGGGTTTGTTTGACTAGGGTTGTTTGACCCTGGTTTAATACCAGGGGTGAGTTTTATTATATGGGATTGGGCCAAGTGAGATGGGCTAGGGGGTTTAGTGGACTGGATTGGTGGGAGTGGGCTGGTGGATTGGGTATAACATAAAGGGTCCATTTGGTTTATAATTGTGCATAAGGACCAAATATGTAATTTGCTAAAAATTTAGGGGTTGTTTCTGCCATTATTCCAAACTCTTTTCAAGGACTAAACATGCCACAAATTAAATTCCCAAAGGTCCTTAATGTTTATTTTTCCAAAATGAATTTCCCGAGGACCAATTTTGCCAAATTCCAAACTATAGGGACCAAACTTGTAAATTTTCTAAAGTTTTTATCCAAGGACCCTTTTTGATAAATTTTTACTTGTAAAGGACTTGGATTAACTTTTCTTTCAAAATTATGCTCAGGGACTAATTTTGCCAATTTTTGAAAGTTCGGGGACTGAAACTGCCAATTATCAAACTTTGTTCATTTTTCACCTGTTTTTACTCATTTTGCATCTGAAACATATAAAACACAATTTTGAGATATTTTCAGTATTTTGATGCATTTCTGATTGTTTTTAAATGTTTTTGCAGTTCAGATTAACCAAAAATGATGAGTATTCACACACTCATCAAAGAGCATCCGGATCTTGGTATGTTAATGTATTATACTTCATTTACGTGTCAAATTTAATTTACTTATGTTGGATGATATGATATTATTGATAGACTTTTATATGCATCCTCTTTGAGTGGCATGATTGAGTTCCCTGATTGGATAGGTTTAGGATAAACAGAGTATTATCGTTCTAAGTAGGTTGTTAGAATATCATAAGTGAGAGTGTTTGGCATAGCAACTGTACTGCTAAACTAACTAAGTCTTAACATTGATGTCTCGACTATTGACTTTTGAATATAAGTAGGATGATATGTAATCACGTTGGTTATAAGTAAGTCTTCACATTGGTTCTATGTAAGTCTTCACATCGGTTATGGGTGCTGGTTGAGTAGTCATGGTGAGAAAGTAAGATGGAAATGTAGGTAGATGGTGAAGTACAATAATAAGGTGAATTGGAATTGTATAATTGTCAAGGTAGATGGTTAAATAAAATATAATTGTCTGTTCTTACTAAAGGAACAACAAAAGTTTGGTTTCTATATCACTACATTGACTTATTAACTAAACTACAACTATACATGATACATAATTAATAGCTTTGCATCTTCGGTAAGTAGGATTGATGTCTTGTACAATGTGGTGAGATATATAACATTGCATTGCTCTGTTTCACCTGAGCCTGGTGTCACACCCCCAAAATCGGGTCCAGCGGAAGCATACGTGTAGCTGGGGTGTAACCCAATCGGTAACACAACACAAGTACAAAAATGGTTTTTCACTTTAATTATTTAGAATAAAATCGTTTAATCAAAATATTGAATTTACATCGTTAAAAGTAGTGCGGAAGTAGGCCCTTAAAATAGTTTAAAACGGTTCCCAAATAAATAATCAGAGTCTTCTATGACCATGCCATGCCCTGCCAAAACCTCCAGTAGCGTGCCATTGGTTAAAACCTGAAAATACATGCTAAAGTGTCAACACGAGGTTGGTGAGTTCATAGAGTTTGTTTAACAAAAAAAGTTTATAGAAAAATGATCACACAGCAAAGGCATCGTAAATCACTCAGTTACAAGTCCCGCCATAAGAGCCTTGTAACCTGTGTGTTCACAACCCACTGCTAAAATAGTTTAGGTCTAGTAGTCAAGTACCCGCGGTCATAATAAGTCACAATATAAGCACCACATATATAAGTCCAGGCCGCTCCGAACAAGGGAGACTTTATAATGTTGCTCCGAACATGGGAGACTTGAAGTCACTCCGCCACCTAGGCAAAGAATTATTAGTCACTCCGCCGACCTGGCGAAGAATTATTAGTGCTCCGAACAAGGGAGACTTGAAGTCACTCCACCACCTAGGCAAAGAATTATTAGTCACTCCACCGACTTGGTGAAGAATTATTAGTCACTCCACCATGGCGAGAATTATTAAAGATGCTCTGAACAGGAGAGACTTAGCACGCTCCACCAATAAGGCGAGACTTTAGATCAAGAACGCTCCACCAAAAAGGTGAGACTTTGCACGCTCCACCAAAAATGGCGAGACTTTAGGTCATAGTACGTACGGTACATTAGGGTCAAAAGTTTAAGTCAAGTTCAAAAGTCAAGTCAAGTTCAAAAGGTCAAGTCAAGTTCAAAAGTCAAGTCAAGTTCAAAAGTTCAAGTCAAGTTCAAAAGTCAAGTCAAGTTCAATAGTTCAAAACAAGTTATAAGGTCAAATGAGTTCATAATAGTTCAAGGTTCAAAACAATGTTCAAAGAGTCAAGTAGTAATTCATGTAAAAACGAGCATGTATTCTCCCCCAAAAAGTTAACAAAACAATTTAAAAGAGTAGGGGCTATGACTCACCTGGTACGATAGTTACGAAGACAAAAGTGGTTACACAGAAATGAGGTTCGATCTCTAACCGCGACCTATAATGAACGAATGATACGATCTACTTAAATTATGAGGGGATGCGATGAATGTACATGCACATGAATCCTATACCACTCGTAGTTTGAAAATAAGCGTTGGCGTTGATTTATAGTGTTTCCATAACTTAAGAGAATATGTGCTATTAGAAGTTGTCAAATATATATATAGTTCGCCTAGTTTCAAAAGTGTATATCTTGGTCGTTTTAAGCTCATTTTACTCGTTCTTTATATCCACGGATTCGTTTTAGTATATACTAATATATTTTCGATAGCTCGGCTCCTCTAGGTTACGTTTAACGCCTCTATTTGCCCATCGAAAACTGTCAAACAGCATGCAGTTTTTCAGAAAATAGTTTTCGTCGTTAAATTTACAAAAATCATATCTCCTTCGTTATAAACTCGTTTTAATCCGTTCTTTCGCCCACGGCTTCGTTTTTGAAAGTATTTTCTAAATCTTTGGTCAAAAATTACCCATCATCTACTGATTTTCCCACGAAATAAAAATAGGGACAGTAGGTATATATATATGTTTAAAATCCATTTTTAATGTTCCAAACTAGTTTCCAATCCAACCAAACCACTTTCAATCACCACAAATCTAGTCTAATCTTACCATACACCTTCTTAGGGTGTCATGGGTTCCTAAACATCATAAATCAAATGGATCTAACAAGGATCTAACAATAATCCATTTCTAGAGATCAAAAGTTATATATATATATATATATATATATAAATGAGTGGTATATACTAACATATGCATGTAGATCTTGAATGGAAATCATATGATCATAAAAAGAACTTGAAGAAATCATGAAAAAGAGTTTGACAACTTACCTAGCAAGGATTAGTGGATTAAGATGAAGAAAACTTGATAATCTTGAGTTTTTATCACAAAACTCAAACAAGAATCATTAAAGGAACAATAAAATGGCTTGATCTTGGAAAATTTATGGTTTTCTTGGTGTTCTCCTTTCTTGGTCGATTCATACACAAAGGAGAGGAAGAGAGAAAGTTTGCTAGGAGTTTTGTTGTGTAAATGAATAAAAATGTGTGAAAGGAAGTATATATTTGGTTTAGGGGGAAACAAGATCCATAAAAAGGGGGCTAGGGTGGCTAGGGGGGGGGGGGGGGGGGGCACCAAGAGTAAAACAAGGAAGAATGTGGCTAATTAATATTGTTGTCTAAATGTTGGATGAGTTAGTGTGTTTTGTGTACACTTTAGGTGTTATCGGGTACCGAGTTATCTAAAAATAAATGTTACCGAGGTGAAATAAAATACGACGAAGTTGTAAAAGTTGTAAAATAATATTCCTGATGAGAATCGGGTGTCAAAATAATTATTGGGTTGAAATATCGCAAACCGACGGAGTTATAAGCTCCGACCGTAAAATATAGTAATTGATTTTAAAACACCGGGTAAATTAATAATATAATTTTTATATTATTATAATGAGTATAAAAATGTGTTAGGACCATAGTTGGGATTGACGGATCAATTATTTAAAATAATAGCTCATAAGATAACTTTTATTAGGTTGATAATCGTACGTGTACAGAAATGACGCAACTCACGTATAAATGACAAATTTTCTCCGGAGGTGAATAGTGTTTTATGAATAGTAAAATTTTTGAACGCTTCTCAGAATATCAAACTGACCTCAAAAATGATGAATAGTAAAATGATGAATAGTGATTGATGAATAGTAACCGATGAATAGTAAATTTGAATGTTCGGGAAAAGACCAGAATTTACGAGTTGTGACAGTCTCTACCCCTTAAGGGAACTTCGTCCCGAAGTTCAGTTAACGTTGGTCTCTGAAGTGTTATAAAGGTGAAGATTCATGAGATGAAATGACCAGTTGATGTGCTTCCAGGCGGCGGTTTACGAGGTGATGAAAAGTATAAGCGTTCTGACAACAAGGGTATACACACACATAAATGAAGCATTTGGAAATTGAGTTGAGGATTCAATCCAGACAGAATTTTATTATAACCATTCTCAGTGTTGCAAAATTCATTTCTGAGTCGGATATAGGTAGTCAGCCTATGTCCCACTATCCCGGGTTGAATATAGGTGACTAGTCTATATTCAACCGAGGTTTCATGAATTTTGAAATACTCAGCTCAGTTATACTAATACTATGTCCTTCGCAAATACCAAGACGTTCAGAAAGACTAAGGCAGGTGACCAAACTCGAGGTCAAAAGATGAAACTATGCAAGGAAAAACATAACGCGGTGATATATATGATACGTGAACATGCTTATATGAAAGACAATGATAGAAATCAACTAGAATAGATGAACATAATATACCAGATAATGAGACACAAATCTCATCACCTAAGTCAGCAACAAACCACAAGTGAGGCTTCAGCTTGGCAGGCAGGCACGTGACGGTCATAGGGTTAAGTTTTTCGTAAAAGTAGCTATAGTCTAGGTTTTAAAAACACTTAGTTCGCTATAGCCAAAGCTCTGATACCAATCTGTCACACCCCCAAAATCGGGTCCAGCGGAAGCATACGTGTAGCTGGGGTGTAACCCAATCGGTAACACAACACAAGTACAAAAATGGTTTTTCACTTTAATTATTTAGAATAAAATCGTTTAATCAAAATATTGAATTTACATCGTTAAAAGTAGTGCGGAAGTAGGCCCTTAAAATAGTTTAAAACGGTCCCCAAATAAATAATCAGAGTCTTCTATGACCATGCCATGCCCTGCCAAAACCTCCAGTAGCGTGCCATTGGTTAAAACCTGAAAATACATGCTAAAGTGTCAACACGAGGTTGGTGAGTTCATAGAGTTTGTTTAACAAAAAAAGTTTATAGAAAAATGATCACACAGCAAAGGCATCGTAAATCCACTCAGTTACAAGTCCCGCCATAAGAGCCTTGTAACCTGTGTGTTCACAACCCACTGCTAAAATAGTTTAGGTCTAGTAGTCAAGTACCCGCGGTCATAATAAGTCACAATATAAGCACCACATATATAAGTCCAGGCCGCTCCGAACAAGGGAGACTTTATAATGTTGCTCCGAACATGGGAGACTTGAAGTCACTCCGCCACCTAGGCAAAGAATTATTAGTCACTCCGCCGACCTGGCGAAGAATTATTAGTGCTCCGAACAAGGGAGACTTGAAGTCACTCCGCCACCTAGGCAAAGAATTATTAGTCACTCCACCGACTTGGTGAAGAATTATTAGTCACTCCACCATGGCGAGAATTATTAAAGATGCTCTGAACAGGAGAGACTTAGCACGCTCCACCAATAAGGCGAGACTTTAGATCAAGAACGCTCCACCAAAAAGGTGAGACTTTGCACGCTCCACCAAAAATGGCGAGACTTTAGGTCATAGTACGTACGGTACATTAGGGTCAAAAGTTTAAGTCAAGTTCAAAAGTCAAGTCAAGTTCAAAAGGTCAAGTCAAGTTCAAAAGTCAAGTCAAGTTCAAAAGTTCAAGTCAAGTTCAAAAGTCAAGTCAAGTTCAATAGTTCAAAACAAGTTATAAGGTCAAATGAGTTCATAATAGTTCAAGGTTCAAAACAATGTTCAAAGAGTCAAGTAGTAATTCATGTAAAAACGAGCATGTATTCTCCCCCAAAAAGTTAACAAAACAATTTAAAAGAGTAGGGGCTATGACTCACCTGGTACGATAGTTACGAAGACAAAAGTGGTTACACAGAAATGAGGTTCGATCTCTAACCGCGACCTATAATGAACGAATGATACGATCTACTTAAATTATGAGGGGATGCGATGAATGTACATGCACATGAATCCTATACCACTCGTAGTTTGAAAATAAGCGTTGGCGTTGATTTATAGTGTTTCCATAACTTAAGAGAATATGTGCTATTAGAAGTTGTCAAATATATATATATAGTTCGCCTAGTTTCAAAAGTGTATATCTTGGTCGTTTTAAGCTCATTTTACTCGTTCTTTATATCCACGGATTCGTTTTAGTATATACTAATATATTTTCGATAGCTCGGCTCCTCTAGGTTACGTTTAACGCCTCTATTTGCCCGTCGAAAACTGTCAAACAGCATGCAGTTTTTCAGAAAATAGTTTTCGTCGTTAAATTTACAAAAATCATATCTCCTTCGTTATAAACTCGTTTTAATCCGTTCTTTCGCCCACGGCTTCGTTTTTGAAAGTATTTTCTAAATCTTTGGTAAAAAATTACCCATCATCTACTGATTTTCCCACGAAATAAAAATAGGGACAGTAGGTATATATATATGTTTAAAATCCATTTTTAATGTTCCAAACTAGTTTCCAATCCAACCAAACCACTTTCAATCACCACAAATCTAGTCTAATCTTACCATACACCTTCTTAGGGTGTCATGGGTTCCTAACATCATAAATCAAATGGATCTAACTAGGATCTAACAATAATCCATTTCTAGAGATCAAAAGTTATATATATATATATATATATATAAATGAGTGGTATATACTAATATATGCATGTAGATCTTGAATGGAAATCATATGATCATAAAAAGAACTTGAAGAAATCATGAAAAAGAGTTTGACAACTTACCTAGCAAGGATTAGTGGATTAAGATGAAGAAAACTTGATAATCTTGAGTTTTTATCACAAAACTCAAACAAGAATCATTAAAGGAACAATAAAATGGCTTGATCTTGGAAAATTTATGGTTTTCTTGGTGTTCTCCTTTCTTGGTCGATTCATACACAAAGGAGAGGAAGAGAGAAAGTTTGCTAGGAGTTTTGTTGTGTAAATGAATAAAAATGTGTGAAAGGAAGTATATATTTGGTTTAGGGGGAAACAAGATCCATAAAAAGGGGGCTAGGGGGGGGGGGGGCACCAAGAGTAAAACAAGGAAGAATGTGGCTAATTAATATTGTTGTCTAAATGTTGGATGAGTTAGTGTGTTTTGTGTACACTTTAGGTGTTATCGGGTACCGAGTTATCTAAAAATAAATGTTACCGAGGTGAAATAAAATACGACGAAGTTGTAAAAGTTGTAAAATAATATTCCTGATGAGAATCGGGTGTCAAAATAATTATTGGGTTGAAATATCGCAAACCGACGGAGTTATAAGCTCCGACCGTAAAATATAGTAATTGATTTTAAAACACCGGGTAAATTAATAATATAATTTTTATATTATTATAATGAGTATAAAAATGTGTTAGGACCATAGTTGGGATTGACGGATCAATTATTTAAAATAATAGCTCATAAGATAACTTTTATTAGGTTGATAATCGTACGTGTACAGAAATGACGCAACTCACGTATAAATGACAAATTTTCTCCGGAGGTGAATAGTGTTTTATGAATAGTAAAATTTTTGAACGCTTCTCAGAATATCAAACTGACCTAAAAAATGATGAATAGTAAAATGATGAATAGTGATTGATGAATAGTAACTGATGAATAATAAATTTGAATGTTCGGGAAAAGACCAGAATTTACGAGTTGTGACACCTGGATACTTCAGTCTGCACTTATCTGCATAACTGTTTCATTGACAGCGGCTGCATTGACTTTATCATGTGTACCATTAGTTTCATAGGTACTGGTATATTTTTTGGTGATGTTTGAAGTCTATATGGACTGTGTCTTCTCACATAGTGTGTTACTTTAATTGACTATTGACGTTTGAATTTAAACGGTTGCAGGTTTAATTGGTTATGAGGGTGAAGTTATGTTCAACAAGCACAATAATGGAGTCATTGAATTTGGTTCATTGAGGTATGTACAAGGGAATGTTTCTACTTTTTACACTTTGTGGCTTTGTCTGTGATAGACATATCTTTAGCCTTGGTCTGGATGATATGTTATCACGCATTATGGGAGAAAAATGGGTTGTGTTCTTTTGTTTGTCTGACAAATCATTAGAAGAAGGTTTGAAGTTGATTCACACAGATAGTGATGTGCATACAATGTCGAACTAGGTTGCCCGGCTGGTTCTGTAGAGTTGTTTGTTGCTCACACAAAACAGATGTTATCTCAATACTATTTAAAAAACATTGATTCTGAGGGTGAAGGTGAGGAGGTTGTCAGATGAGTAGAAGAAGATGCTAGCTTGCAGTGCTCTAGTACTTCAACTCCTTTTAGGACTAGTACTTCAAAACCTTTTAGGGTTGTGGATGATGTTGATGCTTCAAAACCTGAATTCGGGAAGCATAAAAAAGATGGTGAAGAGGTATGTGGATAAGGGAAAAGGAAAGATGGGTGATGAGGATGATGTTCTTAACAGGAACAAACCGGTTGGTATTGTCATTAGAGAGAGTGGTTCTATGAAGACGGCAACATGTTTTGGTTAAGTGAATATGGGAGCTATGGGTGCAGGTTTTTTTAGACTAAGAAGTGATGTTAAAATCAGTAACTGCATACTGGGTCTAAGGGCACCAAGATCATTGGGAAACAAAATTGCATTGCCTATTATAGTAACTTCATTTCGATTGTGTAGGTATAGTTGATCACCTATTGGTTAATCCAGTAGAAGCTTTTGAAGTTTGACAAATGGGTTCATCTTTTGGGATTACCTAATGTGTAGAAACAAAAATAGCTTTAATTTGGTTGTATTTACTAATGTAATTTGACTAATATAACTTGAACTAATTTACATCTGTTTTAAATACACCAAAGGGTGTGTAGAGGCATTGTGATGAGTTCATCTTTTTTGTTCATGCCGAACGATATTATGTAAATTGAAGTGTTTTATATGGGTTAAATGTTTACTGATGCTTGAATGCTATCAATACTCTGTTTTGTGTTTCTGTTATAATATGTTTGTGTTTTTTTGTTTTGTGTTTGTGTTATATGCTTCGATTAATAGCATTTACAAGTTTGTGTTTGTGTGTTATAGTTAGAATGTATTCAATTTCATGTTCGTGTTTGTGATACGAAACGAACACTGTATATCAAGAAAATCGGGATCAAACGACCCCTTCCATTCATAAACCATACATTTACAACCTTACGCTAGGGGAAACCACACCCCCTACCTACATCTACCTTACGACCGGGGCATCAAAAAGAACAAAAGCAAACCATAAGCGCCCAACCACCTACTACCCACATTATCATACACAACAAAACAACCCATACCAGCCTCCAGCGCCCAACCCCTTCACATGTGCGTTTGCCTCACAACAAACTCAATCTTGGAAATAATGCTGTCGTTAGTTTACCTAGCATCCTCAACAACCCCTCATCTTTCTCATATCAACTGTTTGAAACCTCCTAAGCTTGTTCACATTGGACCTTGCAACTCTCGAGCCCATTAAGTTTTAGAGCTCCATAATAAGGTCAACCCTAATATCGATCATATTAGAAAGCTTTTGGCACCTACTCATCAATTCTTGTGCATGATAAATGTCTTCATCAACCTCTCGCTGGTAATGGGATAACATCATTTTCGATATGACAAATGAGTTACAGGCAACCACGAGATCAAGACAGCGAGACATGTTACTGGTTAAGGGAATGATAATGTTTTGGTTATAGGTGTGTGTGTGTGTTTCTGTTAGCAAGAGTTTTTATAACTTGTGCCATAAGAGTACAAGTTAAGCACACTAAAAAGTACATAAAAATATTTAGAGACATATATAAAAGCACGTAACAATGTAATTTTGTGTGAATTCCTATATACTTTTTCGTGAGTCTTATAGTATTTTTGTGTACTTGTGCCTTAGAAAAACCCAATTTGCAATTTACCCTAAACGAAAATACTTGCTGGTGGAATATATTGGTATTTCAGTTTGATGATAAAGTTGTCATAAAATCAAAATCCATAGAAGAAAATGTACAAAGATCTAAAAGAAATCAAATAACATCATCATGTTGAATTTCAAGTACAAAAAGCAAGTAAAAAAGGTAAGTGACGGCTAGTGATAAGTAGCTAGGCTATTGCTGTCACTGAAAGTCTGAAAATGAAGTCTTTTCGCCGTCGAAGCGTCCGTATTAGCCACGCTAGTCAAACACTCTACTAGTCTATTACTCCTATATATCGCCACAAGTTAACCTCCGTTAACTCTACGTTAAGTCCGTAGAATCTCGTTTCAGCTTTTCACAACCAAAAGAAAAAAAGCCGCTTCTATCCTTGTCAAATCTAATTTTATATTGGTATAAAATATTCTAGTTCTATTTTTATCTTTTTATTGGTAATAGTAACAGAAAACAGATTATCTCCGAAGGATTTGAAGTACATGTACTACCTTTCCCTTCTTGGATTATTTTTTTTATGAGTTTTTTTAACTTGTACCCTAGGGTATAAGTTAAACACATAAAAAATACACAGTGAATCACATAAAAGTACATCTGTCTGTATTTTTATGTGGATCAACGTGTACTTTTTCGTGAGCTCTTATGTAATTTTGGTGTGCTTAACTTGTATCCCTTGAGTACAAGTTAGATTTTTTTTTTTTTTTTTTTTTTTTTTTTTATTGAACTTTTTACATAGATTGTCTTGTACAATGTACATTATGGAGGATAATTAATATTGGTACAGAACAAACGGTAGAAATTTGTAATTGACGTTAACTTTTACTTTAGTAGTCTATCATACGTGGCCTTAAAAGCATGATTTTCAAACATAACATATTGTTAGTAATATTTTTTAAAGTAGTCATTTTGTTAAATTTGTTTTGAAAACACAATTGTTAAACAGAAAACACCATGTACATATGTTCCCGTGTGATATTATGATAGATTTATTTTTCAAATCAAAATGATACTCAAGAGATTCTTTCAATATTTTCTACCACCATATTATATGCTACTACTACTCTCACTAGCTAGCCTATAAACACAACACCGTTACTAAAACCCTCTATCCATGCCTTCATTTCCAACTTTCATCACAAACCACTAAATCTCAACATACCAAAATGAAGAACACAAACCTTCTTAACCTTCTCACCATCATCATCTTCACAACCCTTAATCTCACAAGCTCACTTTCTGATCTTGATGCACTTTTAAAGCTCAAATCATCTTTAGTTACACCACAAGCACACTCATCAGCCTTACAAAACTGGATACCAAAAAACTCACATTGCTCATTTTCAGGTGTCACTTGTGACCAAAACCTTCGTGTAACAAGCTTAACCATTTCCAACATACCTTTATATGGAAATATCCCGCCTGAAATAGGTTTACTAAACAAGTTGGTCAACCTTACACTTGTGTCAAGCCAACTCAGTGGTGAACTACCTATGCAGATGAGTAACTTGACATCTATCAGGTTTATAAACTTTTCTACTAATGCATTAACTGGTGTGTTTCCTGGTGATATAGTGACCCAAATGACAAATCTTGAAGTTTTTGACATTTACAACAATAACTTCAGTGGCAAGTTACCCTTGCAGTTTGTTACCTTAAGAAACTTGAAGACTTTGTTCCTAGGGGGTAACTTTTTTTCTGGTGAGATACCCGAGGAATACTCGGGTTTCATAAGTTTAAAAAATATGGGTTTGCAAGGTAATGAATTATCTGGCAGCATTCCAGCGAGTTTATCGAGGATAAACTCGCTGGAAAAGCTTTGGCTCGGATACTATAATAAATACTCTGGTGGGATACCACCAGAGTTTGGTTCTTTTAAGAACTTGCAACTTCTTGATATTGGAGGTAGTAACTTATCCGGTGAGTTACCTGAGAGTTTAGGCAACTTAAAATGGCTGCACACATTGTTTCTTCAGTTTAACAATTTAAGTGGTGAGATACCATTAGATTTTTGTGGGCTTGTGAGTTTGAAGTCATTAGATTTGTCTAATAATAATTTGAGTGGTGGTATACCTGAGAGTTTGGTTGAGTTGAAGAATTTGACATTGTTGAATTTGTTTCTTAACCATTTTTCGGGCCCCTTGCCTCGGTTTCTTGGTGATTTTCCCAAGTTGGAAGTGCTTCAGTTGTGGGAGAACAATTTTACGTTTTCTTTGCCTGAGAATCTTGGTTCGAACGGGAAGCTGTTGGAGCTTGATGTTACCGGAAATCATCTTACTGGATTGATTCCTAAAGATTTGTGCAAAGGAGGTACTGTACTATTTATGTTTTAACTGTTTGTTCATATTCATATTTTTACTTAAGTGGTTCAAAAGAATGTTGCTCACAATTTTGTTACTGTACTAGTTAGATGGATAAACTTTCCTATTTCAGATTAATATACTACATATACTATTATTTGTTTATATAAAAAATGTTGCTGTTTGTATTTTATTTATATTTGGATAGTCTAAGACAACTTTTTAGTATTCAAATCTAGTTCAAGAATATGTTTGATATGATATCAGAATCTTATGCTTAAAATTTTCCTTTTCAAAGCAAATCAAGTGATATGTAAAGTTTTGACTATGGGGGTCTTTTAGTACAAGTCAAGAATGCTAGGAAAAAATAGATTCCAATTTAAGAATATTTGCTATGAAACATCATATGGTGTAAAAAATGAGAGGGTTTTGATCTGAACATATTATTAGAAACTTTGAAGGTAATGTCTGTATCAAACATTCAAAATTTCAGACTATGTTTTATAAGCTAAAAGCTAGTTACCATAAAGTGATGAAGTAAAGTTTTGACTACAATAAATGTTGTACAATTTAACAAGTATACCTGATGAATTGTACAAATCATAAATGCTTAGAACATAGTTGACCTGTTTGACTTCTGTCATTTACCACAGGGAAGTTAAAGACATTGATCCTAATGCAAAACTACTTCTTCGGGCCTCTGCCGGAACAGCTCGGCAGTTGCAAGTCGTTAACAAAAATCCGAATCATGAAGAACTTTTTCAACGGTACTATTCCACCAGGCGTCTTCAACTTACCAGAACTCACAATGCTCGAGCTAGACGATAACTATTTTAGCGGCGAACTTCCCACCGAAATGTACAGTCAGTCACTTCAAAGTGTTTCAATATCGGACAACTTGATCACCGGGGTAATACCTTCCGGGATATCTGGTTTGGTGAACTTAACGACTCTTTCACTAGAGTCAAATAAGTTAGTTGGTGAGATTCCTGAGGAGATGTTTAATCTAAAGAAGCTGTATAAGGTTAACTTCAGTGGTAATAATTTAAGTGGTGTGATTCCTGATACGATAGGAAGTTGTCTCGAGCTAACTTCGGTTGATTTTAGCCGGAATGAGTTGCATGGTGATATTCCTAAAGGTGTTCTGAGTTTGTTAAATTTAAACATTCTCAATGTGTCTAGAAATGAACTTGTTGGTGAGATACCGGGCAAACTAGGTCACATGAAGAGCTTGACGGTTTTAGATCTTTCGTACAATCAGTTTTCTGGTAGAGTCCCGACCGATGGGCAGCTAAAGGATTTCAATGATACTATCTTTTCTGGAAACCCAAACCTTTGTTCACCACATATTGTTCATTGTACATCCAAATCTAACGTCAAGAATCGTTTTTTCACCACATCGAAACTCTGGATCATTATAATGACCGTTATTGTAATATCATTATTGATCACTGTGGCTTTTTTAAAACATAGAAGCAAGAAACGAAAGGAGAGATCAAAAACGTGGAAGCTGACCGCTTTTCAAAAGTTAGATTTCAATGTTGAAGACGTTCTCGTGTGCTTGAAAGATGAGAATGTTATTGGCAAAGGTGGTGCTGGTGTCGTTTACCGTGGCTCAATGCCAAATGGTGTCGATGTTGCTATTAAACGCTTAATGGGAAGAAACCATGGATTTGATGCCGAGATCAAAACATTAGGAAAGATTAAGCACCGGAACATCGTGAGATTACTTGGATATGTGTCAAATCGAGAAAACAACCTGCTTCTTTACGAGTACATGTCTCATGGAAGTTTAGGCGAGATTTTGCATGGATCAAAAGGTGGACATTTGCTATGGGAAACACGGTATAAAATAGCAGTGGAGTCTGCTAAGGGATTGTGTTACCTACACCATGATTGCTCCCCGTATATCATCCATCGAGATGTGAAATCAAATAACATACTGTTGGATTCGGATTATGAAGCTCATGTTGCTGATTTTGGGTTGGCTAAGTTCATGAGAAATGCTACTGGTGCTTCGGAGAGCATGTCTACTATTGCTGGATCATACGGATACATTGCTCCAGGTACACATGTGTTTTAAGCAAACTCTTACAATTCATTTTTAAGTACAATTATTAAAGCATCTTTTTAGTACAACCTTTTATGCATTTAATCATAACACCTAGATTGCCTTTGGATGGAGTTTAGTACTACTTTTATACCATCCACTGTTTCTCAGTTACATTATTTGTAAGTTGAATTTACTTTATTCATAAGGTCAAGTACATTAGTAGTAGTTGATATTTTGCTTCACATGATTGCAAAGATACTCATATTTAGTGATTGATGAGAATTGCATAGCAAAATATTTGAGTTAGATGCCAATAATGATTGATTTCAGTTTATATATATTTTTCTAGTTGTTGCATGTTTTCTTATTTTGACTAAATGTTTATGTGAGGTTATAGTTTGTTATGGTATTTAACATTTTGTAAGAAATTCAAGAAGTTGGCAAGCAGGGATAGTAGCATAGAAGGTATCAAAGAAGTAGTTTTATATATGCATTAATTATTAGAGACCATTTTGCTATTGACTCCGTTTGTCTGGCCAGTTTAGCAAAAATGTTTGGAAGACCCTATTCGTTTATAAATTCTCAGATGATAAGTTTGTGTGATCTAATGTTGATGCTTTTTTGTGTTGACTGCAGAGTATGCATACACAAATAAGATTGATGAAAAGAGCGACGTCTACAGTTTTGGAGTGGTGCTACTTGAGCTAATAGCCGGCAAAAAAGCAGTAGGGGAATTTGGTGATGGGGTAGATATTGTAAGATGGGTAAGGGAAACAATCTCGGAGATCCCTCAGTCATCGGACACTGTTGCTGCACTGTCGATTCTGGATCCAAGGTTGAGTGGATACATTCTCTCTAGTGTTGTTGACATGCTAAAGATTGCAATGATGTGTGTTGACGACGAAAGGACGGCTCGGCCAACCATGAGGGAAGTTGTTCACATGCTAACAAACCCTTCTCCTCCGATCCAGTCGTGTCTACTTACCACTTGAAGAAAGAACAGGCTTTTGATTGTACAGGAGTGACTTTTGGTGTTTTGGGATTGAATAAATCAATGGTGAAATCGAATGTACAAACTTTTGTTGCAAGGGGTTCGATTCGGTTGCATGGAGTAAAAACTTTTGTTGCTAAATTCACAAGTTGTTTTTAGCATATTTTACCACTTATTTTGCTGAAGCAAATTGTAACAAGCTCAGATAACTATAGGTCAAGAAGACCAAGTTCTGAATGTATATGAAAACTTTGAATTAACTAAACTTTGGTCTTTCCATTGTGTTTAATTCAAGTTTTCTACCGTAATAGATAACTTACTGACATTTTATCGGTTTTGAACTTTTGATACTTTCATGAGTTTCATCATATTGTCTGCGAAAAATATGAACCGTGTCTATGTTACATGTTCTCTTGCCAATATGAAAGTTATGTCTGTCATACTAAATTAAATTTCACCAGAAAATAAGTTCATACTGATGTGGAAGTCACAGTACACGGTATACTGTGTACTAAGGTGCGCTTAAAAGCTTTTAACGTTTTATATAAAAGCTTGTTGCATATTGTTTGGTTAAGAGCTTTAAACAGCTAGCGTTTGGTAAAAGAAGCTCCATTTCAAACGTTAATTAAAAAAGAGTTCAAAATTTGATACAGCGTTTTGGCCCAAAAATTATGACACCCTAAATTAAAAGATGATGTTTTCTACAAGTCATTGAAAAAAAAAAGAAATTAATTGAAAAAATGATAGGCGCAGAACGGTTATGTTTCGCATACAAGATTGTTGAGAGATCAACCAACTAGGCTACTCAGTTGGCCTGAACTACTTAAAAAAAAGAAAAAATTGTTGAGAAATTATGCTTATTTTTAAAAAAAATAAACTACTTAAAATACAATATTTGTTTGGTAAACATAACTTGTAAGAGATTAAAAAAAAAAAAAAAAAACCATTTTATAATCTTTTAAAACCAAAGATTACTTTACTCAATTTAAAAAGGGAGATGATTTGCACACTCCACTAAATGATTGAGACACTCCAATTAGTTGTGTTTGGACATTTATAACCTCACATAGGTAAAAGTGTAAGTGTAACTGTGAGAGTATAAATGTCCATACACAATAGATTAGAGTGTCCCAATCATTTTTTTGAGTGTACAAATCACCTCCCACATTTAAAAAGTGTGCAATTTGAAATTATCCACTCTATAAGTAGCGGTGCATGTCTTCTCCTATCTTTCAATTTCAATCCACCTCTCAGTCTCAATATATACTACTGCATTACTCTTTTGTTGTAAGCTACGCCTGATCTAGTGATGCTTGATCTAGTGGTGCCTGATCCAGTGACGAACTGACGATGTCTGGTCCAGTGGCGGAGCCACGGGGGGTCACGGTGGGCACGTGCCCCCCACCCCAAAAACTTGCAGCGTAATTTTTTTGAATTTTGGACTTATTTTCTTGATTTGCCCCCCCGAAATAGTGACTGACTTGCCTAATTCGAAAGTCAAAAATCAATATTTATGCGGTTTTAGAACTGTGAGGGTGATGAACAAGTGGAGAAGAAAAAGTTGGAGAAGAAAGAAATGTAGTACTTTTGGTCTTGTTATGTTTTCTAGCGGTGGGGTAACTGGGTATCACGTGGGTGAGTGGTTGACAAACACAAAAGACAAAATGGATAATTGGATAGTGTAGCTTTTATAAAATTTTGTTTTAATTTTTACTGTAGCTTAAATTTAGTTGTTAGATTATTTTCAGAAAGTAGTAATACTCCGCAATATATCAAAACCCAACAAAGGTTCAACTCGCGTTAAAAAAAATTTTGTGCCCCCTCTTAAAAGAATTTCTAGCTCCGCCCCTGGCCTGGTCTTGATCCAATCTACTAGTACGAATGCCGTTGGTGTGGTGCCTTCACCTATTTTTCAATCCACCATTCTTAATATACTACTGTTTTACTGACTTGTAAGAGATACCTGATCCTGGTCCAATCGAATGGTACGAATGTCGTTGATGTGGTACATGGGGCGGCTATACTTTTATCTATATTTATGAACAGCTTTGCGTAAGTTTTTATCTTGCACATCACAATATAACATTAACTAATTGTATAATTACACATTAAACGTAAGTGAGGATGGTGTTTAGAAGGATTATGTTATTGTTTAATACTGTAATAGATTATGTCATAATAAATGTTTCAAAAAGTTAAGTCATAATATATATGGGTTGACAACGTAGATGGCAGAGAGCTTTTCATTAATCAATTTAACTTAAATGTCGTACAAATAAGCCAAAGAGTTCATTTCTACCGTAGTTTTGGTTTATCTCAACGTGTATTCATGCATTAGTAATCGTAGATCATTTACTAATACAAGAACGGTACCCGGCGCGGGTACCTGTTACTATATTTTGCGTTATTCGGTTACACATTTAGTTGTCTTTATGCTTTAAAAGTAGAGATGGTAGAGATAGCTAAGCCAAATAATTTTAGTTCTTGAACAACCAACCTGCTTTCTAACAAACTTCTTAACCAACTTACTTCCTAACCAATTAATTTTGAAATCCTTCCATAATAAGCAAGAAAAAAGTCTGAATTTTAAGCATTTCTAATTATAAAATAATCCCAAATGCATTATATAGTAGTATAGATAGTTTGCTTTAATTTTTCACAACCATCCGAGATTTCAGAAATCTGAAATTTCAGATATTTGAATTTAAGCATCAATAGCTATAATAATAGGTCTAATATAAAGTGCGCCTGAGGTACAAATTTTAAAGATAAATCCTAAATCAGTTTATACAAATTTTGGTTGTAATTGTGTAAATTTAGTGATTTGTTATAATACTAATCATTGCCGAACACCTTCAAAATTTATGTCTTGTTTTAAATTTTCGCTTTTAGGCCTTCAAAAACCTTGAGATGACTTTCTTATTTTTGGAGCAACATTTTTTTTAGAATAAATTACATAAATCGTCCTTGTGGTTGTAGCAAAATTGCATGTTTCATCCTAGAATGCAAACAATTACACCAATGGTCCCTGTGGTTGTCCAAATTGGGTTGACCGGTATTTTGACCTTTTAATCATCCAATTGCAGTCCATTTACCGTTAGTCCCTAACGGCATCATGTGTCAATGTTAGTCCATTTAGCCAATGATTGTTTGCAACATTAATCCTTTTTATACTAACGGTTGTTTCTAACCCCACCACCACCTCTCGCTACCACCACTCACCACCGCTACCACCAACACCCACCCTTGCCAATAAGGTCCACCGGTATTTCATCGGCATCGCCATTATCATTATTATGAGTAGCTTTCCTTGTACGTTCGGAAAATGCAGAGTAGCGTAACAAGTCAATGGTATCTTGGTCGTCCAAAGGGAGCAATTTATATGTATTGAATTAAGGAAAAGTGGTTTGATATGTAACCAGAATTTGGGTAACTGGATTCGAAGTCATGTATAATGGAATTAAACCACTTGTCATCAAGTGCCAATAATACGGGTGATTGACAATTTGCATTCAAGAAGCCCCCCCCCCCCCCCCCCCCCCCCCCATTTGCGGATTGCATTTTCATTAGCAGCAAAATCAGCGTCGTTACCAACTTGGCTACTTGGAAGCAAGTCTCTAATGCTCCACTTTAAGTTGGGAGTATTTGAGCTGGAAGCAAAGTAGAAGTTGCTACAAAATATCCATGTTCAAGTTATACAAAAAAAAAATAACAAACCGTTGGTTTACAAATATAAGTTTGAAAGCATTAGATTAAAATGCATGGATTTAAGCAAAACAATCAAATCAAGGTTTCTCTAAAGCTGCCTATATGGGTGGGTTTGCAAATTCCTTCCCAAATTGTTCACCATAATATTTCTCACTAAATCAGGTAGGAAGGAAAATTGGTTTTTGATTAAACACTCAATATTTCAACATACATCCCTAAACCCTTAGACGATTCTATAACCATTCATTTCCAAGTTCACAAACTTTAAATTTCAGTGTTTATTCTCTTCTTTCTAGCAACGCTTTAATGAGTTTTATGTTTCTTCTTACTTGTGGTTGTAAATTATATTTTCATTGTCAATCTAATCATTGACAAACTGTGTGTGTCATCAGTGGTTAACATAGATCATAGATTGTGCTAATCGTGGTGAGACAGGGGTATTTTTCAAAGGCCTACTAGGAAGTGTTCTCTTGCTTTTGTTAATAAGTTTTGCCTCCATATGATATGACAATATCATATTTGGTAAACCTGTAAACCCAAATATCATGGAACCAAAATAGGACTCTATCAGCATCAGTAGAACGATACCTAATCCTATATGTAGTAAACTTGTAAACAACACATCCGGCTTATTCAAATTAAACACTCCTCACCACTATCAAATACATACCCGAAATGATTTCATAGCAACGAACATGATTATGCACACATCAAATAAGTAATTAGTTTTTAGATTTTCTTAGGATTTAGTTAATGATATGATTGTAATAAACAAGATAGATCAATTACAAAACAACATGGTGGTAGTTTAAGGTTGAATGAAAGTTACATAGCTTCAATTTCGGCATCATGGCAGATAATGGTAGCCAAAGTAGTCTTTCCACAATCCGGTCCACCAGAAATAGTAACAACACAACATTCATCACCGCCTGCATCATTCAGCAACATCTGCTTCAAATCCTTCAATCGCTCGTCAAATCCTATCACTTTACGTTTGAGCATCGAAACATAACCGTACCAACTCCCACTATTTATTTTCTCTTGAATATCTTGTGTCGCCGCCAACGTTTCCTCGAAATCCACTGACTGATGTATACCACTGAATCGGTGGGTGGCGGTGGTGTGCTGGTGGCGATGGTGGTGGGTGGTAGTTGGTGGTGGTGGTTGGTCATGGTGGCGAGTGGTGGTGGCAAGTGGTAGTGGGGTTGGGTGATGGTGGTGGTAGTGGTTGATGGTGGCAGGTGGTGGTTGGAGGCGGTAGTGAGTGGTGGTGGTAAGTGATGGTGGTGGTAGGGTTAGAAACAACTATTAGTATAAAAAGGACCAACGTTGCAAACAAGCATTGGCTAAATGGACTAACATTGACACAGGGTGTCGTTAGGGACAAACGGTGCAAATGGACTTAACGTCCAATTGGATGATTAAAAGGTTAAAGGACCGGTCAACCCAATTGGGACAACCATAGGGACCATTGGTGTAATTATATGCGTTGTAGGAAACATGCAATTTTACTACAACCACAAGGATGATTTATGTAATTTATGTTAGCCTAGCCCATATAGTTTATATTTGTGTAAAGGGCCCGAGCCCATATCTAGAATTTTCGGTTTGTGTATATTTATTGATGTGCGATGTATTTGCAAATCAATCAATCAAATAAACTCATTCTTATCGTATCAATCACATTGATTGACATGGTATCAGGCCATTCAACACACCACGCTCCTTTCCTAATTTAACCCTAAAACAACCGTATCTTGTAAAAACCCTACCAAAACAAACAAATAAACGCCTTTATACTAATCTGTTAATCATCTATAAACGTGTTGGTGATTGTGCTAGGTCATTAATCCACACGTTGTTATTGTCATATTCGTGCTAAGGTCGCGAATCAAACATTGCATACATCCTTTTCTTGTCCCACGTTACTGTTTTTCAACCTGTACAACTCACCACATCATTAAAACAGTCACAACGCCATGACAGGTTCACCAAGTCCTCTTACTATCCCACTTTCTGAAAAGCTTTCGGCAGTTACCCATCATCATCTCCTCACAAGAGTTCCCGTGAAACTTGACCTAGATAATTGGAATTACGGTTCGTGGGAATTCTTCTTCGAGCAACTTTGTTATAGTTACGAAGTAGACAAGTTCATCCATGGAGTCTCCACAGATACACCGACCAGTGCTAGCCCAACCTTCACTCAAGATGAACTTAAAGTTGACAAAATTGTTATCCCATGGATCTTTACAACACTTTCGGATCCCCTCCAAAGACAGTTAGTGGTGGCCCGCCCTAAGACAACTAAAGATGCGTGGGATCTTCTCACAGCCATTATCAAAGATAATAAGAGGTCTCATACCAATGCATTGAAAGCCGAGTTACGCTCCATACGACTTGGGGACCTAAGCATGGAAGCGTACTGTGGTAAACTAGAGTCGATTGCTACTATTCTTGCGAGCCTTGACTCTCCCATTTCGGATGAGGATTTGGTTCATTATGCTCTTGTGGGTCTTACTGATAAATACGATCAAGTGTGTGGGATCATGCATCATAAAGATACGTTTCCTGACTTCAAAACAGCCCGCTCCATGCTCATCACCGAGGAGATGCGGTTAAAGTCCAAATCTCTTGCATTGCCCGTGGACTCCTCATCCTCGTCTCCTTTGGTACTTATGACGACAAAGGTAATACTCGCAATCCCATTAATCATCAAGTCAAATCTTGGAAACCATGCATTAACTTTGCTAAAGGGATGTGTCGATATGGGGGGGGGGGGGGGAGGGTTGCAAATGTTGAATCTTAGACCTTGATAGATCTTCTGAGCACTCTAGAATCGTTAGTTATGTTAATGTAATCACCAACACACTAATAGACAATCTCTGTAACTTGTATTTTAAAGCGGAAACAAACACAAGTTTTAATACTAAGAACAATTGATCCTCTATGGATCTTTAATAAATATCAAAGTGTTTTCTAAAACGTAACTCAATACATAATCATGTGTTCCTTTTATACACAAGGAACCCTAAACTTTTTCCCAAGAAACGTATATTCTAAAACTTCTAAAAGATATGCATTATCACTTCCTAAATAAACTCATGCATATCCTAACTATATTACATAAAACACGGAAAAACTATATCCGCAGAAACAACTAATGCTGAAACTAAACTTCAGCAGAAATTAAACTATTAGCAGAATCTGTGTCTTCAGTAGAAACCATCAGCAGATTCTTCAGCAGAATTCTCTTTTAGCAGAATTTCCAATAATCCTCCCCTAATCTTGAATTTGACATGGTTAAGTTCAAGATTCTTGATAGATCTTTGAAGTTACATACCAAGAGGATTGAAGTCGAACATCATCAGCAAAGAATCATCATCAGCATGATCTCTATGATCAGCACATACTTGAAAACTCCATTCTTTGCAGCAACAAATGACTAAATGTACATCAAAACAAATTAGTTTCTGACTCCTCCCAAACCAACCAGTCAGCCGTGTGCAGCTGTTAGGCCCACCTGGGAGAAAGTGCAAGTTAATATTGACCGTGGAAATATAGGGAAATCCCCGGGTCGTTAAATCCCAACGAGATTGAAATTGTATTTGTAAACGGATAGGAGAGTGAGTGGTACTGAGGACAATAACAGAAATGATTTGAGGGTTGATTATACTACTGATTGCTTGATATTTGGATAATATGAAAATATATAAACAATAACAGAGATACAAGTAAAAGCACAAATAAGAAAATCAGATAACAGACAGAAACAAGTGGTATTTAACAAGTTACAAACTACAGGGGGTAAAAGTGAAACTTTGAAAAACTTAAAATTAAAGAAAATGAAAAATGAAATTGAAATAGTGAAAATGATTATTATAATATTTAATTACTATTTAATTAATTAAAACTATTTAAAATCTAATTTAAAACTTAATTTAAATTAACTAAAAATGATAAGTATTACAAATTAACCTAAAAACTTACACAAATAATTTCTAAACCTAAATAAGAACTTGAAGAAAGTATAAAAAATGAAAACAAATATTTTTGTCTTTTTATTAGTATTTTATTAAATTAAAACTATTTAACTTAATTAAACTATTTAACTATTTTAATTTACTATTAATACTAAATTACCTTAGAAAATTATGATAAAATTTATAAAACTATTTAAACACTACAGGAATACTAAAAAATTATAAAAACTTGCTAAAAATTATATTTAAGCTAATTGACTAATTAATTTCTTATTAATTAATTTAAAGCTAATTTAATTAATTTAAATAGGAAAATTAGAAAATGAACAGTGGAAATTATGAAACTATTTTCTAAAAGTCTTAATTGCTTTATAAAACTTAGGAAAAATATAAAATTCTACTTTTGTTAATTAAAATTAAAGAAATCTATTTAATTACTAATATTACCTATTTAATTATTTAAACTAGTTTTAAATCTAATAAATAGTAAACTGCTTAGGAAAAATCTAAGAAAATTATTTTAACTACTTAAAGGTACTAGGTAATTTATAAAATTGGACAAGTGCTTATTAATAAGCTGAGATGAAAATTAAATAGATAATTTTTATTAAATAGAAGCTATCACTATTTTTATGTTTGCTTTTTCTGGTTTTTCTTTTATAAAACTATTTAAATACTTAAATAATGAAACTTTTACAAAGACAACTACTTTGGAAATCAAGAATAAGCACTGTAAGTGCTTATTTGCTTATACAGTTGACTAAGGTTGACCAAACTAAGAAATAAGCTAAGTTAAGGTTTTGTGGGGTCCACTATGGTGAAATCTGGTTTACCTAAGTTACTTATACCTATTTAAGCAAGATGTGGTGAGATAAGCTCCTAGGATAAGCTGGAAAGCTAAAATAAGCACTTGCTTATTTGGTTTCTGACTCAGAAGTGGGACAGACTTTTGATGCAAAACTAAGTGGGGTCCACTAATCTAAGGGTCAAACTAAGGGTCAATTATTGAACCTGGGTAGGAGGGGGGTTGTAAGAATCAAGATTTGAGGTCTGGGGTCCACTGTGGTGGTCACAAATCACCACCAAAGTGGTGGTGATGGATGAGTCTGCTGGTGCAGGGGAGGTTGTCTCCCTGCAGTTGTGATTGGGGGTGAGTGGGGCCCAGGGTAAAAATCCTAAAAATACAATCTATGTGGGAACTCAAAGATGAACTGGTAGAGTATGGTCACACCAAATTTCAATGCCTAGATCCTATTCCTAAATTCTAAACAAATCCTTGAAGATTTGAGAAAATCTGAGATGAAGCAAATTTGACTTTTGAACAAAACTACTTAGTTTGACTTTATTGAGATTCTAATGACTGAAACTGATTGATTAAGTTAAAATAAGCTATAAGAGACCTATAATAAGCCAGAGCTATAAGATATAAGCTAATGGGGTAGGTTTGAGGTACCAAATCTCACACAGTTAACTGTGGAGATGTTAAGACTATGATTTTGACTTTTTCTTTAATAAGCCTAGGTTTTTATGGTTTACTTAGACTAATAGGATCTTAAGTGACTTATGTAAACACAGAACAACAACAATAACATACAACTTAGTGATGCAATCCACTGATCCAAACACACCTTTAACTAGACTGATTTTTTATTTAAGAAGCTAAAAGCTTTAAGAGCTTATACTACTGATCCAAAATGACTTATTATGTTTTAATAAAGCTAAACAAGTGCTAAAAAACAGAAATTAACCACAGATACACAAGATTACTAAATAAGCTATGTTGACTGTTTGATTTTTGATTTTTTAGTAACTATTAATTCCAACAAACAAGGTACTAATCTAAGGTTATATTATCACTATATAAGACTGAATAAGTATTTAACAACTAATAAAAACAAGCAATGAACAAAGTTACAATACAAAGATAGTTATGAGATTTTTGAAACTTACAAGATTGCTTTCCTGCTCAAACCATGAACCAAGGACAACCTATTTCCTCCCTGAGGATCTAAACCAAACTCCAAAGCTTCTTGTTGCTTCCAAATCAGCTATGAATCCCAGAAATCAACTCCAATTGCCACAGTTGACTTTTATTGACCAAATTTGTATTTGATGAATTTTTTATCTTATACTGATTTGTAGATTACTAAAAGCTTTATTGAGCTTTTTAGGAGCTTATATGAGCTTCTTGAGTCTCTATAACATAACAATAACAAGTACACAGCTTATTGAGAATTTTGATATGAAATTGAAAATGGCATCAACTAAGATAACAACACAAACTTGATTTTTATTAACTAAAAAGATTACTAGTACACTGAGAATGCTTAAACTGAAACTTGAAAGCTTTAAATTACACTTGAACTCTTAAAACAACTAATACGACATACACTTTTTAAAATTAAACTAGATACTTGACTCCTCTGCTTCTCTTTCCTTTTATAAGCTTCAATTAGGGTTAGGGACACCTTCTGAGCAAATCTTGACCACTGAATTGTTCTGATTTGATCCTGACCTTCAAACCTGATTTTGGCGCCAAAAGTCTCCAAGTTAACTTGGAGCAAACGTTGTGCAATTGAAGATAATTGGGAGTATGTGGATGTGTCAGGAGACAATTGGGGAAGTTTGGAGGCCAAGTTGGGTTGATATGATGAAAACAGAGGTAAGGAGATGGTTTGGAGGTAAAAGAGGTGTGGTATGCATTAAATGGGGTATGGGTTTGCTGTGAGGTGGAAAGGAGGGTTTAGGGGAGAAAGGGGTGAGGTGGAGAGGTGAGGTGGTGGTGGAATACCACCTGGTTTTGGTGAAGCAGGGGTGGGGGAGAAGGAGCTACAGTGGTGGTGGTTTGGGCGGTATTGGATGGTCAAACGGGGTTTGACCCCGTTTTAATACAAAGGGGGTGTTGGATTGGGCTTTTGACTTGGGCCAGCAAAAATAAAGGGTGGGGTGGGCTGTTGGTATGTGTTAGGTTTGTTTGTTTGGATTTGGTTTTAATACAAAAAAGGGTCCAGTTTGGTTGTGGTATTTAACAAGGACCAATTTTGTAATTTTGACAAAGTAGAGGGACTGAATATGTGATTTTCCCAAAGTAGTTTCAAGTGCTATTTTTTCCAAATATGATAAACCAAGGACCAAATTTATGATTTTTCCATTTAAAAATATCCAGGGACCTTTTCTGTAATTTTTCAAACTCCAGGGACCATTTATGTAAATTTGGATTTTTAAGGGACTATGGTTGTAATTTCTCAAAATGTTATCATAAGGACCAATTTTGTCATTTTTAGAATAGTACAAAGTTTATTTTATTAATTTCCCATTTTTAAACCTTAAGGACTAATTTTGACATTTTTGAAACTTGAGGGACTAAAGTTGTCATTTTGTAATTTTTTTAACTTTAAAGGACTTTTTTGACAACTTATGAATCCCTAAGGACCTTTGATGATATTTTTCATGTTTTGATATACCAGGGACTAGTTTTGACAATATTTGAAACTTGAGGGACTGAAACTGCCAATTATGCAAACTTTGTACATTTTTCATCTGTTTTTTGCATATTTTGCATTTGAAACATATAAAACACACTTCTAAGATATTTTAAGTATTATTATGCATATTTGAGTGTTTTTGTATGTTTTGGCAGCTCAGATTGGTATAAAATGATGAGTATTTAGACACTCATCAATCCCCCACACTAAACTATTGCTAGTCCCTAACAATCTATTTGAGAAAAAATTAATGGATTTTTACTCTTTACCAAAAGCCATCACTTCTGGAGTAGCCAGGTGTAAGAACTGTGGCACACCTGATAACCGTGTGATTTTTAGCAAACCACCAGCTGTCAACGGATTTGATTAGTATTTACCAAAAGCCGTTTGCTTCTGGACTAGCCAACTCTTGATGGAATAGTCAACATCTTGGTGAGCTGATTACCAATTATGGTTTTTCCGTGGCCTTTACCACAAGCCATAATCTTGCGGGCTAGCCAGCTCATTAGCTTTTGAGGATGATGGGGAGTTGAGGAACCATACAATTTTTGGCAAATTGCAAGCCATCAACGGTTTTGAGATGTCTTTACCAAGATCCGTTTGCTCCTGGACTAGCCAATCCTGTTGTGGGTTAGACATGGAGGATTGATACCATTATTTGCATTTCTAAGTGTGAAAAAACTGGTAATTTTGATCAGATGGGGGTTCTTGATGGAACATGTGTTTTGCATTCGTGAGAACGCTCCCCACACTTAGAACTGAATATTGCCCTCAATATTCACAGTACTTGGTGTCCCACCAAGACTTAGAACGTAAGGAGGCAATACTATTAACCTTTTTATTTTACTCTATTTACATACAAACTCACTTTTTTCTTTTTATTTGTCTTATACCAATTTTTTATTTTTTATTTTTTATTTTATTTATTTTTATTTATTTTTTTTTTGAAAAAATATTTACATATGTACAACATGTGGTTCGTCTCCCCCACACTAGGGTGGTAGAAAGGGATGGGAAGACAGAAATATGGGTGACGACCCATATTGCTACTGTTTTTGATTACCGAGTCGCTAGCTTGACTCGACCTCGAATTGAATTGTCCATGAGGTAGCTTGTTTTTTATTCCCGAGTCTCTAGCTTGACTCGACCCCGAATTAAAATTGTCCTTGGGGAAACTTGTTTTTGTTAACCGAGTCGCTAGCTTGACTCGACCCCGAATTTATTGGTCCATGGGGTAAGTTTGGAGATCCGGGACAACCATTGGTTGTATGTCCCCTCCAAAATAGTGTTTTAACCGATGACCATTTACTTTAAAATTGGGACCGTCGGGTTGCAATAACTCAACAGTTCCATATGGGTATATGGTGAGTGCTTAATCACTCACTATTATTTGACCAAATAACAACCCAATACGACTATTTGAGCTAACAAATGCCAAGAAAACGTGTGTTTTTGTGTTTGTGATATGCAGGTACGGATAAATCAGAAATTGACGAAAAATCACAAGAAAACCGGATAAACGAGCATGAGAGTAGAAGACGGTCAGAGAGTCAATGCCTGGGATCCAAAATTCAGTTTCAGTCCTCTATCTACTCAAGTTTTTTAAGAAAGAACCCTGGATTTTATATTGGAAATATGGCAGTTTAGACCCTTGAAGTTTGGAAGTTTTGCATTTTTGGTCCTTGTATACTCTTACCAAAATCTGATAATCCAATGAGCTTTGGTCCATGATTAATATTAGTCCAAATGCAAATTCATTTCCATAGCCCAAAGTCCACTCAAATATTAAAAAGCCCAGTCCTAAATTCCTTGACCCGAGCCCATTTTACTTTTCGGTCAAAGAGGTCAACACAAAACACAAATAAAACACCCCGCTCCCATTTCCCCCAAATTAACCCTCACTTACCCAGATGTGAATAGTAACATGAACCCTAAATTACCTTTCCGTCCAAATTAACTGCAATTAAGGGTACGGATGTCCTTTCAGTTGGTTTCTAGAAGGGTGTCAGAGGTGTGTCAGAGCAAAGAAGCACAAATGGGCTACGTGGCTGCATTCTATTGGGCAGAACGCGTCACAAATTTTGATCTAAGGGCTGATAATGATCTTGCAATGATTAGAGATTGATCAAGGGTTCTGAGAGGTGGTAAACAAACACAAAGAGTCGTGGATTGCCAGCTTGGCATTTGATCACCCAAGCCTCTCACTCAGCTATAAATAGGTGTCACTTTTAGCTTATTTGTGTGAAATTTTTAGTGTAGGGTTATGCTGTCAAATTTCCATTGTAACTAGCTTAGTTATTGTAATTTTCAATTTAGTTTTAATAAAAAGAATTTTTAGTTAATTGATCTGTTATTTCAGCTTAATCATTTTACTTAATTGCTTATTCTATTTCTTAATTTCTCTTTAGATAGATTTTAATCAGTAACTTTAGTTTAATTACTCATTTAGCATTCAAACTTATATTTTCACAAAATAAAAAAAATATAAAAAATATAAAAAATATCCAGAAAATTATAAAAAATGTTGCAAATTAGTTTTTCAGTTCTTCAATAAGCTGATTACAGCTTATATACAACACATTCAAGCTTTGTAGCTTGTAGTGTGAGTTGTACTGTTCCAATAATAGAGTTAGAAATCAACAGTTGTTGAGGTGGTGTATTGGATAAGCTAGGTCAGAGATGGAAGGACCTGCCTATCTTAAAGATAGGCAAGCATAGAGAACTCCCTCTGTTCAAGCTGAGGGAGAAAAGCTTAGTGAGTTTCAATTTTCTATCCATTTTACTGTTGCATTGAGAATTGATGTTTAGTTGTAGTTTCCAATGATTTCTGTGTAGCTTAGATTGATTTGAATTGAGTTACTATTATTAGCTTATGATTAGTATAGCTTAGATTTAAGTTGAGTATTTGTTTAATTGTGTATTTCTAGTAGATTATATCATTACTTGAATTCTGTAAATGTTTAGTCTCAGATCTGTGTAATTAGTAGCTTCATCTAGTTATTGATTGCACATCTGTCATTTTATTTGTTACTGAGTGATTGTGGATCTGGAATTGTTGATGGTATTTCATCTGTGTTATTGATTAGTGTGTATCTGAGTTTGTCTTGGGTTGCGTCTGAGTAATTGTCTCATTTGGATATCGTTGGTTCAGCAATTTGTAGATCTGAGTGTAGGAATGGTTTGATATTGAATTGAAGTTTCATTGAGATCTGAGTTTGGATTTAATTTCTGAGAATTGTAGATCTAAGTGTAGTATTGATAGTATAATTGTATCAGTATACTTTGGTTATAGTAAATGGTCCAGATCAACGGGTTTTTAGTTTTCCCGAGAAAATTTTTAATCTAGAATTGAAAAGAAGAACTCTGTCACCAACGTTGAAAACGCGGTTCTTAATTTTAGAGTCATTTATCTTCTTAGTCTTTTCTTTATAGATTAAAGAATTTTCATAAGCTTGATCACGTAATTCATTTAGTTCGTTTAGTTGAACTTTACGGTGATCACCCGCTGTCTGAAGGTCGAAATTTGCATGTTTTAAGGCCCAATAGGCCTTATGTGCTAATTCGATCGGAAGATGACATGCTTTCCCGTACACTAGCTTATATGGAGTACACCCGATGGGTGTTTTGTAAGCAGTGCGGAAAGCCCATAATGCATCGTCCAGCTTATCCGACCAAGAGGCACGGTTTTCACCAACCGTCCTCTCGAGAATTCTCTTAATACCCCGATTTGAGACCTCCACCTGCCCACTTGTTTGGGGGTGGTATGCTGTAGAAAGACGGTAAGTTACACCATATTTCAGCATTACTCTCGCAAATTGTTCATTGCAAAAGTGACTACCACAATCACTGATAATGGCATGAGGAGTCCCGAATCTGGCAAAGAGAGATTTTAAAAATTTAACAACTACTCGAGCATCATTGGTGGGTAAGGCTTTTGCCTCAACCCATTTTGACAGATAGTCGACAGCCACGAGTATATACTTATTCCCTCATGAAGACGGGAATGGCCCCATAAAATCAATGCCCCACATATCAAATATTTCACAGACTTGGATGGCGTTTTGTGGCATCTCATTCTTTTTAGAAATATTCCCGTGACGCTGGCAAGCCTCACAGGTTTTGATAAGTTCATGGGCGTCTTTATATATCGTGGGCCAAAAGAATCCTGAATCAAACACCTTTTTGGCGGTGTAGTTTGGGTTATGATGTCCCCCGTGGGTCCATCATGACAAGCTTTAAGAATTTCCATGGCTTCTTGGCCATGGACACACTGTCGGATGACTTGATCCGCACATATTTTGAATAAGTAGGGGTCGTCCCAGAAGTAATGTTTGACATCTTTAAAGAATTTTCTTTTCTGTTGGGACGACATCCCTTTCACAACGAAATTTCCCGCACGGTATTTTGCAAAGTCGGCAAACCATGGGGTATTGGAATTATCCTGGGTAGAGATTAGATTTAGAGTCTCCAGAGGAAAAGTTTCATTAATTTCTTTTCTCTCGAGAATATCCTGATGAGGATTTTCTAACCGGGACAAGTGATCAGCTGCAAGGTTCTCTGCTCCTTTTTTTTATCTCTTATGAGAATATCGAATTCCTGGAGGAGCAGGACCCAACGGAGCAGTCTTGGCTTTGCGTCCTGTTTAGTGAACAGGTATTTAAAAGCTAATTGTCCGTATATACTACGCTTTTGTTTAAGATTAAATAAGACCAAAATTTTTCGAAGGCATATACCACAGCTAATAATTCTTTTTCTGTGGTGGTATAGTGTGTTTGAGCCTCATTCATGGTCTTACTTGCGTAGTGTATTGGCTGAAAATGTTTGGTTTTGCGTTGCCCCAGAACTGCACCAATAGCGAAATCGCTAGCATCGCACATAAGTTCAAAGGGTAAGTCCCAGTCAGGGGCAACAAGGATTGGTGCCTCGGTAAGCCTTTTCTTTAAAATTTCAAAGGCTTCGATGCACTCTGGTGAGAAGATAAAAGGAGCATCCTTTTCAAGAAGATGAGTCATGGGCCGGGCTATTTTAGAGAAATCCTGAATGAATCTCCGATAGAACCCGGCATGGCCGAGAAAACTCCTAATTCCTTTAACAGTGGTGGGATGAGGCAGTTTAGCAATAACATTAATTTTGGCCTTATCGACCTCAATCCCACTTTTTGAAATTTTATGGCCGAGGACAATGCCCTCTTTAACCATAAAATGGCTCTTCTCCCAGTTTAGACAAAGATCAGTGCTTTCACAACGTTGAAGCATTTTTTCTAAGTGGGGAGGCACGAGTCGAAAGAATTCCCGATGACTGAGAAGTCATCCATAAATACCTCCATGGTTTTTCCGATCATGTCATGGAAAATAGCCATCATGCACCTCTGGAAAGTGCCCGGAGCATTGCATAACCCAAAAGGCATGCGACGATAGGCAAATGTCCCGTAAGGGCATGTGAAGGTAGTCTTATCTTGATCCTGTGGATCAATGGGAATTTGGAAGTAACCCGAGAAGCCGTCAAGGAAACAATAATACTCATTTACCGCTAGTCTTTCGAGCATTTGATCCATGAAGGGCAGAGGAAAGTGGTCTTTACGGGTGGCTTCGTTAAGCTTTCTGTAATCAATACATACTCGCCACCCTATAACCAAACGAGTTGGTATTAACTCGTTGTCCTCATTTGTGATAACCGTGATGCCACCCTTCTTTGGAACACAATGTATTGGGCTAACCCAAGGACTATCTGATATAGGGTAAATTAATCCCGCATCAAGAAGTTTGATAACTTCTGCTTTTATAACTTCATGGATTTTTGGATTTACCCTTCTTTGATGTTGCACGGTAGGTTTAAAGTCCTCTTCCATTAGGATTTTGTATGTACAAAAATCCGGGTTAATACCCTTTATATCTGAGAGCTTCCAAGCAATTGCTTGCTTGTGGGACTTTAAAACCTTAAGTAGCGCAGTTTTCTCCTCATCCTTTAAGTCTTTTGCAATAATGACCGGTAACTTATCGTTACCTTCCAAGAATGCATATTCTAGATGAGGAGGCAGGTCCTTAAGTTCAACCTCGGGAAAGTCATCATTTTTCTCAACATATTTGACTTCCACCTTATGAAGTTGTGGAGGTAGAACAGGAATGGGAGAAGGATCTTTGTTCAATAACTTCTCAAGGAGAAATATATCCCCCTCCGGGTCAATCTCTTGGTAATCAATTCCTTCGGGAACTGAATCACTTTGGAGAAAGGCCTCTAATTCCTCAAGGAGAAAATCACTTCCCTCAAACGGAGTGAGGGAAGGAGAAGAATTAGCGATTATAGGATCAGAAGAAGTAGTGGGATTGCCACTCGGAAAATTATCAGCGAATCCAAGGAATTCTTGAGCATACTCCTCGGATGCAATGTCAATGACATCAATTCGGTTGACCGAATCAGCATTATAATTCGAGGAGTATCTCGAGGTTTGATCAAGGTTGAACGTTATCGCTTCATTGCCAACTCGTAACGTGATTTCCTCATCGAAAACATCGATTAATGCACGTCCCGTTCTTAAGAATCCCCTCCCAAGAATGAGAGGAACTCTTGGATCTGCATCGAAATCAACAACGACAAAGTCTGCCGGAAAATTGAACTGTCCACTCTCACAAATACGTCCTCGGCAATACCGAGGGGACGTGAAATTGAACGGTCTGCAAGCTCGAGAGTCATGCATGTGGGACTAAGTGCCTGAAGAGAGAGCTTTTTCCAAACTGAGTGAGGCACTAAGTTGATGCTTGCACCAAGATCGGCCAAGGCAAAACATTCAACCATACCCGGGAAAGTACATGGTATTAGGAATCTCCCGGGGTCTCCTAGCTTTTCGGGAAGCTGTTTCAACAGAACCGCAGAGCAGTTCTCATTGAGTGGAGTTCGTGCCATCTCAAACATTTTTTCTTTATTGCTCAACAGGTTTTTGATTGTCGATGTGAATTTGGGCATTAAAAGAAGAGCATCCGCGAAACTAATATCAAAGTATAGTTCTTGGAAAATTTGAAAGAATTTTTCCATCTGATGATTAGCTTTGTCACGGAGCTTTTGGTCTTGCAATCGTGAGGGATATGGAATTGTTGTTTTTGGGTTGGCTTTTGGATATTCAACAGGACCTTTGGTAGTTTCAAACATGACTCTTTTAGGAGGAGTCGGGACCGGGATAACTGGAGGAGGGATGTCATTGGTACCTCCGTTATTATTGGGAAGTACCGTATCCGTAGTATCCTCAGTTTCACATTCCTCTACAGGGATAGGAGAAGAGGTAGAGGGAGCTGTAGGTCCTTGGTAAGAAACTCCACTTCTTGTGGTGATCGCCTTTACATCGCCCCTCGGATTAGCGATCGTGTTGCTAGGTAAAGTAGTACCTGAGCCCGAGGGTCGATCATTTAAAGATTTCTTCAAATCAGATATATGACTAACCAGCATTTTGTTCAGTTCATCTTGGGATTTCATAAACTGTTTTAGTAACTCATCAGATGATGGTCCAGTTGGAACAATGGCTTGATTTTGGTTTGGAAAATTTTGAGCCCGATTGTTCTGGAAATTCCCATGTTGCTGGTTGTTATTACCCTGGAAGTGGTTTTGTTGTTGAAAATTACCCTGTGGGTAATTGTTCTGACCTTGATTTATGTTATAATTCCCTTGGTTCTGATTTTGTTGAACCTGGTTTTGACCAGAGTTGAAATTCCCTTGGTTGTTATAACCTTGGTTCATTCGGTTCTGGTTCTGATTCTGGTTAAAGTTCTGGTTTCTATTTTGACCATTTTGGTTCTGGGATTGATTAAACCTTGGTGGTCCGATGTAGTTATTAGATCGGTAGCTCAAAAGGTTTCGATCTCCTTGTGGTTGGTAAGAATTACCTCCCGTATTATAGGAACCTTGAGCTGCATACACGTTTTCACGAGCCGAGCCACCGGAGGCTGGGCACTCTGTGTAAGGATGTGGACCACCGCAAGTTTCACAACTTGGGTTAACAACTTTGACCTGATTTGGATTTTTCTGATGGATACGCAAAACTGCTGTAGACAAATCATCCAGCTTTTTAGCTAGGATGGATATTTCATTGCTTGCCGGAGTGACAGACTTAAATGAGTCATTCCTCTCAGCAGAGGAGTCCCAAAAATTATGATGGGCAGTCATGTTTTCGATTAAGTCATAGCACTCTTCAGGGGTTCTTTTCATAAAAGTTCCCCCAGCAGCAGCATTGATAGTGTCACGATGACGGAGTGTCAAACCATTATAAAAGGTATCAATAATGGTGACAAGAAGCATGTTATGATTGGGACACCTATCAATAGCAAGTTTGTAGCGTTCCCATGCCTCAAATAAGGACTCTTCGGGAAGCTGTCTGAAGTTGCTGATATCATTCCTCAGCTTGTGACCATAGATGGTGGAAAGTATTTGGCCAGAAATTTAGTGATCATCTCATCAAAAGTGTGGATCGAATTCTTTGGAAGTCGGTCGAACCATGAAGTCGCATGATGAGTGAGAGAATAGGGGAACAAGTATAAACGTAGGCCGTCATCGGTGACGCCATTTTGTTTCATGCTTTGGGTGACAGTTAAAAATTTGTCGAGATGTTTGTTAGCATCTTCACCCTGCAATCCGTGGAACTGGCACGTATTCTGGACTTGTTGTATCATATGGTGTTTTAATCCAAAATCCGTGGCTCCAATAGTGAGTGGTGCAATTGGTCCACCCCTCCCTTGCATAGTAGGTTGACACAGTTCCTCCATAGTTCGGGTGTCAGGAACTGGCTCATCCTTGGGAAGGAATGGGGGCTCGTCGTTCATTTTTAATGTGTGTTCTTCTTCAACAATACGTAACTCGGGTACGTTTTTCTTCTTTTTATTCTTTGTTTGTGAACGAGTGCGCATGCACAAAAATTAGTTTTCAACACAAGATCGAGGCAAAATTACAGTGAACTTAAACCCAATAATCACAAATGAACAGCTCCTTTAAAAAATGTACACTATTTACAAGGATACAATGGTAAGTTTTTAATCTTAGGTTTGGGAACTTATTATGTTCACACCCCCAGTTGGTAGGTGTTCTGCCTTGGTTTGCGGTGGTAAACTTTTATGTAATTATATTCACAGTAAAATGTTTTTGGCTTTTCGTGTATGGGTGAAAAAACTTGGACAATATTTTTGAAACTGATTCGTTAACCGAAAACGTTCCTTTAAGATTACTCGCAGGCTGGCGGGAGGAAATAAATGGATCCCTCTTAAGTTCGCAATTTAATGTCAGAACTTACCTTAAACCAACTGTATAGGTTGTAATCGTAAAGATACGAAGTAATTTAACTTCACAGTTTGTTTTGTTGTTTATGATTTGTTTGGTGTTGTTAACACTTCAGGAGAAATGTTAATGAACGTTTTCAGATATGATTTTGCTTTTCTTAAAAATTTACAAAGTGGTGATATTTGTACAGGAGGGTTTTTGAAAACCACTAAACTTTTACCGTTTTGAAATACGCAACAACCTCCCCGGCAGCGGCGCCAAATTTTGACTCCTCCCAAACCAACCAGTCAGCCGTGTGCAGCTGTTAGGCCCACCTGGGAGAAAGTGCAAGTTAATATTGACCGTGGAAATATAGGGAAATCCCCGGGTCGTTAAATCCTAACGAGATTGAAATTGTATTTGTAAACGGATTGGAGAGTGAGTGGTACTGAGGACAGTAACAGAAATGATTTGAGGGTTGATTATACTACTGATTGCTTGATATTTGGATAATATGAAAATATATAAACAATAACAGAGATACAAGTAAAAGCACAAATAAGAAAATCAGATAACAGACAGAAACAAGTGGTATTCAACAAGTTACAAACTACAGGGGGTAAAAGTGAAACTTTGAAAAACTTAAAATTAAAGAAAATGAAAACTGAAATTGAAATAGTGAAAATGATTACTATAATATTTAATTACTATTTAATTAATTAAAACTATTTAAAATCTAATTTAAAACTTAATTTAAATTAACTAAAAATGATAAGTATTACAAATTAACCTAAAAACTTACACAAATAATTTCTAAACCTAAATAAGAACTTGAAGAAAGTATAAAAAATGAAAACAAATATTTTTGTCTTTTTATTACTGTTTTATTAATTTAAAACTATTTAACTTAATTAAACTATTTAACTATTTTAATTTACTATTAATACTAAATTACCTTAGAAAATTATGATAAAATTTATAAAACTATTTAAACACTACAGGAATACTACAAAATTATGAAAACTTGCTAAAAATTATATTTAAGCTAATTGACTAATTAATTTCTTATTAATTAATTTAAATAGGAAAATTAGAAAATGGACAGTGGAAATTATGAAACTATTTTCTAAAAGTCTTAACTACTTTATAAAACTTAGGAAAAATATAAAATTCTACTTTTGTTGATTAAAATTAAAGAAATCTATTTAATTACTAATATTACCTATTTAATTATTTAAACTAGTTTTAAATCTAATAAATAGTAAACTGCTTAGGAAAAATCTAAGAAAATTATTTTAACTACTTAAAGGTACTAGGTAATTTATAAAATTGGACAAGTGCTTATTAACAAGCTGAGATGAAAATTAAATAGAAGCTATCACTATGGTGAAATCTGGTTTACCTAAGTTACTTATACCTATTTAAGCTAGATGTGGTGAGATAAGCTCCTAGGATAAGCTGGAAAGCTAAAATAAGCACTTGCTTATTTGGTTTCTGACTCAGAAGTGGGACAGACTTTTGATGCAAAACTAAGTAGGGTCCACTAATCTAAGGGTCAAACTAAGGGTCAATTATTGAACCTGGGTAGGAGGGGGGTTGTAAGAATCAAGATTTGAGGTCTGGGGTCCACTGTGGTGGTCACAAATCACCACCAAAGTGGTGGTGATGGATGAGTCTGCTGGTGCAGGGGAGGTTGTCTCCCTGCAGTTGTGATTGGGGGTGAGTGGGGCCCAGGGTAAAAATCCTAAAAATACAATCTATGTGGGAACTCAAATATGAACTGGTAGATTATGGTCACAACAAATTTCAATGCCTAGATCCTATTCCTAAATTCTAAACAAATCCTTGAAGATTTGAGAAAATCTGAGATGAAGCAAATTTGACTTTTGAACAAAACTACTTAGTTTGACTTTATTGAGATTCTAATGACTGAAACTGATTGATTAAGTTAAAATAAGCTATAAGAGACCTATAATAAGCCAGAGCTATAAGATATAAGCTAATGGGGTGGGTTTGAGGTACCAAATCTCACACAGTTAACTGTGGAGATGTTAAGACTATGATTTTGACTTTTTCTTTAATAAGCCTAGGTTTTTATGGTTTACTTAGACTAATAGGATCTTAAGTGACTTATGTAAACACAGAACAACAACAATAACATACAACTTAGTGATGCAATCCACTGATCCAAACACACCTTTAACTAGACTGATTTTTTATTTAAGAAGCTAAAAGCTTTAAGAGCTTATACTACTGATCCAAAATGACTTATTATGTTTTAATAAAGCTAAACAAGTGCTAAAAAAGAGAAATTAACCACAGATACACAAGATTACTAAATAAGCTATGTTGACTGTTTGATTTTTGATTTTTTAGTAACTATTAATTCCAACAAACAAGGTACTAATCTAAGGTTATATTATCACTATATAAGACTGAATAAGTATTTAACAACTAATAAAAACAAGCAATGAACAAAGTTACAATACAAAGATAGTTATGAGATTTTTGAAACTTACAAGATTGCTTTCCTGCTCAAACCATGAACCAAGGACAACCTATTTCCTCCCTGAGGATCTAAACCAAACTCCAAAGCTTCTTGTTGCTTCCAAATCAGCTATGAATCCCAGAAATCAACTCCAATTGCCACAGTTGACTTTCATTGACCAAATTTGTATTTGATGAATTTTTTATCTTATACTGATTTGTAGATTACTAAAAGCTTTATTGAGCTTTTTAGGAGCTTATATGAGCTTCTTGAGTCTCTATAACATAACAATAACAAGTACACAGCTTATTGAGAATTTTGATATGAAATTGAAAATGGCATCAACTAAGATAACAACACAAACTTGATTTAACTAAAAAGATTACTAGTACACTGAGAATGCTTAAACTGAAACTTGAAAGCTTTAAATTACACTTGAACTCTTAAAACAACTAATACGACATACACTTTTTAAAATTAAACTAGATACTTGACTCCTCTGCTTCTCTTTCCTTTTATAAGCTTCAATTAGGGTTAGGGACACCTTCTGAGCACATCTTGACCACTGAATTGTTCTAATTTGATCCTGACCTTCAAACCTGATTTTGGCGCCAAAAGTCTCCAAGTTAACTTGGAGCAAACGTTGTGCAATTAAAGATAATTGGGAGTATGTGGATGTGTCAGGAGACAATTGGGAAGTTTGGAGGCCAAGTTGGGTTGATATGATGAAAACAGAGGTAAGGAGATGGTTTGGAGGTAAAAGAGGTGTGGTATGCATTAAATGGGGTGTGGGTTTGCTGTGAGGTGGAAAGGAGGGTTTAGGGGAGTAGGGGGTGAGGTGGAGAGGTGAGGTGGTGGTGGAATACCACCTGGTTTTGGTGAAGTAGGGGTGAGGGAGAAGGAGCTACAGTGGTGGTGGTTTGGGCGGTATTGGATGGTCAAATGGGGTTTGACCCCGTTTTAATACAAAGGGGGTGTTGGATTGGGCTTTTGACTTGGGCCAGCAAAAAGAAAGGGTGGGGTGGGCTGTTGGTATGTGTTGGGTTTGTTTGTTTGGATTTGGTATTAATACAAAAAAAGGGTCCGGTTTTGTTGTGGTATTTAACAAGGACCAATTTTGTAATTTTGACAAAGTAGAGGGACTGAATATGTGATTTTCCCAAAGTAGTTTCAAGTGCTATTTTTGCCAAATATGATAAACCAAGGACCAAATTTATGATTTTTCCATTTAAAAATATCCAGGGACCTTTTCTGTAATTTTTCAAACTCCAGGGACCATTTATGTAAATTTGGATTTTTAAGGGTCTATGGTTGTAATTTCTCAAAATGTTATCATAAGGACCAATTTTGTCATTTTTAGAATAGTACAAGGTTTATTTTATTAATTTCCCATTTTTAAACCTTAAGGACTAATTTTGACATTTTTGAAACTTGAAGGACTAAAGTTGTCATTTTGTAATTTTTTTTAACTTTAAAGGACTTTTCTTGACAACTTATGAATCCCTAAGGACCTTTGATGATATTTTTCATGTTTTGATTTACCAGGGACTAGTTTTGACAATATTTGAAACTTGAGGGACTGAAACTGCCAATTATGCAAACTTTGTACGTTTTTCATCTGTTTTTTTCATATTTTGCATTTGAAACATATAAAACATACTTCTAAGATATTTTAAGTATTATTATGCATATTTGAGTGTTTTTGTATGTTTTGGCAGCTCAGATTGGTATAAAATGATGAGTATTTAGACACTCATCAGTTTCATACTATTCTCATCACATCCAGGTGTGTTAACTCCTGTGAGAGGTGAATCATTGAAAATAATGGATTTGATGTCTTTTTACCAATAGCCATCACTACTGGAGTAGCCAAATGTTTTAAGGTACACTGATAACTACATGATTTTTAGCAAATCATCAGCTATAAACGGATTTGAGATGTCTTTACCTGTAGCCGTTTGCTCAGGACTAGCCAATTATTTTGATGAAAAATCATCTTGGTCAACTGATTACCAAATATGGTTTTCCACTGCCTTTACCACAAGCCATATACATGTGGGCTGGCCAATTATTTGGAATCCATAAAGGAAAAAATCCATGGTCAATTGACAACCATTTCAACTCTCAGCAATAAAGCATGGGTGAGTTGATTACCCTATGGTTTTGAGCAAACCATTACAGCTATCAACAGATTTGATGTGTCTTTACCAAAGCTGTACCCTTTGGACTAGCCAACTTTTTGATGGAGTAGTCAACGTCAGGTAAGTTGATAACCCAAGAAAGTGGGATTAACACCAAACCTGCATACAGTATACACAATACTAGTGGTTCCTCCCGAACCGTCACTTACTTATCACACAAGCTAACCACTTGTGAATGGTTAACCGTAATATCTAAATGGAGCCCGGGAGAAACTAGCAATGTTAATCCGTGGGAGTTAAGTACAGAAAAAGTACGCGAGTACAGAAAAGTACATCCCCGGGTCGTTATGTCCCAACGAGGTGTGCGTGATAGTACAATGACTTGTAATGTGTTGAAATAATATGTATATTGAAAAATGGGAATCTGAATGACTAACACTGGAATGTGAAAAGTAATAGCTCTGTCACAGCTATGTCAATTAAAAACGTACAATCAGAAACCTAAAATATTAAAGGATATACAAACGTACGTTTAGTTTAAAATAAACATAAACGTACAAAACAACAAATATAATTACAGTAGGAATTTGCATGCCTTAGGGGCTTAAATGCAAATTAAAAGGAAATAAAATAACTAACTATATTTACAATATTATTATTATATTAATAAGAAAACCTAGAAACCTAAAACGCTTACGATTACGTAACACTTACGTAATCGTAACAAAATAAAAAGTGAATACCGTCAAATATAACTCCCACAAATGTGAAAATTATATTTTTGGAATCCTAAAAGAATAAGAAAATTATTAGAAAAATTAAAAATATTTATTTTACACTTATATTAATTATTATTAATTAAAACCTATTTATTTACTTATTTAATAATTACCTAAATAATAAGAAAATCTAAGATAAACCTAAATAAATAAAACAAAAACTTAGAAAAGTTAAAAGTAATATAAATGAAATTTTGAAATTAAAAATATATTTATTATACAAATATTCTATTTATTATTAATTATTTACTATTATTTAATTACTAATATTATTATTTAATTATTATATATACTAAATTAGCAAACTAAAATCTAAAACTTTTTACATAATTCTAAAATACTTATAAGAAGCTAAGAAAAATATAAAAACTATATATTATATACAGAAATAAGCAAACTTAATTAAAAACTATTATTACTTAATTAAACTAATTAATACTAATTAAATTATTATACATACTAAACTAATTTATAAAATTATAAACCTTTTTATAGATATACTTAACCATCGTAGGAATCCATAAAAAAATATAAAAAGTTTACAAAAATTATAAATAAGCTGTTTTATTATTATTTAAAATAAATATAAACTATATTAATTATTATAAATAGTATATGAACAGTAAAACTTTTTATACAACTATATTAAAGTAATATAAACTTTATAAAAATATAAAATTTCCTAAAAACTAATTAATAAGCTAATTTTATAATTAAATATTAATTATTGTTAATTACCTAATTTAACTACTTTTAATTTTAATAAATACTAAACTATATTTAAAAATTCTGAAATTTTTTATATAAGTATTAATTAATGACAGAAATGTGGGAAAAATGAAATATTGAACAAAAGCTTATTAATAAGCTTAACGTGTGGAATTAGCTTATTGGAACAAAAACCTATATAAGAGGGTAAAGCAAACCCCTTCCAACGGAACTGGTGCCCCAGAGCAGTTGGAAGGGGGTGTGTTGCTAAGCATGTTATACTATCCATGAGGTCTCAGGTTCGAATCCCACACACCCCACTTTTTGCATTTTATTTTATTTTTTTATTTTTCTTTTTACAAAACTTAAACACATCTAATTATAAGCAACTTTAATAAAAACAACTTTTTCAAATCTTAGAAATAAGCTGTGTAACAGCTTATTTCCAACACAGTTAGCTTATAAGCCTTAAAGCTTCTTAAATAGAAGCTATCACTAGTGTTAAAGCTTCTTTTGGGTTTTTCTTTTTATAAAACTAGTATATATACAGATATTAAGTAAATTTACTAAAGAATAAAAGTTAAAACCAAGAAATAAGCAAATTCGTGGCTTAATACTCATTCAGTTGGGTTAATTAGGCCCACAGTGGAATTTAAGCCCACAAAAGCTTGTGATAAGCTCTACAAATGAAACCAAAGTAAAAAGTATATATGTACATGTATTATTGACAGTTATGAACAAGCTTGTGCATTGGAATTAACTCATAAGCTTGTAATAAGCAAATAAGCAATCCCAAAGTACTGCAGTCCCAAACACCCCTGCAGCTTTAAATAATGACAAATTAAGCTCATTGAATAAGCTTGAAAGTACCAAATAAGTATTTGAGCAGCTAGCTAGGTTGGAGGGCTTTCCAAAAAGCTCAAGCTCATACTGTGGGACCCACAGATGAGCTCTTGAGGAGCTTGTGAAAGTAGTACCATTTCACTGAGTATGCATATCACTCAGCATACTCAGGAAAGTGGACAAACAATAAGCTATCCCCAAGCTTATTAAATAAGCTTGGACATGGAAACAAAGAGCTGGAACCTTGAGTTTGGTGGATTGGCTTCTCAAAAAGCCAATCCACATAAGATAGGGACCACTCAGTAGCTTATTATGAGCTTATGAAGTAGCACTGAGTTCACTGGATTCCCAGCAAACTCAGGAAAAGTGACAAGTAAAAGCTACTTGCAGCCCTAACAGATGGGCTGCAAGGTGAAGTTAAGGCACAGGATCCAAGATATGGGTAGATAAGCTCCGACTGGAACTAAACTACTCAAGCTTAAGATCAAAATTGAGCTTGTTATGAGCTTGTGAAAATTCAATCAACACACTGTGTACTCAGTGAGTTGTGTGAGTGATGCAAACAAATAAGCTCAAGGTACTTATCAAGTGAGCTTGAGAGAGCTCAATCAGTACTGAGCTATTGAGATTGATGGATTAGCTTTATGAAAAGCCAATTCTCACAACCTCAAACTCAATAGGGAACTTTTCTCAAGCTGTTGAGAAACATTCAACCACACAGATTGCTACTGTGTGGTGAGGTATGAGTGACAAAAAAGGTTGTGTGATAAGGTGGCTAAATTAAGCAGATAAGGTAAAATTAAGCATAGAAATAAACACATGGCTAATAGGGCTTCTACAAATAACAACAAACATGGCCACAAGTTCAATAATCAACAAGCTGAAGGCTTGTGAGTTTGGGCTTGTGGCCAGGATACAGGGCAAAAACATGCCTAAGTAAGCATTAAAATAAGCACAAAAACAGTAAAACTAAAAATCATAAAATTTACTGATAGACAGATAAGCAACAAAATAATGAAACCCTAAAAGCTTTAAGTCTATAACTTAAATATAAAGACACAAGAAATTAAGACATTTAATCAAAAATCTGCAAATATGAAAATATTGACTTATACAAGAAATCAAAAGTTTGACCAAAGTGAAATTAGAAGCTAATCTATAGACAGATTATGCTATGTTAAGCTATAATAAAGATAAATTAAGCTAAATAAACAAAAGTTATACTAGTAATGAGAATTTAGCTACATAATCTAAAACAGACATGAAATTAAAAGAGATTGAAAATTATTTTGACTGTAACTTAAATAAAATATGGAAAAGACAACTGAACTGAGCTAATGGACCAAAAGCAATACACAATCAAACAAGAACAATACTATTAGCATCCATTAACACAGATTAGACAGCAATCAAATAGTGAACTATGAGATAAATTAGAAGTTAAATATGTCTGTTAGAGACATAATCACTGAGCCTAAAGGGTTGTCAAGCCCTCCAATAACCCATTAATCATGCAGGAACAAAAATACACAATTCAAACAACCTCACAGTCTTAAATCTAAACAGATCCAAACAGTCCCTTAAATCTACACTTGTCACATGAATTTTTAAGGTTTTCAATAAATCTGCCTAAGAAACTGATTCCACACATTAATTACACTACATAAAAACTAAATAAACAAGAAAATAGTAAGGTCAAAGCAGAACAAAGACAGGAATTGAAAAATGCAAAAATTGGAAAATTTGCTTACAAATTGATCCTGCTGAGACTTTGGAAACCAAGGATCAAAACCAATACCTATAGCCTCCCCTGAGGCACTAATACCATGGCAATCCATTATGAACCATGCTCCAAGCTGTATCACCCAAGAACACATATTTTTGATTTTCCATTGTATTTTCTCTATTTTTAGTGATTTTTGATTTTATAAAGACTAAGCTGATTTAAGGTTTCTAAAAGCTAATTAAGCTTTGTCAGGAGCTTAAGTGACCTATTTGAGTCCATCAAACAACAATAATCCAACAGAAATGTAAATAACTTAAAATAAAGGAAAATATTGAAGAACTTGAAATGTAAAAGAGACTTATAATTAAACTGAGATTAGAATTCCATTACACTAATATGAGTTCCATTACACTCATTAAAGCTGTAAATGACATTTAATTTAAATGAAAGCATTAAAAATTACACTAGTCTAAGGTGACATTGGCTTAAGGCCAAGGTAGTATTTCCTGTGCTTCTCTTCCTTCTTTTATAGTCTCAGAACTACTTGGAGGTCACTCATAAGTTATACTTTCAATCTTGACCCTTGAATTTGTCCAACTGATCTCAATCGTTTAAATCCACTTTTGGCGCCAAAGTCTTTTGTGACAGTTGAGGCGGTTTGAGGAGCATTCAATGCTTCTTGTACATATGTAGAGGTGGAGGGAACAAGTTGAGATATCTTTTTAAGCTTGGGGGCCAAGTATGAGTGAAAACAGGGGTAAGGGTGAAGAGGTGGAGTGTTTGAAGGTGGGAATGCATTAATGGATTGTGGGCTGAGGTGTAGGTGTAAGGAGTATGAGGGAGAAGTAGATGATGAGCTGTAAAGGGGTGAGTGCAAGTGGTGGTGTTACAGGTGGATATGGAGAGGTGGAAGATTGAGGTGGAAGAAGAAGAAAAGCGGGGTGGTTTGTTTGTCTATTTTATTTATAAACAAAAATGGGCCTGGGTAGTTTTGGGCTTGGGGATTGGATTTCTTTTTGGTTTTGGATTATAAGGATTTGGATTTATAGGAGTAATAAGGTCCGTTTGGTTTGTAGTTAAATAAGAGCCCAAGGACTAAAGTTGTAGTTCCTGAAATCTTGAGGGGTTAAACCTGTTACAATTCCAAAATTATCACAAGGACCAATATTGTTAAGTTTGATAAACCAAAGGACTATTTTTGCATTTATTACAATTTAAAATACCCCGAGGACCATTTTTGTAATTTTCCAAAGTTTAGGGGGTTAAATTGTAATTTCCTCAAAGTTATCAAAAAGAGTTCCAAATTGTAAGTTCATGCATAGTACAAAGGTATTTTGTGAAATTTCCAAGTTTTGAATACCCAGGGACCATTTTTGCCAATTTTGTAACTTGAGGGGTAAAAGTTGCCAGTTTGTGTAAACGTTTATCCAGGGATGTTTTGTGAACATTTTTGGTTTCCCAAGGACTTAAGTTGACTTTTTGTTCATTTTAAACCTTCAGGGACTAGTTTTGACAAATTGTGAAACTTGAGGGACTGAAACTGCCAATTATGCAAACTTTGTACGTTTTTCATCTGTTTTTGCATATTTTGCGTTTGGAACATATAAAACACACTTCTAAGATATTTTAAGTATTATGATGCATATTTGAGTGTTTTTGTATGTTTTGGCAGCTCAGATTGGTATCAAAATGATGAGTATTTAGACACTCATCAACTAGACAAAAATGTTAGTTTTTTATTTTTTTTATTTTTTATTTTTATTTTTATTTTTTTTAATACTAAAAAATAAATATACAACAATATACCATCAATCAGAAGCTGCTCTGGAAGTCCTAATTCTGATCTTGAAGACTTTCACCAAAGATTCAGCAAACAACCTTGCATTCCCAACTGGATCAGGAGGTATCTCCAATTTTTGTTGATGCATTTTCTCCATCAGAGACACTGTCAGAGGATATCTTTTGCCAAGATCCATAATAAGCCTTAGTCCAGATGTAGTTTCCAACACATGAACATATGGCATAGGATAAAACTTCCAACTCTGAACCTTCCATCTCTGATTGTTTTTCCATATGTCATAACCAGCACCAGTGGGAGTAGAAGAATCAAACAACACTCTGAGATCACCCAATAAATACAATCCAGACCCTGTAGGAGTATGATTTACATAAAATTTATGAACCAAATCATTGAGAGCGAGCAAATCCTGATGATCCACAAGATGTAGTATTTCTTGTAGAAATGTAAAGGATATATAAGTTTTAACTAATCTATAAATGGTATTGATCTGTCCATTTTTAGTCAACTCCCAGTGAACCAAAATATCTCTAGTTGGCTCAGGCCAATCATCAGGGGATCCTTTTATGATAAATGAAGCATCAGAAGCATTCACATCAATTAGTCTTTGTACTGAATGTGAAGTTCTGACTCTAGCCATTCTCTTAGCTCTTCTTCCAGGAACATAAATGGCATCATGAGGTAAAGAAGATTCATCAGGAATTTCAGCTTCAGTAGATACACCTTCTGCAGCATCAGTTTCCACTGATGGATTATCCAATTGTTCATCAGTAAAATCCTGAGAAGATTCAAGTGCAGCAGATGCATATTGTTCATCCATAGCCTTCCTCATCTGTTTGTCTCTAGCAGCTTGAAGCTCTACCTCTCTTTCCTTAATCTCATGAAATCTTGCCAGGTCAGCTTGTTATTCATCATCTAACCTTTTAGCAGCCTCTTCACCCAACCTTTCCTCCTCCATTTGTTTCCTGGTTCTCTTTCTAGATGGAGGATCTTCTGCTATCACTTTAGCTTTACCTTTGTCTATACAAGATGAAGCAGCAACAGGTGGTACATCAGCAGAAGTGGTAGGTAAATATACCTTATCAGCAACAACAGGAATATCCATATTAACAGATGAACCAGCATTAGCAAGAGTGATAGGAACATTCTTAGAAGCACCCATTCCATCTTTGTCACACCTATACTTAATTCTATTATACATCTGAACCAATTTGTCGTCTGGAAGTGCCCACACTTGTTTCCTAGTCCAAGCATTGTTATATAAAGCACTGCTTTGACTTTTCACATATGTTCTCATGTAGTCCCTTTGATGTGCTTGAGTCATGGGTTTATCTCTTTTAGCTTTGGCTCATTACTCATCTGCTGCTTTCTTCCTCAACTTCACCTGTTTAAAAATTTTAGAAACCCAGTCCTTTTTATCCACCTTATCACCAAGAATTTCTGCAGCTAAATCAGGATTAGCAATCACTTGTTCTCCAATATGCTGCCAATCTGACTCATCAAAATTTTGAGCAACAGCATCCAATTCTTTCTGTCTTTCAATAGGCAAGGTAGAAATATATCTCTGTGTAGCAGACTGATATTCTGAATAAAACTTGGCTTGCTCTGCCTCAGCCATATCTGAACTCCTCTTATAATCTTCCCATTCTTAAAGAGTTTTTCTTGTGCACTTCTTTCTTCAGTTGTAACAATCTCATCCTCACCCACTTCAACCCTTTCAGCAAAATCATCATGAGGAACATCCAAATCTTCCATAGGATTATCATTTAACTCTTGAATACTTGAATTAAGTATATCATCAGCAGATCCTTGAGGCTTGAGGGTTTCAGTAATGTCACCAGGAGAAACTTGCTTAATCCCAGATGAATTATGAACAGGAGAATCCTTATACTTTTTTCCTGCTACAAAGAATGTATCTACTGATGCAGGAGCTCCATCAGCAGATTTGTTAGCAGCAATAGCACTGGATGATTGTTTCTCCTGAAGAGTATCAATATCTTCTGCCATAAGAATATCATCACCACTTGATACCTTGGAAGATTCAGCAGCTTTCTTTGCCAGATATTGTCTTCTACTTCTTCTTCTGCTGAAATGAATTGTTGGCTTAGATGGAAATACTTCAGTAGCTTTAGGAGGAGCTACATGTGATTGTCTAGCAATTTCAGCTAGAATTTCAAGAGAGTCCAAATTTTCCTCCTGAGGCACTTCAGTAGTATCCATTCCACCCTTACTTTTCTTCTGCTGATTCAACTGTGCCTCCAAATCCTTAACTTTACTTTTCAGCCTTTCAATTTCACTAACAAAAGTAGATTTGGTATCAGCAAGCTCCTTTTGGAGATCATCAGTCTTTTTCATATACCTGCAAAGTGAATCATATACAGAAGTGAGAGTAACAGGGTCCTCTGCTCCACCAGCCGATTGCTCAGTGGTAAGTGGAGCTTCATTGAACCCAGCAGGAGAAATAGACTCATGTACAACATTGGGATAGCCTTCATCAAATGGCTCTCTCACAGGGCTAGGTGTAGGGAGTCTAGTGATCTCAGGCTCAAGAGACTGAAATGTATCTTCAATCTCATGAGTTTGCGCAACTGGAGCAACCTGGGATGGTGAAATAACAGGACTAGGTGACATATGGGCAGGGGAAGGTGGTGGTAGGTCAGAAGAAATAGGTAATGGTTCAGTAGTTGTAGCTGGCTCTTGCTCAATTACCATTGAAGGATTACCATTAGCAGCAATACCAGAAGATGATGGATTACCATCATCAGTAGCATTTTGAGTAGGTACATTGCCAGCAGCATCACCCTCAACTACATTATCATTGCCATGTGGCAACATAGCATCTAACATAGGGCGATGTTCCCCAATATAATTTGTTTTCATTGAGGCAAACAACTTAGAACCAAGGCTTTTAATAGGCACATGTGTCCTATCTTCAGTGGTTATGTCTAAAATAATTTGTAAGAACCTAGGGTACATTAAGAACTTATGCTGTTGTTTATCAATATTTTCTAGCATATGTTCAAAAATAAACTTTGAAAAGTTATAAGTTAGACCCTTAGAGAGACAGACAATACCACAACCCAGTTGTAGAGAGAATTGGTCCCATCCACCACACTTGTTGCTTATACATTGGAGCAGCAAATGCACCAAATACCTCCACTTAGGACAAAATTGATTCTTCTGCCACTTAGTTGTTTCAGTACTTTGATATCCAGCTTCCCTTAGCCCAACAAAAATCTCTGCAGTATTGGAGTGATATACACCATTCTCATCATCCAACTGAAGCTTTGTCCTGATCAAACCTTCTGTCACCACATACTCTACACCTTCAATTACAGCAACAATCTCTGTGTTAGATCTCTTTGCAGCAGATGCCCAAAATTGCGTCACCATTGATTCATATATCAGATTGGGACAATGTATCAAAGCATAATGAATCTTTGATCTCTGTAGAAACTCCACCATTAAATCAAATTCTTCATGTCCCTTAGCCTTTTTCAGAATAGCATACTTGTTATGATCTCTCTTCAATTCAAGTTGCGCCATTTGAATAAATTTGTGTGAGATGGTTATGAATTACTCACAGAATTATGGGTTTAAATGGAGTAACAAGCAAATAATTTTGTTTAGGAAGAGATATGCGAAGTAGGTTATATTTGGAAGTTCCCCAATCGTGGTCAAAATTATCGGAACTAATTATTGACCAAGTTTGACGTGTAAATTAAAAACTTCCAAATTCAAAATTACCCTTCAGCAGAAATGAAGGTCAAATCTGCTGAGGAATGGTCAACATCAGCAGAAACCAAGCAAATGTAAAAATATCTTCGGTGAATATCTTGATTTTTAGTGTGCCACCCAACTCTTATTAATTATCATAACGCCTAAACTTCGCTTATTTAATAACCCCCAAATAACACTTCTCAGACATCAATTAACCCCAAATCATCTCACAACCCTAATTTCCCAATTAGCCTCAATTTTCCCTCAAATAATGTCTTCCAAGCCTGAAATCATAGACATATCCTCCTCCTCTTCCTCCTCATCCGATGATCATCTACCATATCCCTCAGAAATCGATGATTCTGATTATGCACATGAGTTGGAAAGGCGATGGAATGCCTTGGAGAAGGGGGAAGCAAGTAATGCTCTCATTCCTGCTGAGAGGCAATATGTCTCTCCCTTCATTTTCACATCTGATGAAGACTCTTCAGAGGATGAAGACGAAGATCCCTCATTTCTTCCTCTTTCCACACCAGAGAGACCCCAAACAAGGCCTAGGAAGAGAAATCCATCTCTTCCAACATCACGAAGTGTGGTGTTAGGTCTTCCTGCTTCAGGACCTGGTTCTTCATGCCATGGAAGCAAGGGAAAAGGGAAGAGGACAGATGTCGTGAGTAAGGGGAAAGGAAAAATGGTGTAGGTGATGATGGGATGTTGCCAGGGACCAAAATACTCGGTTCTTGAGCATCTTCATCGTCGTTTTCATCAATCCATTCTTCCTCCTCTTCTTTTTCCATTTTCATCTTCAGCTTCAGCTTGTTCATCATACTGGTTATGCACCAGCTTTTGTAATAGATGATAGAAGCTAGACAAATTTAGACTTGTATAGGATTGCATCTTGTAATTTCATTTGAAGTTGTTTGTAAGCTGCAATATGTTCTCAGAATGAATGAAAACTCATTTGCTAATTTTGATCTCTGTATATTTTGAATCAGTAGAAATCAATCTTAGCCTCCATTAGACTTCAGAAGAAACACATCTCAGCAACCATATTAACATATCATGATTAAACTCATCAACAACTTGTAATGGTATTCTGCAAAACAGACACAAACTAACAAAAAGACCAAACATACTTACAATACATTAGTTAGTTAGTGTTAAAAACTCAAAAAGTATACAAATTATACAAATTCTACAAAGTTTACACTCACAATCCTCCCCTGAGGCTTATGCCTCCCCTTAAACTTTGCATTTAAGGGTTAAGCATACCAATATGGACCACAAAATATTGAAACCTTGGTCCATCAAATGCTTTGGTTAACAAATCTGCCACATTCTCATCTGTGTGAATTTTTACCACCTTTATTAAATGTTTCTCATAAGCATCCCTGATAAAGTGGTGTCGAATTTCAATATTTTTGGTTCTATTATGAAAAACTGGATTTTTAACAATACAAATGGTACTTTGATTGTCAATGAAATTATACCTATAATCCAGCAATTGATTCTTAATCCATAGAATCTGTCCACAACAATTGGCAGAAGCAACATACTCTGCTTCAGTAGTAGAGGTAGCAACTATGGTCTGTTTCTTGCATTGCCAAGAAATCAGTCTCCTTCCAAGGAATTGACAACCTCTAGTTGTGGATCTTCTATCCATATTGGCACCAGCATAGTCACTATCACTATAAGCTGCTAGCTGAAATGGAGATTCTTTTGGATACCAAAGACCTAATTTGGGTTGGCCTTTTAGGTACTTAAAATTTTTTTTGACAGCATTCAAGTGAGAGGTAAATGGAGTGACTTGGTGCCTTGAACATGCACTCACAGCAAATGTAATATCAGGTCTAGAAGTAGTCAAATACATCAAAGAACCAATCATTGACCTGTATAAATGAACATTCACAGGAAGATCAGGATCAAGATTGTTCTTTGGTTTGGGAGCTTCATAGGGAGTAGTGGCAGTCCTGACATTCTCCAGATCAAACTTTGTCAACATATCCTTTACATACTTCTCCTGATGAATAAAAATACCATCAGGTTTCTGCTGAACCTGTAAACCCAAAAAGAAAGTGAGCTCCCCCATGGCACTCAATTGAAATTCTCCCTTCAACAAATCCTCAAACTCTCTACACCATGCTTCTTTGGTTGAACCAAAGATAATGTCATCCACATAAACCTACACAAGAATAATATCCCTGGAATCTTTCTTGAGGAATAGAGTCTTGTCAATGGCACCTCTTCTGTAGCCATGCTTCAGCAGAAATGTGGAAAGTCTAGCATACCAAGCTCTAGGAGCCTGATGAAGTCCATAAAGAGCTTTGACAACCTTATACACATACTCAGGATGATCAGGGTCTTCAAATCCCTTGGGTTGAGTCACATAAACCTCCTATTCAATCTCACCATATAAGAAAGCACCTTTGACATCCATATGATAAACCATAAAGCCCATATATGATGCATAGGGCAAAAATATCCTAATTGCTTCAACTATGGCAACTGGTGCAAAGACCTCATCATAGTCAATGCCTTCCTCTTGCCTAAACCCTTGAGCCACTAATCTTGCTTTGTTTCTCACCACAATATCCCTTGCATCTCTTTTATTCTTCAAAATCCATTTTGTCCCAATGGCATATTTACCATCAGGTAGAGGAACCAATATCCAAACCTGCTGATTCTTAAATTGCAGCATCTCTTCTTGCTTTGCTTCAAGCCAACTTGAATCAGCCAGTGCTTGAGGAACACTGGTTGGCTCTATCTGAGAAAGAAAGCATGCAAACAAACAATGTTTAAAGTCTGTGTGATTGTCCCTCTTTTGATTGTAGACATAGGAGATGAAAGCAACTTCACCATATTTAGTATTCTTGACAGTGCTTCTTTTTCTAACAGGTGCTTGAGGATCTCCAATAATCTTTGAAAGGGGATGATCAGTATGAATCCTCTTTGTTGCTGTAGGGTTAACATCAATTGTGTCATCAAGGTTGTTGACAGTAGGCCCAAACTCAGTATCATAAGAAGCTGAGTGAAACAGACCAGGCTTGGGCTGATAATTGCCAAGATCAGAAGGACTTGGAAATCTTGTAAAGGGCTTCTTAAAGTCTATAGAAGCTTCAGTAGAAATGGGAGATTGTGCAGCAGGAGTATCAGCAGCTTTGAGCTCATCAGTGGGAATAGGAGTGCCTTCAGTAGAACTGTCAGCAGCATCCTTGTTTCCACTGACTGCTTGTGCTGATTGGTGAAGGATGGTATCAGTCTCTTGTGCAACCTTTTCACTGAGTCTCTGAGCTTCCTGTGTAGCAGCATGTTCTTGCTTCTTAAGTTTAGCAAGATCCTCTGCATAATGTGACTCATCATCTTATTCAGTAGCAGAATGATTTCCTACAAAATGGTTAGGTGGAAAAGAATGTACAACAATGGTATGTTCATCTGGCTCAGAGTCACTCTCTGAGTCATCATCCATGGAACCTGTAGGGTTAGAAATAGGATCTTTGGTACCTGCATTAGGATTAGAAGCATGTCTAGTGTACCCCAAATAATCAGTCAAATAATCTAGGTCAAAATACCAAGAATGGCCCTGTCCCTGAGTATTAGGCTGATCTTCAAGAAATCTTAGGTTTAGGGTCTCCTCTATCCTTTTGGCATTCAAATTATAAACCCTATAGGCCTTGCTATGAGCTGAATAACCCACAATGTATCCCTTATCGGCTTTCCCATCAAACTTACCTAGTGTATTAGCAGTATTCAAAATGGTCACTTTGCAACCAAAAGGCTTAAGGTAATGAATGTCTGGAACTTTCCCTGTGAGAAGTTCATAAGGTGTCTTGACATGATGTCTAGTGATAGATACCCTGTTCAAGACATAGCAATCAGTACTTACTGCTTCAGTCCAAAACATAGTGGGTAATTTAGAGTCTGCAAGCATGGATCTTGCTGCCTCAATTAAGGTCCTATTTTTCCTTTCAGCAACCCCATTTTGTTGTGGGGTTCTTGGAGTACTATAGTCCCTTCTAATCCCCTTAGACTTACAAAATTCTATGAAAACAACATTTTTGAATTCTGTCTCATTGTCACACCTAATGCCTTTAACCTTTTTATTTAGCTGGTTTTCAATTAAAGTGATAAATTCTTTCAAAATAGGAGTTGTTTCATCTTTAGTTTTTAGAAAGAATACCCAGCAAAACCTGCTATAATCATCTGTGATAACCAGGCAGAAGTACTTATGATCAATACTTCTGATAGGAGTTGGACCAAAGAGATCCATGTGCAGCAACTGAAGAGGTTCTGAGATGGTGCTCACAACTTTTATGGCTTTGTAAGAGGCTCTGTGTTGCTTTTCCTTGTTGCAAGCAATACAATTGTGTTCATTGGTGAAGAGTTTAGAATGAAGGCCCTGAACAAGACCAAGTTTAGACAACTTATTGACAGTATTGTAGTTTACATGAGCCATTCTCCTGTGCCACTTGGTAGATTCATCCTGGGAAGCTTTGGCCACCAAACATGTTAGATCACCTTCTGGCTTAACATCATTCAGATTGAATGTGTACAAGTTGAAGGTTCTAGGAACTCTCAACAAAACAGTTGTATCTTCTGGAAGTTTGAAGTCCTTGGAGAGCACAAGACATTCATCCTCAGAGAAGAAAACCTTATTCCTAGTGTCACAAATTTGTGATACAGAGAACAGATTAAAATGCTCCAGTTCCTTCACATAATAAACATTCTCAAAATCTAACAGAGGTGTCTTAATAGTTCCTTTCCCAGTAATTTTTCCATCTCCACCACCAAAGGTTACACTGCCTCCTCCTTCTATAGGTACAAAGTCATGCATCTTGTCCTTGTTCCCTGACATACTTCTGGAACAACCACTATCAACTATCCCTACTTCAGTACTTTTCAAAGGATGATCCTACAACAACAACAAAAGATATATACAAAAGTTAGTACACATTGGAGACTCAAGTCAATGCTGACTTGAGCCTGCCTTGTGGATCATTAGAGATAGACCATGTAGATGTTTTAGATCCACCATTGTTCTTGGGCCTGTAATGCAAATTAGGTCCCTTCTTTGTCCAAGAACAACCTGCTGAGGGCTTCACAGCAGTATCCCAATACCCTCCACCATAATACATTGACTCAAAGTGACTAGGCCAATAACCATTAGAAAAAAAAAAGAACTAGTGGGTCGAACATAAGGTCTAGTACTGGTTCTTCTCCATGAAGAATGTGGTTCAACAGAATTGGATTTCTGCTGATGTGGAATAAAAGAGGGTATATCATTAACATTCTTCCACATTTGCCTAGGTTTTCTTTGACTAAAACATACACCCATTCTTTGCTCATGAAAAGTACAATCCTTAATCAAATGAAATTTACTTCCACACACAAAACATTTCTTCTTTTTAGAAGATTTATTCAAACTGAAGAAAGTTCCATAATATGAAAAAGTATTCAAACCACAATGATTAACAGAATTGTTTTTAACAGAACTAGAAATATTGTTTTGCAAAGAATTAGAAAACAAGTCTTCAGAAGAAATTATCTTGGAATCAGCAGTAACTCTAGCAGGATTGTGGGGAGTCTTGGGTGATGTCTTGGGTGTGGTCTTGAAAGTGGTCTTGGGAATGGTCTTGGGCAGGTCTGACTTCTCACTTGAATCACAACTGGCAAATGAATTAGACCCTTCATCAGAAGACTTGTCACTGTCACAACAAGAGACAAAGTCAGTAGATTTAATAATAGGGTCTAGCAAGTCACTAGACTTTTTGCCATAGAGAAGGTGTGATCCATCAAAGTCAGCAGGTATGGACAGGTCTATAGGCATATGTTCCCCTCTTATAGGTCCAGGGACAACATTCATTCCTCCTTCCTTAACAAATTTTACAGGTGTTTGATATGCTAAGGCTAGTTCAGGGTCAAAAACACTAGACATATCAGGATAAGTTAACTCTTCAGGATCTATATATTTCTCATATCCTAATGCTTTTCTAGACCTAACAGATTGGCGACCATCAATCAATTTATTCAAATTAGATGCTCCTTCCTGCTACTTCATACGACCAGCTACCTCTTTATCTAACTTAACTTGTAATTCATGTTTTTCCTTTCTAAATCATATTTTTCCTTTTCAGTACGTCTTAAATCTATCTTTGCACATTCTAAATCACTTTCTAGAACTCTTATCTTTTCATCATATTTAACTTGATTCTTTTAAAACTAGACCTTTTGTTTTTCTAAAGTTTTTAAAGCCTTTTTATAGGCCTCAACTTCTATATAACACTCATTGTACTTAGGTTTCAATTCATCATATTCTTGTTTAAGTTCATTGTATCTTACACTACATCCAAACACACAATTTTGTACCTAAGAGATGCCCATCAAAGAGACTTGTTCCTTCTTGTCCTCTGAAGGTGAATATGCCAGCAAATTCACTTGTTCAGAAGTAGAAGCTTCCTCTTCAGCAGGTTCATGTTCAGCCCAATCAATCTGGTGATCCAGAGTCACCAAAGCTTTGGAAGGTGTAACATTAGAAGTCCCTGATTCCAATGGATATGAGCCATATCTAACTTCATCACCAGACTTTCTTTCCTTGCACTCTCTTGAAAAATGGCCCATTTGACCACAAGTGTAGCATTTAACCTTCCTTCTGTCAAACCTTGCTGCCTCTCTTCCATTAAAACCAAACTTTCTCCCAGACTTAGTCTCAAACCTTTTGATGTTCATAGAAATCATTGCTACCTGCCATTTCAAGTGCATCTCCTCCATCTCCAATGGATCCACCTGTTCAAAATCCTCATAAGCAAGAAACTGTTGATGTTCATATTCAGCCACAAATGAATGAACAATATCATCCATTACACTACTGGATTTTGATTTAGGAGCTAATTTTGTTTGGGTTTGAGAAGATGCTCCTGAGGTGTAAGAACTTGAGGCATGGTGCACAGGTTTTGTAGTGGTGCTAACAAAGGCTGAGTGAGTGGATGGACGAATGGGACTTCTAACATCAGGCTCAAGAGATTTAAGCTTGTTGTAGAGGTCATCGAAGGAGATCAAGTCCAATCCACCCTTTGTTTTGAGAGCAATGCTAACTTGCAACCAAGATGGTGGCAAAGATCTCAGAAACTTAGCATTGTAGTCCTCATTATCTGGCCTAGCCTTCAGCTGATTAAGTTGACTTAAGATTCGGTGGAACCTGTCATAGCCTTTGTGGATTCCTTCTTCCTCATATATCTAAAACTCTTGAAACTGCTGCTTCAGCATTGACTTCTTCAACCTTCTTGATTCATCATTCCCACCAAATCTAGCCTTGATTGGCATCCTCCATGAAGTGGAAGTTACCCATGTGGTCATCTGGTATAGCTTGGAGCAGAATTGTCCTTACTTTATTCTCCCTTTGCACGGCTAGAACCTCTTCAGTAGTTTTGGGACCTACAATTGTAACTATCCCATCAGCATCTTTAACATGCTTCTTCAGGTTGTTCCCCTTTCGGACAACCTCCCAAAGATTCCAGTCAATGTTGGTGATCCAGTTTTGCATCTTCATGGACCAAAAATCATAGTCTTCTGCATTCTTCAAGTATGGGAATTTAGCATTACTATTGGAGAGGTTGAGTTGTTAGAGAGAAGTGGTGTTTAGGTTCTGGGTTGTATCAACTTCATCGTCTGATCCAGGCATTTTCCTTGATTGGTTTGGATTTTGATGGTTTAAGATTTGTGTTTCTCAGTATCACAGAGACTCTCCCGAGGCTCTGATACCACTTGTTGAATCTTAGACCTTGATAGATCTTCTGAGCACTCTAGAATTGTTAGTTATGTTAATGTAATCACCAACACACTAATAGACAATCTCTGTAACTTGTATTTTAAAGCGGAAACAAACACAAGTTTTAATACTAAGAACAATTGATCCTCTATGGATCTTTAATAAATATCAAAGTGTTTTCTAAAACGTAACTCAATACATAATCGTGTGTTCCTTTTATACACAAGGAACCCTAAACCGTTTCCCAAGAAACGTATATTCTAAAACTTCTAAAAGATATGCATTATCACTTCCTAAATAAACTCATGCATATCCTAACTATATTACATAAAACACGGAAAAACTATATCCGCAGTAACAACTAATGCTGAAACTAAACTTTAGCAGAAACTAAACTATTAGCAGAATCTGTGTCTTCAGTAGAAACCATAAGAAGATTTTTCAGCAGAATTCTCTCTTAGCAGAATTCCCAACAGCAAATTTGTCCATGATAGCAATACAAAACATATGGGGCGTACTGTTGAACCAAGGGATGAAAACAATATTGATGAAATTTTACTACGCCTATTGGGTAAACTACGAATTACATGCCAATCACTTAGACCCATTGCAACATCTAGAAACCCACACACCACATCAGTTGGGCCTTCGGCCTACTTTACCTCACCAAACCCAATCACCCTTAATCCCCTAAACTGTTATCCCTCAACTAACAGCCCAATTCGAGCCCCACCAGGTTTCAGTTCACTCCAAGCCCAACCCAGCCCCTCGACATATTATGGGATTAATCCAAACGCTGCCACAACAAGCCCACCTGGTTTCTTACCACAATAGCCCCCTCCTTACCACATACTACTGTTCATCAGGCCCACACCAATCCAACAGCCCCTCCCCTTGCACCAAACACTATTCATCAAGCCCCACATGCCCTACCTATAGGGCAACCGGTTACTTTGGGACAGGAAACCATTTAACCTCATGCATTCGCGGCCGAGACTCTTCACGACCCTACAACAGGTGCTTGGAATATGGACACATGTGCGAGTCTACATTTAAATTCTTCTGTTAGTAGTCTTAGTGATGTTTTAAATATGTGCATGTATCCGTCCGTCTTGGTTGGTGACGGGCATTCTATTCCTGTCATCATTACGGGTCATAGCATCTTGCCAACTCCCACTCGACCACTTCACTCAAATAATGTGCTTATTACACCCCATATTGTCAAAAATTTAATATCTTTTCACCAATTTGTATGCGATAATAATTGTATTGTTGAATTTGATCCTTTTGGTTTTTCTGTTAAGGATTTCATAACGCGTCGGGTGCTTCTCCGATGTGATAGCACCGGGGATCTTTATCCAGTAACGGATCCATATCCAATTCCTCAAGCTCTCCTAGTCAGTCAGCATACGTGGCATCAGCGTCTTGGACATCCAGGAAGTGAAGTGTTATGTCATCTAGTTTCAAATAATTTCATTTCCTGTAATAAAGAGAAGCCTCCTGTGCTTTGCCATGCCTGCCAGCTTGGCAAACACGTTTGACACTACTACAAAAAATCTCACAGAAACCGGTCAAAATGGCCCATGAAAAGTGGTTTTGGAACCACTCTCTTAAGGGGGTATCTCCATGATCGAAACATATAGAAACCGGTTTGGCAACCTGTCTCTATTAGAAGCATCGACACTGGTTTTCTCCTTAAAATCAGTCTCCATTATAGAGTAAACAAACATAGTTTTATTGGACATTAATATCGATTCTCGCACAACCTGTCTACATAGAAGCATCCGACCTATCTTTATAAAGAGTAAAAAGATATGTTTTTATCTCAAAACCTGTCTGTTTTGTAAATCTGTTTTAATAATAATAATAATAATAATAATAATAATAATAATAATAATAATAATAATAATAATAATAATAATAATAAAAAACATTTCTAAAATTTTCCAATGTTTTAGAAATAGGAAAATTTTAGAAACGCTTTTTTTATGAAGAAATAATATGTGTCTATATATATATATATATATATATATATAGGGGCTTTATTTTCAGAACCCTGTTAAATGCGGGAACTGCGAGAACTCCAATTTTGCATTAGAAAACATGCATGTTCATATAAAACATGTATGTTTTCTTACATACACTTTAATACATATGCTTGCGTATTAAGGTGTATGTAAGAAAACATACATGTTTTATATGAACATGCATGATTTCTAATGCATAATTGGAGTTCTCGCAGTTCCCGCATTTAACAGGGTTCTAAAACTAAAACCATTTTGCATTGATCTATTGCACTTAACAGATTTTTATATAAACATGTATTATGTGTATTAAGGTGTATGTAAGAAAACATACATGTTTTATATGAACATGCATGTTTTCTAATGCAAAATTGGAGTTCTCGCAGTTCCTGCACATAACAGGGTTCTGAAAATAAAGATACACACACACACACACACACACACACACACACACACACACACACATATATATATATATATATATATATATATATATATATATATGAAGTGACTAAAATACACTACAAATGTCGAAATCAACAAAGTAAATTAAGGTAATCCGTCAATTCAACTAAACATAAATCGTAGACAAAATCTATATTAAAACACTAGTCCAACAAACTATAAAGAAAAACACTAGAATTCAACATAATTGAACATCATTATCTAGGATTAATCGCGCCACAATGTAAACCATGCACCAATGATGGCGTTCAACTCTTTGTTCTCAAATGGACGCTCGTCACTCCAAGGTATCTACATGTAAATTAATGAAATAAATGGTTAAACAACAACCAAGACGGTTTTGGATGTTGTACACAGCAAGTGCCCAACCATCCTCTAATTGCATCCCGGCAAATATCAATCTTTGCTGGTCTGGCGAAATACCTTCTTTATCCTATAAACCAATCACACGGTTAGCAAAACGCCTATTAGAGAACAAAAAGTATATTGTTGCATACATATAATATGAATCTGATTACATTATGTATTCATAAATTTCCTAAAAGAATAAAGAACTATGCCACCTCAAGTAACTCACTAACTCTGTATGGCCAAGACAGAAACTGTCCGTCTCATGAGCTCCATCTAAAAGTTTCTGTGGAAATGCAACCTGCGATACAAAAAAAAAATATGATCATGTTTAATCAGATCGCTATTACGGTGTATATAATGCTAACTAAAGTATGAAAAGTGTGTTACACGAATTTTGAAACCACGATCAGCAGTAACAATTAACTACCCATCGGGTGAGAACTCCTATAGTGTGATACGTTCATTAGTAAATTTGTTTAATTTAAGAATTGTACACATCAAGAAAAACACTTACAAGACTAGTGATGATGCTCAATAGTGGGCAAGAAGCGGTGATGCCTTCTTTTGGACTAATGCTTGATTATCTCTAAGCTCGTCCATTGTCACTTATGGCAAATGCACTCACTTTCTTCTCTGTTGACCTATTAACATCACGTCATTAGTCGATAGCAATGACAACAAGTTAGAAATTAGCGATATACCTATATGCTTTTAGCAAGTGCCAATTGTGTAAAATCACACTATGCTAACGCATCCTAACAATGTACATAGTATTCATTAGAAATTCATATATTTTAGTGGCAACCATTTGATTCATAATGCCAAACAAAACTCACATCCCAATCCAACAATGAAGATCAGAATAAAGAATTTATTTAAAAGAAGTATTCTCCAAATCTCTAAATAGTATTAGACAAAGTAAAACTCAAATTGAGGATAATAGTAACAACTAAATAAGAATAGCCAAATTCTGTTTGAAGTGCTGCTTTTACTAAAAAGATCCACGACATGAACACACAATAATTAACCAACTAACATTAAACTTGATCAACTAAATGAACACTCGATTAAATAAATGAACAAATGAATACAGTAGAACAACTTAAGCACTCAACATAGTTCATCTACTTACAAATTACTATCACTAATGTCATATATACACCATACAACTACAAATTACTACAATGAAAAAACAAATAAATCATCATACAACTAAATTGCTGCTTAAATAAGTAAATCTATAAGCATATATGACTTTTACTAAATCAAATTTAATACTAATAACTTACTTTAATCAAGCATATATTGCTAAGCATTATTAGAACTATCTACATCTAAATTTGTATCATACTTAAGAAAGTAATGGAGTATCTACGAAAACAAACTAACAACTTCTAGACTTAACTTTACGTAATTGATACATCTAAAAACAGAAATAGTTGTTATGTAGTATAAGTTAATATAACATCAATCGATTATGCTAGAATATAAGCAAAACAATCCAATGTTAGTCTATAAGCAAAACCAAAAACTCTTGGTCAGAGTTTAAGCTACCCCAAACACCCCTAAATCAAATATAGGCGCCTGAAACACCCCTTCAATTAGCTACTGTATATGCAGCCTAATAATATCAAACTCAAAGCATAATCGTATTAGAAACATAGATCTGACAAATACAATCAAACTAAAAGCCTATAGATCTACCAAAAAAAAAAACACCGAAACAAGAAAGGTAGCGGCTTCCTGCCAGATGCCAGTGATGACGCATACATGATTTCCAGTGGTGAATGGCGGATCATTGATTCTGGCGACTTTCGATTGGATATGGCAGTTTGGGTTTACGTAGAAAAGCAGTTAAAGGTGATGGTGATTACGGTGGAGGTTATTGATAATGATGGTTTTTGGCATATTGGCGGCAGTGACGACAATTGTTGTGGCGGAGGAGACTGGATTAGGGAAGAGATGAGAGATGTTAGAGAGCTTGTGTGTGTTTTGAAGGTGTCAACTATGTGTTTAATTTTGTGTGATAGGCATAGAAATTGATGAAAACATATAAAAATGGATGAAAACATATAAAATGGATTTAAAAGGATGAAAACGTCATAAAACGGGCGAAAACATATAAAAACGGACGAAAACTTATAAAACAGCTGAAAACGTATTAAAACAGACGAAAATGGATGAAAACGTGTACAAACGACGGAAAAATATAAAATTGTATGAAGACGTTAAAAAACGGACGAAAGCGTATAAAAACGTATGAAAATGTATAAAAACATATAAGACCAGATAAAAACGTTTACAAACGGATGAAAACGTATAAAACGGGCGAAAACTTATGAAAACAAAAAAACGTATTAAAACGTAAGAAAACGTAAGTAAAAAGGCGAAAATGTATAAAAACAGATGAAAACGTGTAAAACGGATGAAAAAGTTTAAAAGTGAACGAAAGTGTATAAAAACGGACGAAAACGTACAAAAACGCATAAAACGGATGAAAATGTGTAAAACGGACGAAAACTTGTAAAACGGACGAGAAGTTGTCTTTGATAATCCGTATTTTAAGCGATTGCTTGTTTTATACTCAACATTTTAGTATCATTTGAGAAAAGGGTTTATATTCTCAAATCACAAAACATTAGTTAAAAAAAAAGAAAAAAAAGAAAAAAAGAAAAGAAAGTTACTTCAATTGCAGAAAAAATAAACGGTCTTCTTCCATGCAAATGAAGACTTTAGATGTGCCTCTTCTTCTGGAGGTAAAAACTCTGAAAAAATAAACGACATCAGTTGGTAATTGTCATAAATTTTGTAGTGTACGGAATACATAACCAAGTATGGGCGTATATATTAAGCTGACATTCTGAGCCAATCCCCTCTACTAATTCTGAAGTAATTATACTGTTACAATCCTTATAGTTTTACTCATATCTAAAGTCTTAACAGGTTATAGAAAAGCGAAAATTATTGTAGAGGACTTGTCACAAGTGTGTGATAAGCAGAGGACCAACTTTTTACCATTTACCGAAATAAACTAGTTGGTCACGAATAAATTTATGGGACGAACAAATTCAATACATGTCACGTTATAATTAAAACTACTACGAAAACTAAAACTAAAAAAAATAATAATAATAAATAAATACAATTCGAAAAATATAAAAATAAAAACTATTTGTTCGCGAATAGATTTACGGGACCAACTATATCTTCGCTACCAAAATCAAAAAACATGACACGTGCAAGTAATATAAGATTTACATGGTTAATAAACAAGAGAAAATACTCGGATTTATTTGTATAAAAAAAACAACAATTACACATACCATTGATTGAATATAATGTGAAATCAATGCAAATGGAGGCATGTTTACATTTGGTCATAGATTTACCCTTGGTCGAAAAATTTCGTTGGTCCCGTAATTTTATTCGCGACCAAATATATTTTTTTTTAATTTTCGCTGCAATTTTAATTATAACGTGACACAAAATGAATTTGTCGCGACCTACCAGTCCATTTTGGTAAATGCTAAAAAGTTAGTCCTTTGCTTATCATACACTTGTGGCAGAGTCCTCCACAATAATATTCACTATAGAAAAAGTAAAAATATACGAAAATATCAAAACAACGGGTCTTACACAAAATATGTTATCTTTAGGTTTTCTTGAACAATTATGATGGTTTTAATTTATTCTTTTATAAGCATTTATGGTGTGTTTTACCTTTTTTTGAAATAATTATTTGCACATTAATTGGAAGTTCAAAATAAAGAATACTTACACTGGTTATTTTTTCAAAAACGGTCTCTATAACAAAAATACATAGAGACATGTTGTTACCTACACACAAGTGTCTTTGATTATGTAAAAAGGCCGGTTTTTACCTACAAACCCAGTGTTTATGCGTTTTGTATTATGAAAACTGGGTTTTTCAAGAAAACCAATCTCAGTTCCTTCCATTCCCGCTAGTTTTTTCTCAAAGGAATAGGGTTTTATATAACCAGTCTCTATTTAGAGGTGTTTAAAGCCTTTTGTGTAGTAGTGTGACTTCCATTAACTAGTTCCAATACTGTAGTTAATGCTTGCTTTGACATTATTCACTCGGATGTTTGGACTTCACCAATTCCGAGTCTTTCAGGGTTTAAGTATTATGTATTATTCTTGGATCATTATTCTCATTTTGTTTGGGTTTATCCGCTGATTAACAAATCTGATGTTTTGTCTAAATTTATTCTATTTTGCAACTATGTTCACACTCAACTTAAGTGCGAAATCAGGTCTTTTCAGTGTGACCATGGCGGAGAATTCGATAACGAAACCTTCATAAACTGTTTGCCGACAATGGTATTCAGTTTCATTTTTCATGCCCGAAAACATCAAAACAAAACGACAAGTCTGAACGGATAGTTCGCACCATCAATAATCTTATTTGGACCTTGCTTCTTCAAGCCAATCTACTATCAACATTTTGGGTTGAAGCCCTTAATATGGCTATTCACTTATTAAATATCCTGCCCTCCACTGCTATCGCCAATGAAATCCCTTATACCCGCTTGTTTGGCCAAAAACCGGATTATAGCCTTTTACGCACGTTTGGCTGCCTATGATAACCCCACCTATACCCTAATCACAAACTTGAACCTCGTACCACACCCTCCATCTATTTGGGACAAGCCTCAAATCACCGTGGATATCGTTGCCTTGAATTAAAAACTGATAAAATCATCATTTCTCGCCATGTAACCTTTGATGAAACTAATTTTCCATATGGTACGTCTAAACCAACATCAACACCCAAATACAATTTCTTGGATGACTCACCCGATATAAATCCTCCATTTATTCCACCCGCCCCCGTTGTGCAACCCACTATCTCTCAACCCACAAATGAGCCAACAACATCAATTCCAACCAGTCCCAATACAACCCAACATTATGCAGCCCATGACCCATCACCATCACCATCACTACCCACCACTAACAACATACACTAAATCCATCACCGCCTGCGACCCAACACCAACACATTATCCCGGACCCTCCTCACAACCCTAAGCCTGTCTCTATTCATCCCATGGTCAAACGATTTCATGTTGGGATTAATCGTCCTACTGAGCATCTCAATATGCATGTGTCTTCTGTCTCACCATTACCAAAAACCTATCGTGATGCATTCACTGATCCAAATTGGCATAATGCTGTGCGTGACGAATACACCGCACTTATTAAGAACGGAACTTGGACTTTAGTGCCTAAACCGAGGGACACCAACATTATTCGCTCTATGTGGCTTTTTCGCCACAAGTATTTGGCTGATGGCACTCTTAGTCGCTGCAAGGCTCGTCTTGTGACAAATGGTAGTAATCAATTAGAAGGGGTTGACGTAGATGAGACCTTTAGTCCGGTGGTTAAACCGGGCACTATTCGGACTGTTCTGAGCTTAGCTACTTCTCGACATTGGCCGATTCATCAACTTGATGTCAAAAATGCTTTCCTACATGGTGACTTATCTTAGACAGTTTAGATGCATCAGCCTCCGGGGTTTCGGGATCTTGTGCATCCAGATTATGTGTGTTTATTGCAGCGATCTCTGTATGGGCTCAAGCAAGCCCCTAGAGCATGGTTTCAGCGATTTGTATCTTATATTACTCAGATTGGGTTTTCTCATAGCCGTTGTGACTCCTCATAATTTATATTTAGACAGGGGACATATACTGCTTACCTGTTACTATATGTTGATGATATTGTGCTCACTGCTTCTTCTGAAACTTTGTTACAACAAATTATTTGTTCCCTACATCAGGAGTTTTCCATGACAGATCTCGGAGCACTTAATTATTTTTTGGGCATTTTAGTTACACGCGATTCTTCAGGGTTGTTTTTATCTCGGAAGAAATATACTATGGAGATTTTGGAGAGAGCAAATATGCTCACTTGCAACCCTTGTCGGACTCCTGTTGATACTGAGTCAAAACTGGGGGATGATGGTGATCCGGTATCTGACTCGACGTTATATAGGAGTCTTGCAGGTTCTCTACAATATCTTACATTTACTAGACATATCTTATGTAGTTCAGCAGGTTTGTCTTCATATGCATGATTCACGGGAACCTCATTTCCCTGCTCTTAAAAGGATCTTGAGGTATGTTAAGGGTACTCTGGATTATGGCCTGCAGTTATTTTCCTCATCTACTACAGATTTAGTTGCCTATTCTGATGTTGATTGGGCTGGTTGCCCTACTACACGAAGATCTACTTCAGGTTATTGTGTATTTCTTGGCAACAACTTACTCTCTTGGTCCTCTAAGCATCATATGACGCTCTCTCCATCCAGTGCGGAGGCTGAGTATCGTGGTGTTGCTAATGTTGTTTCCAAGACTTGTTGGTTACGCAACTTACTTCGTGAATTACACACCTCATTGTCTTCCGCTATGCTTGTCTACTGTGATAACGTTAGTGCTGTCTACTTATCTTGTAATCCGGTTCAGCATCAACGTACGAAGCACATCGAGATAGATATACACTTCGTTCGTGACTTGGTTGCTACTGGTCAGGTTCGGGTTATTGTGTATTTCTTGGCAACAACTTACTCTCTTGGTCCTCTAAGCATCATATGACGCTCTCTCCATCCAGTGCGGAGGCTGAGTATCGTGGTGTTGCTAATGTTGTTTCCAAGACTTGTTGGTTACGCAACTTACTTCGTGAATTACACACCTCATTGTCTTCCGCTATGCTTGTCTACTGTGATAACGTTAGTGCTGTCTACTTATCTTGTAATCCGGTTCAGCATCAACGTACGAAGCACATCGAGATAGATATACACTTCGTTCGTGACTTGGTTGCTACTGGTCAGGTTCGGGTTCTTCATGTTCCTTCACGATATCAGTATGCAGACATCTTCACTAAAGGATTGCCTGCCACTCTGTTTGAGGAGTTTCACTCCAGTCTCAGCGTTCGGTGTCCTCCCGCTTCAACTGCGGGGGAGTGTTAGCCTAGCCTATATAGTTTGTATTTTTGTAAAGGGCCCGAGCCCATATCTAGAATATTCGGTTTGTGTATATTTATTGATGTACGATGTATTGGCAAATCAATCAATCAAATAAACTCATTCTTATCATATCAATCACATTGATTGACAATTTACTCTTATTTTTATAAGTTATACGCCTAAGAAATACTAATTAATGATGCATTTTGTTATGAATATCTTACAATTCATATGTGTTGCACAATGAACACATAATTTTTTGATAATTGTGATCGAGGATATTGGTTGTTTGCTTGATTTGACTAGTCGTTAAAAGAATATAAAGGAAGATGGACAATAATAAGATCAAAATCTAGAAATGGAATAGGGTACAAAGAAAAAGGCTATTCCATGACGTTATCCGGGCTGCTCAATTTCGAGGTGGACTATGGCCAACATGTGGTAGCGAATGGTTGATCTCGTTCTATAAACAATGTTGAAAAGCTTGATCATACTCTCGTCAGAATTAGAATAGATATTCTCATTGAGTTGTCGTATTGTTGTTTTTAAATGTTTAAGATTCTTGTAAACCACTATTCAAATCTCAGATCATATGAACTATCTGTAACAATTTGTAATTGCTTAACGAGACCAACATGACTCCAACCGATGTTGCTAAAAATTTTATGCCAAAGTCGGCAAAGGAGAATGGTAAAAATTTCTTAGAGATTTTGATCAATTCTTTAGAAAACAAAAAAAGAAGTATCACGTCTCGAAGTTGATAAGGAATTGAAGCATGTAAAAAGAGAGAAAAGAATAATGGTGGTCTCTCAGAGACGATCCATATGCACCATCGAGGTGGCAGGGAGTGAACATTAACTTGTTGGATATTCGAATACATACAACCACTATCCGAAATCTCGGATATCTGAATTTGTACATCCCTAGCTATACAATGTCTAATAAAAAATGAGACAAGTACATATTTGAGAGATATTTCCTGAATCATTTTATACAAATTGTGGCTATCATCGTGTAAATTTAGTGACTTGTGATAAGAATAATTATTGCCAAGTACCTTGAACTTCTTTAATTAATACTCATTCCATCCCAAAATAAATGTCTGTTTTGTAAATACATAAACTTTTAGAAAATCTCACTAACTACATTCTTCACCAATCAGATACCCACTAAACTCTCATTTTATTGGTTGAAATGTAAAATCAACAATTGTTTTAGATTTAAGATCATACATATCAAACTTTATTTGAATGCCAAGGGACCAATCCTAACCCTCCATCTCTATTTGATTCAATTGATGAGATTAAACCCAACATTTAAAAAATCCAATTTCATCATTTTTTTCAAATATTAATATCTTTTAAATCGTTAATCGTTAAACGAAAAAATATACCATCACGATGAGCATTTAATTATCTTTCTATAGATGAGCATTTTTGATATACTTTCGACATTTTTTTTTTCATTTTTTACTTTTTTTTTTTCGTTGTTGAAGCTTGCATGAAGAAATCATATGTGATTAAACATTAATTTTAATATACTAATAAAATCACATGTGATATTGGTGTTAAATTCCATATGATTCATTATATATTACATGTGATTTAATACTAATATTACATGTGATTTATTAAAATATTCAAATTAGTGTTTAATCACATGTGATTTCCCATGCAAGTTTCAACAATGAAGAAAAAAGACGAAAAAATGTAAAAAAAAAAAAGGCTGTCGAAAGTATATCAAAGTGGCGGTCTATAGAAAGATTATTAAAGGCTGGGAATGTATATATATTTTTTTTTCTAGCGATTAGTGGTTCATGAGATATTTAAATTATAAAAAATATGTGAAATATTAAAATAATTTTAATCCCAGTAATTGATTTCTTTTTAGATGGATGGTAAGGATAAGTCGCTTGGTATGCGAGAAAAGTTTAATATATCAAATAACTCTATTCATTGTTTTGAGACATCCTAAAATGAAAACATGAACATTTATTTTTTGAAGAATTAGCAAATACTGTTATCCGAAATGCCTTGCTTTAAATTTTGGCTTTAGACTTTCAAGAAACTGTAAGACAATATAAAACCCCGTAGGTATTACTTTATTATTTACCATTATTTATAATGGTAAAACCCTAGATGCCTAAACCCACAAATCGGGCTTGGGCCTATTTATTCCCTAATACTTCCCCGCAGTTCGAGTGGCGAAATCGCAAAAGCTCGAACTGGAATAATAAACTAGACAAGAAAAAGAAAAACATTAACATAATAAAAACATAACTTTAGTTGACTCGTAACAAAACCGTACCAACGATCGACTTTTGTCGACTAGTACCAACGGTCAGCTAAGTCGACTGGTAACACAACCGTACCAACGATCGACTTTAGGGACTGGTACCAACAGTCAACTTTGGTCAACTGGTAACAAAACCGTACGAACAATCGACTAACAAACAAATAATAAAATAACTATATTTTTTTTTCTTTTTCATCAATCGAAAAGAGACATAAATAAATAACATGTGCTTGATCCTAAAGAACACATTATTCCCATCCTGACTCTTAACCTTGAGATTGATATGAGCAGATCCATGGGCTTCTTCACATCTTCTTGAGTACAGCACATCTCCAACAGTAGCCGATCATTTTTTTTAGATAGGTAGGTGTAACGGGGTGATATAGGGGAGGCGGCTCAACTTAGCCACCTAGGTCTGAGGATCAGACCCGCTCTGATACCATGTAAGACATTGAAACCCGTAGGTATAACTTTATTATTGATCGATATTTATAGATTACAAACCTTAATGACCTAACCCACAAGCGGGCTTGGCCCAAACATAATGTTGCCTAATACTCCCCCGCAGTCCGAGCGGCGAAATTGTGAAAGCTCGAACTTGAGTAGTAAACTAATAAAGCAAATTAAAACAATAAACTAAAATAAACTAAGAAAGCAAATTTGACACTAACAAAAGTCGTCTCGGGAATTGATACCCTGGATTCGACACCAACAAAAGTCGTCTCAGGAATTGATACCCTGAATTCGACACCAACAAAAGGGGAATTGATACTCTGGATTCGACATCAACAAAAGTCGTCTCGGGAATTGATACCCTGGATTCGACACCAACAAAAGTCGTCTCGAGAATTAAGACCCTGAATTAACACCTAGGTCTGAGGATCAGACCCACTCCGATACCATGTAAGACATTGAAACCCGTAGGTATAACTTTATTATTGATCGATATTTATGGATTACAAACCTTAATGACCTAACCCACAAGCGGGGTTGGCCCAAACATAATATTGTCTAATAGAAACTTGAGATGACCCCACTTGTTTTTCTAGCAACATTTTCCTGTAAATTATGTGAACAAAAAAAATACTAGTATAACGTTGTGTTTGGTAGGGAGAAATTGTAGAAAAGAATTGAAATGAGTGCCAATTTCATTGTTTGGTTGTCCAGGGATATTGTTTGGCGGAGAATTTCATTTTCTTGGGAATTAGTTTTTGTGTAAATTGATTTCCATTCCAATAAAGATAGAATTTAAATTTGTCGTGTCCTTCTTTACTCAATGGTCAAATGTCAAATAGAGAATGGGGTATAAAACGGTTACATCACGTGCCTCTCACATTTTCATAACTAGCAGGGTATTCGCGCATTACACAGTGGGTATCCTGAAATTAAATTTTTCGGTAAATCATGTATTTTAGTTTATTATGTTCTTTTTAACAATAAATTTACGGATATCAAGAATTTCGTTTAGGCCATGCCTGTTCGGGCTCAAGCCTGTTTGGCCCGCACCCATTCGGGCTCAAGCCCATTTGGCTCATTGCCCGTTTGTGCCTGAATATTTGTATAACGTGCTTTATTATTTGTATTAGTGACATTTAATGTAGAAATTGTGTTTAATTTGGTTGTATAATATGCTTGATAATTTGTATTTGTGATGTAAATGGTGTTTTAATAATTGTATTAATTGTATTTATTGACCAAATTAATTGACTACATTAGATATCATTAATGTGGTGTTTTTTTTAATATGTGTATAAAGTGGTGTACACTATGCTTCTTGTCTTGTAAGTCTGAAAATTATGTGCATTAAAGTGGTGTACATGCATCTTTTTTAATAAAGAAATGTTTTTGGTCTTAAGCATTTTAAGACTTCTAAATATAGATGTCCTAAATAGATTATAAGGTAGTATAGATCATCATAAATTAGTGGAGCTCTAAAGGTGCGTTTAGTTGGGGGAAAACACCATTGTTTTTCACAAAATATTTTGTGAAAAACAAGAAAAAAGAGATCGCGTTCAAATCAAGGTTTTTCAACAAAATGTTTTGCAAAACACAAAATACCCTATTTCCTAACTTAACAAGGAAAACTACAAAACAAATTTAGCTGTTTTCTTTGTTTTCTTTTGTAAATCATAACCCTCCTTCCCTTCTTCAAAATAGAAAATACAAACATCCACTAAACGTGTTTTTTTACATTTTCAAGTGTTTTGTGGAGATAGATTTCCATTCCAAATTTTTACAAAATTAAAGATGAAAAACAAGAGAATTTTTTTTTCAACTAAACACACCCTGCCTCTAACCCCCAAAATGAATCTTCCCCAAACCCATTTTTTTTCCAATCTCCATCGTCACTGGTGGGTACCCCAAGCTTATTGTCATTTTGTTTAGAATGGTCACCGCCTAAACTTCAATTTTTTTATTACAAAATTGTTTCAAATTATTAAGTTTGTTATGTAATTTGATTATGAGATTTATCTTTTGTGGTGGTAGTGGTATAAAATTATATACATATAAGATACTTAAACTACCATTTGAAAAGATTCACAGGAAGCGTAAATATGAGGTCTGATGATGCTTTGGTTTGGGTACTTTGTGTCTTGATTGGTTCATACTTAATTATCATGTGTTTAGTGTAGTTAAAAAAATGGGTAAAAAGAATTATTGCTTATTTTTCGAGTCAAGTCTATGTTGTTATCAAATAGTGGAATCTTTCCAAATTCTCTACTGATTTTTATTCTCTGAATTTCTAATCTCTACTCCATTTCATTTTCCTAAATTTCTCTCTACCAAACGTGCCCAAAGTTCTTTAAGGCTGGGCACACCAACGACCTTCATTTTGCATGCTACATCAGCTTTCTCTCTCCGGCGACCTACAAACGACTTTTTACCACACTAAGGCAACCTTCATTTTTTTCCAATTGTTTTAACAACAAAACTAAATTTCATTAATAATAAAAACATTACATAATAATTCAAATAACATTAAATCATTACAATAATAAAATGACTAAACTAGTCTTGATATTCACGATGTCAAATGTCTTCCACCAAATCGGATTTTAGGCTTAGATGAGCTCTATTGATTATCTCCCGAGTAACTTCCAGGATTCTTCGTGCGTTCTTATGGGATCTTAATCTCGGTGTTGGTCGTCTCCAAAAAATGTGGGAGATATCGCCCGCCTTTTGTCATGAATTATCATATTATGTAACATGATGCATGTCTACATCATATCTGATAGTCAACTTTGGTCGAACCCTCTAGCCGGATGTTTAATCATTAGTCACTTCTTCTTTAATACATCAAAAGCTCGTTCCACATCTTTCCTTACTGTTTCGTGCTTCGTCTTATACAATATTCTTTTGTGATCATTTGTACCCGGATTTGAAATGGACTTCATAAGAACGGAGCATTCAGGATATATCCCGTTAGTAAGATAATATCCCCTTTTATCTGTCACGTTGTTAGCTACGAATGAAATATCCGGTGCTCTCCCCGCTTTGAGATCATTGAGAAGAGGTGATTGACGTAAAACATCCACGTCGTTATTCATCCCGGAGATACCAAAAACGCATGCCAAATCTATAAATGTTTGGAGGCGATCGCTTCCAATAAAATGAAAGGATTTGGTCCGTGATCACCTCTAATAAATTGAGCTCTTAAAGCTTTTAGGCAATTCTCCCATGGGTAATCTGTACAATCAATATTTCTTATCATCCCATGAAACATGCTTTTGCTCGTGATGAGCATAGACTCTTTCAATTGTCAGTATATGTTGGCTTTCGCAAAACTCTTCACCATATAACTCCATGATGGCCTTAAAAAAAATTTAGAGACACTTACGAGTTGTTGTCACACCCATTTGCAAATATTCGTCCAGAGAATCAAGATTGGTTCCGTATGCCATTTGACGAATTTCCAAAGTACACTTCATCAATGGGTAAAAACTAAGTGTGCCCGCACAATTAGTAGTTTGTTGAAAATAACGGGAATGATCGGTTACCTCTAGAACAATTTGTGTGAATAGTTTTCGGCTCATTCGAAAACGCGTATGGAATGTTGCTTCATCATACACTGGTTGTTCAGAGAAGTAAGCCACCACCAAACGATTATGAGCACCGCAATGATCCCTGGCTATGTGGGTTCGTGAGATTTTTGGTTTTGACGCTTGAAAGGCCTCCCAACAGACTTTCATAAAAAGAGCAAGCTCGCTATTAACTTCATCTTCATCGTCCGAAGATGAAGTGCCAAAAAATAGCTCGTAAGACATTATGTAGATTAGATGTGTAAAAGTGTATAGAGAAAATGTGTTTGAATGTGTATAGAGAATTGTAGTTTGAATTTGTGAATTTGTGAAGTGAGTGGGTTATTTATAGTGTTAAAGTATTTAAATTTAAAAATGTCGACCAGACGATGGATAAAAAAAAAAAAAAAAAAAAAAAAAAAAAAAAAAAAAAAAAAAAACCTGGCCCAACGAAGTCGATTGAGTATCCACACCAATAGTGACCGACGACCCAATTGGTCGACCTTGAGCTCGACCTCCTTGGTGCGGGCAGCCTAATGTCAATTAAAAAAGGTGCAGTTTTGGCTGCCCAAATTTGCAATACGAAACCTCTGGCCTTAAATCAATTAAAAACCTTTCTTAGCTCACTCTTTCTACAGAATAGAGTATTTGGGAAAATCCGAAGAAAAATGGCGGATGATAGGTCCAAAAGAAGATTCTGTAAAGATAATTTAATGAATGACAACCGATATAGTAAGTATCATTTTTCCACCCATCATCCTCATTTTATCCATTTAAATACCGCATATGAATGACAACCGATATATGGCTCATTTGTAATTTAGGGTTTATATTTGTTCTAAAAAATAATAATAATAATAATAAATTAGGGTTTATATTTTAGTTTACTGTGTTTTGCTGCTTGCATGGTTTAAGACCTAAAATTTTATATGAAAAACCTAAATTTAAATTATCTGTAAATACATTACACAACACAACACATCACTGATATTGATATGTATGATATAAAAGGCAGCTAGGACAGTTTAAGGGCTGTTCTCCAAAGTCAGTTGTTTCACGTTGTAATACGTACTCTTTTGTAACTGCTTTCTACATGGTTAGCTTCTTGTTGGCTGTGGGTGCTTGATGTATATTCCCCCCTTGCTGTCCAAAAAAAAAGGGGGCCGTATATAGCTATTAACTTGGTAAGCTTGTATGCCTAAAAGGAGCTTATCGGCTTTTTCAAATTTAAATAAAATGAAATCTCTAAAATTAAAATAAACCTGAATAAATTGGTGGTGATCTCACGTTAATGTCATTTTACATTGTTTTTTATTTATCTGGTTTGTCCTTTAATGTCATTTTACACCCATAAGCTCTAGCTTTAGCTACTTAGGCAAAAATCAATAAAAAAGAAGTTCAAGCACTAATGGAGCTCCCATTAGCTCTAGCTTCAACTAGTTTCGCCAATGGTTAGACATTTAGCTCACACCTTTATTTATTTTTTTATTTTTTTATTTTTTTTTTTTGAACGGTAAATTTATTAAAAAAGAAAGAAGCTACATGAGAGATTTACAAGAATTGGGATAGTTAGCTCACACCTGAATAAACAAAAACAAACAATGACCATACTTAATTTTTTTGAAGAATGCAATGAATCACTAGTGCATCATGTATTTTCTACATGTATGGCACATTGAATTGAGGTGGATTTGTATTCCTCATCTTGGAAATGAAATGGAGATGAGGTGGATGAGAAAGCCGATACATGAGCAACTTAGACTGTGTTTTTAGGTTTAGTTATCAATTCTAAGATAGTGAGTATAATGAACCAAAGAATAGTGCAATAAGCAAAATAAACATTTTGGTATAAGTTTCTCAACCGTAATTCACATATGTGAACATATGACAAACATTCCATATTGTATCAGTATATATTAAGTTTCTGAGTAGCTGATTTGTGCTAGGTCCCTTGATTTATGTTTATTAGTGATTAAATCTTTTTAAAATATTATCATGTTCATTTTACTTCTGCAGATATATTTGTCAAAACGAGCACTGGAAAGACAATCGCTCTTGAAGTCAAATGCTCAGACACCATTGGCAACGTGAAAGCCATGATCCAAAACAAAGAAGGTATTTCTCCAGATGAGCAGGTGGTGATATTCAACAAAATGGTTCCTGATGACATTGTTACCCTCGCTGACTTCTACATCATGAATGGATCCACACTCACACTTATCCCTAAATCAAAGGGACTAATGCAAATATTTGTTCGGACCTTCAATGGAAAGACGTTCTCTCTGGAAGTCACACACTCGGAGAACATCGGCGATGTGAAAGCTAAGATCCAGAAAAAAGAAGGTACTCCACATAACCAGCAGGCATTGATCCATGATGGAATTGTTCTTGAGGACAGTGATACCATTGCTGACTTCAACATCAACAACAAATCCACTATCAGACTTCTGCTTAAATCAACGGGATTGATCCCGATATTCGTAAAGACATGCACAACAAAGTCCATCCTTTTAAAAGTCAAACCTACAGACACCATTGGCCATGTGAAATGCAAGATCCAGGATACGGAAGGTATTCCTGCTGAGCAGCAGGCGCTGATATTCAACGAAATGGTTCTTGAGGACAGTGGTATCCTTTCAGACTTTCAGATAAAAAAGGAATCCACCCTCACGCTTATGCTTAAATCATGGGGATTGATGAAGATATATGTCATGACCCTCACCAAAAAGACAATAACTTTTGAAGTCAAACCCTCAGACACAATTGGCTACTTGAAAGCAAAGATCAAGGATATGGAAGGTATCCCTAGCTACCGACAGACAGGTGCTAATCTTCAATGAAATGGTTCTTGAGGACAAGAGTACCCTTTCCGACTTCCACATCGGTAATGAGTCTATCCTAACACTTGCGATTAAATCAAGGGGATTGATGCAGATATTTCTCAAGACCTTCAGCGGAAAGACAATAACGCTGGAAGTCAAACCCTCAGATACCATCAGCAGTGTGAAAGCCAAGATCCAGGATAAGGATGGTACTCCCGCGGTCTGGCAACATCTCGTATGGGGCGGAAAGCTACTTCAGGACAACTATACCCTTGCTGAGTACCACATAGACAAGGAATCCACCCTCCATCTTGCGATTCCATCCATTATTCCGTCCTCCATATTCGATTAGAACAACATATCTTATGATACATATTATAATGAGATGAATATGCTCAAGTGTCTTTTGATGTAGCTCTATTTTGTTACTTGCTGTTGACAAGTATGTGAATTAATTGCTAAGTTGTGTTGACAAGTATTTACAAGATTTTGTTCACTTTCTTGTGTTATTTCAAATTGAGCCATTAAAGGATTAGTGTGTTTGGAGTCACTATCTCTTCGAATTAATTCTTTCTTTGTTTTTGTATTGCAAATTAATGGTGGTTATTTGTATTTGCATCTTGTTTTATATGTAAAGAAACAGCATACAACCCATCCCTTTAACATTCAATCATTTATTATAAGCACTGTTTGAAAATCTTGGTGCCTTTTAATCATTTGATTGCCAAGGTGGATATTTTGTCAGATATCATATCTCACAGTCTCACATATGATTCAAACGAGATTTCAACCCACAAACTCTTGGTTGATGCCCGGTGTATTTTGATCATAATCAATTCAGTTTCTAAAATCTACTCTTAACTGGGGATGGCAAAACCGGCAAGTCACACGAGCCAGGGAATGGGTCAAATTGGGTTATGTAAAAACATGTGAGATCGTTAGACATGATTGCACTTTTAATTTGTGTGTTATTTGCATTTCATAGATACTTAATATGTTATATATAGAGTAAATATCATAAATCGTCCATGTGGTTTACCGGGTCAATCAAAAATCGTCTCTGTGGTTTATTTTCCTCGGGTTTGGTCCATGTGGTTTTGAACCCATATGGGTTTGGTCCCTGAGACTAATCGTTGTTAGTTTTGCCGTTAGCTAACGACCGTTTGTAACAAATATTTGCACCGTTAGTCTTATATTTGCATCGTTAGTCCTTTATACTAACGAGCGTTTATACTTAACTCAATTTTTTTTTCCTTTTATAAAAACTACAAAAAATAAAAAATAATAAAAATAAAAATAAAAAATAAATAATGATAAAAAAATAAAATTTTGGTTTTCTAATAAAAAAAATTTTCCTAAATATCTTTAAAATTTATACACGTTTTTATACACATTTTCATACACATTTTTTTACACACATTTTTATACACACGTTTTTATACACATGTTTATACACGTTTTTATACACACATTTATACACACGTTTTTGTACACGTTTTTATATACACGTTTTTATACACACGTTTTTATACGCGTTTTTATACACACGTTTTTATACATGTTTTTATACACATGTTTGTATAATAACGTATGTATAAAAGGTGTGTATAAAAACGTGTGTATAAAAACGTGTATAAAAGCGTGTGTAAAAAAACGTGTGTATAAAAACGTGTATAGAAATGTGTGTATAAAAACGTGTGTATAAAAACATGTATATAAAGACGTGTATAAAAATGTGTATGAAAATGTGTATAAAAACGTGTATAAATTTTACAGATATTTAGGAAAAAAAATTATTAGAAAGCCAAAATTTTATTTTTTATTTTATTATTATTTTATTATTTTTAATTATTTTTATTATTTTTTATTTTTTTAATTTTTATAAAAGCAAAAAAAATGAGTTAAGTATAAACGAGGTGCAAATATTTGTTGCAAACGGTCGTTAGTTAACGGAAAAAACTAACGACAGTTAGTCTCAGTGACCAAACCCGTATGGGTTCAAAACCACAGGGACCAAACCCGAGGAAAATAAACCACATGGACGATTTTTGATTGACCCGGTAAACCACAGGGACGATTTATGATATTTACTCTTATATATATGTTGGAATAAATCCATCAAATGGGTTTCTAGAGCGGAATCATGAATCAATAACAACTTCAACAAGAACTCGACAAAGGGTTATGTTCCCTTAATGCCGAGTGGCACCAACATACACAGTGGCGGACCCAGAAAAATCCGATGTGGAAGGCAATTTTTTTTTTTACGATAGCAGCAATACGCGGATGAAAAAAATAGATTTAAAATGATAAATCGAGTATTATTGCTTAGAGATTGAGGGTTTATACAGTTTTAAAGTGTTGAATGTTGTGTTTTAGTATGTTGGTGGGGGGGGGGGGGGGGGGGATTTGAGTTTTGAGTGGGGTGCACTTTCATAAAAAGGTCAAAATTTAAAAAAAAAAATTACACTAACATCGCAACTTTTTTGACTACCCATGGGGGCGCCGCCACCTCGTACCTAATACATAGGTCAAACGTTTATTAAACGTGAGCAAAAAAAGAAGGTACAAACGTGTTTTAAGATTATTTACGTACCAAACTATTATTCTTCGTCTAAAAGTTAGCTCTCCAAACTTTGGGCCTAAACCATTCAAGATTTTTGATAGATGGATTGGAGATGAAGATTTACTGAACACTATCACTGCTTTGTGGGCTTCGAATCCTGCTCCTACTACGCCAGATTTATTCTTAAAAAATAAAATTAAGAAGTTGTGTTTCGCCATTAGAGAGTGGTCTATAAATGCAACTCGTCCCATAAGCAATTTAAGGATGATCTCCTGCATCATCTTTCAGATTGGCATATCAAGGTGGAGAATGGCATCTTTTCGTCTTTAGATATTGACAAAAGAGAAGAATGGCTAATGGACCTAAATCAAATTGATCAAGCCCACCAGAACGACGTAAAACAAAAGAGCAGGATAAAATGGGATGTGGAGGGAGAAGAAAACTCCAAGTTCTTCCACTCAATCTTTAAAAACAAATATGCAAGGTCAACGATCAAAGTTGTTTACATAGATGGCGTTTGGTGCAAATGTTAACTTTTTTCCGAGCCAACTCCCTATCCCATGTAGCGTGATCCTCTACTATTCTACATCAAACGAGCTCCTCGCACGTAGATGGAAGCAAGCATTGGTAAGTCTCATTCAAACTTGATGTGATTGTGAGCTTAATCTAACGTGGTAAGTCTCATCAGACGTGGTAAGTCTCATTCAAACGAGCCCTCTCATTTTTGGTATATGTTGTATGATTACATGAACTTCATTTTGAGCATCCAATCTTATATGTTTTGAAGGTTGAGAAGCTTATTCGAGATGAGATCAATATAGATCTCATATTTGCCATAGAACCAATGAACCAATCATAACCACCCATTTTTATTTTCCACATTTAAAAAAAAATAAAAATAAATAAATAAATAAAAATATCTTGCAAACGGTAAATCGTCAAGCTACAAAAAAAATACCATCGCGACGAGAATTAAATCATCTTTCTATAGATATGCATTGTTATATACTTTCGACGAACTTTTTTTTTTTTAAATTTCCGCCCAAAAAAATCATATATGATTTGTAAAAATCATATATGATTCGTTAAAATCAAATCATATATGATTCTCACGAATCATATATGATTTTTAAATCATATATGATTCGTAAGAATCATATATGATTTCATTTTAACGAATCATATATGATTTTTACAAATCATATATGATTTTTCTGAGCGGAAAATTTGAAAAAAAAAAAAAGTTCGTCGAAAGTATATAACAATACATGTCTATAGAAAGATAATTTAATTCTCGTCGCGATGTTATTTTTTTGTAGCTTGACGATTTACGGTTTGCGAGATATTTAAGTTTTAAAAAAAGAGTGGAAGTTCATTTTTTTATTTTGATAAAAAAAAATGAGTGGCTAAGATTGCTTGATGGTTCTATGGTAAAAGTTAGATTTATAAAGAACTTTTACTTATATTAAAATACCAATTTTTTTTTACATACCAAGGACTCATCCTCACCATCTATCTAAAAAAATCAATTGTTGAGATTAAAATCATTTTAATATTTCACCAATTTTTTATTATTTAAATATCTTTTAAACCGTTAATCGTTAAGCGAAAATAATTACACTATCGCGACGAGCATTTAATTATGTTTCTATAGACGGGCACTTTGATATACTTTCGACAAAAAAAATAAATAAATAATAAAAAATAAATAAAATCGTTTTTTTCACCTTTTTTTCGTGGCCGAAAAAATCACATGTGATGTTACATAACACATGTGATATGTAATATCATATGTGATATTAGTGTAATATCACATGTGATACTAGTGTAATATCACATGTGATATGTAATACGACAATATCACATATGATATGTAATATCACATGTGATTTTTTCAGCCACGAAAAAAAACGTGAAAAAAAACGATTTTTATTGGTCGAAAATATATCAAAGTGCCTATCTATAAAAAGATAATTAAATGCTCGTTGTAACGATATATTTTTTTCGCTTAAGGATTAACGGTTTGAAAGATATTAATATTTGAAGAAAAAAAATGATGAAAGTGAGTTTTTTTAATTGTTGGATTAATCTCATCCATTATATCAAATAAAGATGGAGGGTGAGATTAGTTTCTTGGTATGTAAAAAAAGTTTGGTCCTCAAATGATCTTAAATCCCATTAAATATTGTGAGTTACTTTACATCTGCACTATTGTTCAAAAGTTTGAAACATGTATTCTTGTTAAATTGTATGTGTGTGATATTGGATTGTATGTTCGGTATTGGTTTCTTTAAGTACCGGGTCGATTAAAAACCGGGTTTTTTTAACATTGCTACCTAGAGGCAAATTATGATGTACCGGTGACTTGCCACCTCAGCCTATTCCGATGACTTTGGAATCAAACACCACAAACTCAAACATAGGTACTTCGGACTACCCCTCTGTAAAGGTGGTGGGTGGAAGAACAAATGTAACATCGTATACCTCATATTAACTAGTATCTTTAAAACTACGTGTTTTGCTGATTATGTTTTGTGTATACAAGATCCACAATAAGACTCGCTTACACATTTAATAAATTTAATGTTTTCTAACTAACTAAAGTAGGGCTGCAAATAAGCTAAGTTTTTACTAAGCAGCTCGAGCTCGAGCTTTTATCGAGCTTTTCAAGCCCTCATGTACATATATACTTTATTATACATATTTATGTAAATAATCTAGAGGCTAGTTTTAATCTTTTATATAATAAAATAAAACCCCTGTTGGGAATTTTTCATTTCAAAAAAATCAATTCATACCTTATTTAGTAATAATTGTATTTAAAAAAAAGATTATTTTCTTATTAGGTAACATTTTATATTTATCCATAACACAAGTAGAAGATAAATACAAAAAATATAGATAAGATACAATTAACACAAGTAGAAGATAAATACAAAAAATATAGATAAGATACAATTAATAATAGGGTTAAAATTTTTAAATAATTATATATGATTCAAAAAAAATTTAAAAACCCGCGCGTGCGCGGGTATTATAACTAGTAGTTGTATAATAATAAAATCTATATCGTGAAAGGACTTTTTAAATCCTCGCATATGTTTTGTATAAGTTATTTTCTCTTGAGCTTATCACGTATTTTCTTGACTTTATTGATGAGTTTGACTTTCAAATACAAAGTTTATGTATAAATTCGAGCTCGGGGCCTTATTTGAGTATTACTCGACCCGAGCTCAAGCTTGGATAATTCAAGCTCGTCAAACTATCAAGCTACCTTATGATTTCAAGCAGAGTTCAAACCCTGTCAAGCTCGAGCTTGGCTTAACTTGATTACAACCCGAAACTGAAGCATCTAAAGAAGGAAATTAGGAGGCTTAATCTAAGGCGTATACAAAAGCATTTTTTGATTTTAAATGAAACTCCCAAGTTTAAATAATACATCTTACCCCAAGTCTGATTAGGACATAGTTTACATAAATAAATTCATTTCCATACGAGCGCATTATGCTACGAAACATAGACAAATCATACATTAATACATCTTACCCCATGTCTGATAGGACATAATCATACTTAATAAGGATAATTCACATAATCAAAACTAATTTCCATACGGGTACATAACATTACCAAACTTGAGTATCAATTCCCTGACCCATTCATTCATCGCCTGATGAGGAGACGCCTCCTGCCTGCACCTGCATGCGCGCTCCCGTCTAAGGAAGCACATATTGTGACAATATATCACGATGTGATCGTGAGCTTAACTGTGACGGTGAGCTTAACTGTGACGGTGAGCTTAACTTTTTCTGAGGCAACTCCCTATTCCATGTAGCATAATCCTCTACTATTGTACGCCAAATGCGCTCCTTGCACATAGAGGGAAGCAAGCATTGGTAATTCTCATTCAAACGTGATGTGATCGTGAGCTTATCTGCTGTTGCAAGGCCTGTGTCCCCCAAAAGAGTGATGTCATCTCTAACCCTGTTTATAATAGAAGTTTAGGACATTATTATTACGTAAATGAGGTAATAACAACAGGAGTTACTGAAGAAAAAAAATGTGATATAAAAGAAGCAACTAACCACTGCCATTCACCAGCTGCCTTTGCATGCCTCTCCACCGCCTTGTAAAGGCGGTCTAAAGTATACAAAACCAATCCATTCACATAATGACCATGTTCATTCTGCAAAGGGAAAAGCAATATCTACTTAGAATATATGTGCATTTTGAATAAGTTGAGCTTGGTATTCTTAAATAGCTCCGTTATAATACGAAAAAAGAGCGCCATTATAGTATGACCAGCTAAAAACCTTTACAATTCATTAATTTGTAAAGTGTGATGGAAAACTAGTGCACCATAATTGTATAACTCTTGATAGGCTCGGTGTACACATGTAAATAACGATAGATAAAGGACCAATATTGTTAGTTAGTTAGTTAATAACAGAAAGTTAGTTATGGCGGTTATGAAAGTTAGTTATTAGGTAGTTACTTCGGTTAATACACCGAATGGACACAATGGTTCAACACACCGGTTAGAACCTTATAAATAGTCATTTACATGTAACGTTTAGTGTGTGTCCAATATACAATGTAAACACTTTTATGTTGTTTAATAAATAGAATCAGATTCTTGTATATCTTATCAATTCGATCATGTGGAAACCCCGCAAGACCTGTGCAAAACTCGTATCAGAGAGAAGGCTCCAAGATTGCAAGAGTTTGATTCAACTTTTGATCAAGAAGATCAAAAGAATTAGAAGGAAAAGACACCAAGGAATACGCTGGCCAAGGAATACGGTGGAGACTTTGTTGGGACTGCATAACGCGACAACAAAGGGAAGGAAAAGACTACTGGAACGCGGCACAAAGGAAGAAAAGGAAAACGTTTTGACGCTTGAAAGGATAGCGTGGTACCGGAAGGAAGAGGCTAGCGAGAAAGGACTGCTCTTGAACGCGACATAATGAAAGAAAATTGCAAGAATAAGGCCTAACAAATGGTGAAGAGGAAGCAATAAGAGATTGCTATAGAAGGTTCATTGACATAAGAAGCCAAGAAGAGAAGTGGGAGAAGAGACCCACAAGGCAAGCACGAAGATGCAGAGATAGATGAGTCACAAATGAAGAAATGAACAAGACAAAGTTTGGGGTCAGGATAGAAGGCAATGTGAAGGAAAAAGAGGAGAAAAGTATGAAGATTCGGAGAACAAGACTTCAACAATCGGGGGGGGGGGGGGGGGGGGGGGGGGAATGTTGCACCATAATTGTATAAGTCTTGATAGGCTCGGTGTACACATGTAAATAACGATAGACAAAGGACCAATATTGTTAGTTAGTTAGTTAGTTAGTTAGTAACCGAAAGTTAGTTATTAGGTAGTTATTTCGGTTAATACACCGAATGGACACAATGGTTCAACACACCGGTTGGAACCTTATAAATAGTCATTTACATGTAATGTTTAATGTGTGTCCAATATACAATGTAAACACTTTTATGTTGTTTAATAAATAGAATCAGATTCTTGTATATCTTATCAATTCGATCATGTGAAAACCCCGCAAGACTGTGTCCAAAAACCGTGTCAAGTATATACTGATGAAAAAAAACACATGTCCGTCTTTCAAAACATTGTGTGATATTTTGCTTCGTATCAGTTACACTTCAGCTTATTAGTTTGTCCGTAAATCCATTATCTAACTATGTTAAAAACACTCAACCCCAAAGATTGTGCCGTTTTATGTTTATCTTAAAGTTAATTCTAGAGTTTGTTAAGGTATTCAGCTTAAAGGCTGGGATGGGATTATTAACTACATTTGGTTGGGGGTTAAGGGGGTGGTGAATGGAAAAGGTAATTATTAAAGATGCTTGGTTGGAGCTAAGTAATATAATGATTAATTGGTAATGGATAATGGACCATTATAGAGTACATTGGGGGGGGGGGGGGGGGGGGGGGGGGGGGGGGGGGTTAAGGGATTGATAACCCACCGTCACTTATTCCTTTGTATTCCCTTTCCCCACTACTAACCCGGCACACCCTTAGTTTAGTCGTTGACTGAAATGGGTTGAAGTAAAGATTAAAAAATATATACGGAGTAATAATTATTAAAAAAAAAAAAAAAAAAAAAAAAAAAAAAAAAAAAAAAAAAAAATCTCTTGGATACAGCTGAACCTTTTGTAGAGCATTAGGACATATATGAAGATTTCCTTGTAATTGCAGTTCAAATTAGGATTCCCAAAAAAAACAAGGGGATTTGAAACTTCAAAGAGGACCGACTGATTTTCATTTACGACTATATTAAGAAACAAACTATTATTATCCCTTGATGGCTTAGCAAAGTTAACTATATTAACAAAAATGGATCTAAATAAAGTCTTAGCAGATATTAAAGAGCTGAAAAACCCAGCATCAGATGTGACTATGCCATAAGGGCCTACCTTTCAAGTTATTACTTACAGAGCATTAGTGTTAGAATAATAGAAAAGTACGTAGTAGAACTTTACCGACAGTGACAGATTCTGGAGCTCCACAATTCTTTTCTCAAGTTCATTAAGTAATAGTCTTCTTTTAGCTCGAGCACTTCTCCCTTTTGCTTTTGTCTGAGACACGAGAATCGTAAAGAAAATCCACAAATTTATCAGATAAGCTACTAAAGTGTATCATGATGCATTGAAATACTAGTCTAGTATCAAATACGAGTGAAACCAACAAGGAAAACTGAACAGTCCTCAATAGGTTGGATTGTGTATAGCTAATCAATCATGTTTGGATAAGATACTATATTTCCATTTAAACAAATTCAACTATCAATAAAGAAAGCACTATTTCTGCTTTACAATTGGATAACAAGCGTATATCATGTACACCACAGCACCTGATAGCTACAAAAGAATAAATCATGCATGGCATACCTGTTTGACCCATGTGCGTGATATCATGAGCACACCAAAGGAAATAAAGATTGTTGGAAGAGAAGGAAGGATGGCATTTGTTGTCTCATAATCCATTAACATCTGGTGATGCAGCTTACCCATTGACCTGTTTGTAATGTCTTGTTATCAGAAACGCAGTGTCTAGATATTAGTTTGATTAATACTGAGCCACCAGAATGAAATGGTAGTAACAACTCACGCTTCAATGTCATGTGTTTTCTTCAGAATCTATGAATCACCCAAAAAAAATAAAAAAATAAAAATAACAATAAAAAATTGTAAAGTGACATGAAATCACTGACTAGCATAAGAGAGTATGGTAGTATGTTACTTGGATATGGAATAAACTAGGAAGCTCTCCCCAGATAAAATTTCGGATTGGATGCCTAAGTTCACTACTACACAAAAGCTTAAATAGATCACCTTAAATAGAGCGGTTTTGCTAAAACCTTAGATCGGTCTTTTTGTATCAACCGATCTATTTATATACCACAAACTCCAACGCGACACAGCTGTTTTCACGTTTTCTTTAAATAGATCGGTTTTTTCTTAATAACCGATCTATTTAAACCTGCTACAGTAACGGCTTCCTATCAACAGACATTATTGCTAGATGTTTCATATTTTCAACAATACATCCAAATAAACTCAATAAATTCTCCCAAAAAAACACAATAAATGCTTCAAAAAAATCTTCTATTTCAAGTATCTATATTGTCTCAATTTTAAAGGTACTTAATGTTATACAACTATGTTTACTATTTCTCTCTTTTATTTTATAACAAGAAATTCATCTATGAGTAAATTTGTGTTTGTTCGAAGCTTAGCTTTGTTTGTTGATTTCGATGGTTTTGGTTTGTTTATATAGGCTTCCTCGAAGAATTTTCTATGAGTCACGTTGATACCTAGCTAATATTGACTCGTTGAAGTAAGGTAACTAACTCAACTTCTAAGCTAACCGCATATTAACAACATATTTCATGGTAACATTTAGGCACTTAGTATAAATTAAGTTAAATTGATATCCCCTTAGTTTAATACCCGTTCGAAATTAACCTAATAGAGGTTAGTTTCGGATTGTCCCCATTTGGGACTGCTTTTTAAATATTTTATCTCATTTAGGATGTGATTACGTATTATGAGATCGAGTATTATTTGAGAAAAATCGACATCATTTTCCCTACTCCTATGAGTTTGCGTTTTATGCGCATACTTGAGGAGTTAAGGGGAAATGCTGCCGATTTTTCTTCAATAATACTCGACTTATAATACGTATTCACATATGAGACTAAATATTTAAAAGGTGGGTTAGGATTGATGGCTTGGAACTAGTCTCATATATGTTATTACATCATGCATGCATCTTATTAAAAATATAAATTTGTATATTCCAGATGGATCGTTGGAAGTGGATGTACGATTCAGAACGTGCTAGCCCTGAATACATCAAAGGGTTGTCTGAGTTTATTAAACATGCTGAGGATCATCAAGCAAAGACAGGAAAAGCTCGAATTTCATGTCCGTGTAAACACTGTCAAAATTTTGTTTGTCATGATGATATTGATACGATTAGAGACCATTTGTTTCAACAAGGGTTTACTGATAACTACACGTGTTGGAACATTCATGGTGAAGCAAAAAGTGATTGTGATAATGTTGTTTCAAAGTGTAATGTCAATAATAACGATGATAGCGGTGATGATATTTGCGGTAATAATAATCAAAATATCAGTGACATGTTACATGATGCGGAACATAATACAGAAATCGATGCGGAGAAGTTACAACAATTGTTTATCGAATCAGAAAAACCATTGTATACCGGTTGTACGAATTTTACCAAACTTTCAGCCGTGTTGCATTTATTGACCATAAAAGCAGAATATGGCGTGAGTGATGTATGTTTCAATAAAATATTAGAGTTGGTAAATAAAATGTTACCTAAAGACAATGAGTTGCCCACTTCTATGTATAAAGCCAAAAAATTGATGTGTCCATTGGGATTGGAAGTCACAAGAATAGATGCATGTCCGAGAGATTGCATATTGTATAGAAAAGGGTATAAAGACTTGCACAAATGTCCTGTATGTAAGGTTTCAAGGTATAAAGATACAAATTTAACAGAATTTGATGATGACGTGACAAAGAATGGCCCCGCTGCTAAAGTATTGTGGTATTTACCCATCAAACCAAGACTTAGGCAATTATTTTCAAATCCTAAGAATGCAAAGTTGTTGAGGTGGCATGCCGAAGATCGCAAAATCGATGGGAAAATGAGACATGTGGCTGATTCTCCTCAGTGGAAGCATATCGATAATCGTTATGAAGAATTTGGAGCTGAGATTAGGAATATACGGTTTGGGCTTAGTTCAGATGGAATTAATCTATTCGGAAATATGAGCAGTTGTCACAGCACTTGGCCGGTTCTTTTATGCATATACAATCTTCCACCTTGGCTGTAACTTAAATGAATGCAATTCCAGAAAAGCCTGCACTTTTGTATGATTGTATGATTAAATTAAGGAGAAATTCTGGAAAAATCAAATGTTAGTGCTATTGTTTCTGAATCACAGGTTTCAAATAGATCGGTTCAAGTTGAATAACTGATCTAACTGGTCCAGTGCTACCCGCCCAAATCCCATTAATAGATCGCTTCTTTGCTGGTGCCCGTTGTAATTGAAGTCTCAAAAAGATCGGTTCTGCACCGATCTATATATATGCTCCCTCAAATAGATCACCCTTAGTTAGAGCGGTTGGTCACCGATCTTTTTAAGGCATTCTAACCACTATTTTTAGTCTTTTTTGTAGTGGTGGTTGCTCCTCAAAATTACATCAATACCAACATTTCCCTTGAGAAACAAAACATGTATATTTCCATATTTTGCATAAAGTACCACTTAATACATTATGTACACTCACATAGAGCATGTTATATGTTTACCACGTGTACATAAAGATTGAGTACCAACTTGCAAACATTCTCGTAAACTTGTCACTCGTTACGAAAACTAAAACAAATATATTTTATTGGTGACAAGTCAAGCAAGATTAACATATTTGCAACTTGAGGACACATGTAGGGGCGGTGCTGAGAACGTCAAAAAAAATTATGCCCGACATGAAAAATAAAATAAAAAATGCCCCTATATTATAATATCCATACACCATAATTAAGTACGAAAAGCCAAAAATACGAACAAAAATCATTCTTGCAACAAAAGTATTACTTCTACAAAATAAAATATATTTAAGTAAACCGTGGGTTGGGCCTATTACATATAATGGGTATAAAAAAATTTAGTGCCCCTTAGTGAGTTGGGCCCGGCTCGATTGCTGATGGTGCGCCGGCCCAAAACCTTCCATGGACACATGTTGGATGCAATGTTTAGGCTTACTTGATCTGTTTAGTCATCTTAATCAGGATCTGTTTACATGACTACACTACCAGTCTAAGGAATAAACGGACGAAACTCAGAAACGTCACAAATAGAGCATTAGTTCATTTCATCGCACTCTCACATAGTTTAGTTCTCTACACAATATATCAATGTTTAATAGAACAAGAACCAAGTATGACGAGCATCAAAAATAGAGGTAAACATGCCTGGTCGTTGCCATTTCAAGCATCTCATGGTCCGATACATTTGATGGGGACTTTTTACCTTTTATTCACTCACTGAAATCCAATAACATACTGCAAATGGAGTTGTATACAATATTACATATAAAATTGCCGATTTGCTTAAAGAAACATCACATTAAACTCAATAAAGCATTGTTCCCTTCATTAATATATAACCATGATTTATTCTGCATCAGATCACATTTATACATATACATAGATAGCTATAAAGTGTGTATATTTTACTTTAAAGATGTAGAATGAAGATAACAACTTAACAATATCTTTATGCTACAAGTTATGTATATATTTAAGGGCAAATGACTTTAAAATACATTCAAGTTGACACTTTTTGTTGTTGTATGTAGTCAATTTTTTTTTTTTTTTTTTTTTTTTAAATTTACATGTTTCGATATAACTTAACAATTTAATTCATATATCCAATTTAAACAATTTAAATATGTATAAAACATGTAGCCACATGCAAATTTAATTCAATAATCCTATTAATAATCAAATCTAGGTGTATAATGTATTTATTTAATTAAGGCTTTCTTCTTCAAAGGAAAAAGAGCAACATCCGACGAATCGATTGCGTAAGCCAAAATTAAATAAACACCGCATAACACATAATTGATTACTTAATATTGGAGTCTTCCCCAATTCGACATCTATTAATAAATTTACATGTTTCGATATAACTTAACAATTTAATTCACATATCCAATTTAAACAATTTAAATTTCAATACAATAAAAATTCATGCAAACATGCACTTTTTCATGGATTATGATTAACAATTAACATATTACACCAAGATCGTTTACTAAAATGCATAAACAATTACATGACAATCCTAGGGTTTCTAATCATATTAAAAATCAAAACCAAAAACCCTAAAAATCAATATGGGTAAATCGACCCAAAAGAAAATAAGTAGGGGTTTGGTTAATCAAAACCCTAGAATCGATTAAGCATGTAACTAAACAAATCAAGATTCAATTTTTATGTGTTTCGATAATAATTACACATTATAACGGCTCATGATGCCATTGTTGGAATTATATAACATGACATACCATAAATATAAACAATAAACATCAAAGACACATGCGGAAGCGTTATAACAAGATCATATAACATGTAATTAATTAAGGGCAAATGACTTTAAAATACATTCAAGTTGACACTTTTTGTTGTTGTATGTAGTCAACTTTTTTTTATTATTATTATTATTGTGACACAAACCTTACCAAAAACGACTTTTGTGTGTACCCGTTTACCTGTTGACCGGTTTTGTGTGACATGGAACTCGTTTTTTCCATGTCACATATTTTTTTTCTTTCAACTAAATCAACAAATACCGCCCTTTATTACTTCCTCTCTCTCTCTCTCTCTCTCTCTCTCTCTCTCTCTCTCTCTCTCTCTCTCTCTCTCTCTCTCTCTCTCTCTCTCATAACACATTAACCCTATCTCCCCCCCCCCCAATATTCATGCCACCATCAAACCCTAAAAAATGTCTTTATTATCCTCGTACAATCCCAAATACAAAGAAAGGCTCATAGAAGAAATTGTTGCTGCTACCCATTGTGAATGTCGAGTACCATGTCCAGTTAAAGAGCAAGTGTCATGGACCCCTACGAATCCTGGTAGGAGATACAAGGCATGTCCCAAGAGGGAAAAGCATAAAAAATGTGATTTTTATGGGTTTCTTGACCCAGAACTACCAAGTGAGTATTACAAAGCCAGGTTTTTCAGTTTGTATTTGGAAAAAGAGAGATACCTAGATATCTTAAACGGGAATGGATCTAAGGAAGCCAATCAAGTTTGTAAAACTCAGATGCAACAAGTGAAGGTTGATGATGGTTTTGAAGCTTTAAAAGAGCAGATGCAAGAAATTAAGGATGAATTGAGTGTTATTAAGTCAAAAGTGAATGGTAATGATAAAGTTCGAATGTTTTTGAGTTTGGTTGCTGTGGTGATTGTTATTGTGATTGCAATGTCTGTAATGAAGTAAATAACTTTACAAATGTGTAAAGTTATTTCATTAGTAGATTATGGTATGTTTTATTCTCTTGTAATGTATTTTGACTTTATAAAGTCAATCTCTTGAATGGCAATGAAAGAAATTGCAATTTTCATTAGTAGTATATCAATGTGCATTATGTAGTTTTGTTATAGTGTGACATGGTTTATGTAAATGTGAATGAATCAGTGGCATAACACATTATAGCATGATATGTAACTGCATTACTAGGTTATAATTGACTTCTGAAAAGTCAAACAACCCAACAATAGTTTTATTCAATGGCATGAAATGCCTTACAGAAACCACTAACCTTCATTCAAAGACTAACCCATAGTTTTCTTACCTTTCCCCTTTGACAAATCATTTGGAATTTTAGGAACAAATGGTTTCATGCGAATCTCCTGACATTTGTGAAGATTTGAAAGCCCTAGAACCTGAACCCTATTTTTAAAAGCCTCTTTTGCATCTTGTTCAGGAGTTTCAATCTTCATTGCATCCATCCTTTTTGTTGATGAATTAGAACAATTCTTTGGAAAGTAGTTTTTCCAAGAATCTGTGTTGTTATCACTTTCAGAGTTGTTGTCCATCCATGGATATTTGTCACTTTCAGTGTCACTTGAAATGTAAATGATCTCTGCAAAACAAAAACAAAACAAAAAAAAACACATAATTGGCAATGGTTTGAAGTTTATGTAATGTATGTTGATATTTTGATAATAATAACCTTTATTCTTGTTGGAACTCATAATGTGTGTTGTGTATTGCAAAATGTTTTTGGTATATGGTTGTTACATTTGGAGAGGCTATTTAAAGACAGTCAATGCACAGCTCTATGCAAAAGCAGTCAAAGTTGTGCATTGTTGAAGTTACAACACAGTAAATGCAGAGATTTCCAAGGACATTTTTGATGTGAATGAAGCTTTCAATTTGCTGTGTAATATTCTCAATTACACAGTAAATGCAGAGATTCTCAATGAATGAAAGGTAGAAATAGTTGAATAAGACTAGTCAAAGTGAGATAATATTGCAATAAGTAGAGTAGATGATACATAACATCCAACAACATTCTAGTTGCACAGTACTTAAGACACAAAAGATGTGCATACATGTTGTTTACTTGCATACTACAACCATTTAAGGTTCATCTGCACTAATATTAGATACAAAAGAAGTGCAGGAAAATGTTTTTAGTAATTACATAAACATAAAGAAGTTGTGAATGTGTTTAGTAACACAGTTAATCCAAATCATGGACATTGGAACTGGATGAACCAACTCCTGGCTGATTCTTGGCCAACTTCTTTTGGAGAATTCTTTCGCTTTTTCCTCTCTGTCTGATGAAGTTCGTTGGCATTGGTTGTGCAACATTGTTTTCCTCCAAATTACCTTGTTCTTGAACTTGTGGTTGATGTCTTGTTGTTTGGCTACTTTGAGTGGCTGCAAATGGTCCACTGGCTCCAAAGGCTGTTGTGCTTGTAGTTTGACTAGTTGGTGTGGCCTCAATCGGATCAGTCTCCAACTCACTTTCCCCTATACCAAACCATCTGCCCAACCTGGATAACCTCTTTCTCTTTTTTTTAGTATTTCCCCCTTTCCTAGCTTTTTGTTTAACTCTCCCACTACTAGATCCACCTACATCAAACTGACTAGGTTCAACCACTGGTGGTTCTTGTACAAAAGTTTGTTCCTGAGCACTAGGTTCCTGAGCACTATGTTGTCCCATTTGTGGTTCTGCAGCAAATACCTCATCTACTAGAGAAGTAGGACCTGTTTGTGTTTTTTTTTGTCTACCTTTCTTAGCTGGTTGATGAGTGCTCAAACACTCATCATTTTTTGTCTAATCTGAACTGCAAAACATACAAAAACACTCAGAAATGCATCAAAATACTAAAAATATTTCAAAATCGTGTTTTATATGTTTTAGATGCAAAATGAGCAAAAACAGACGAAAAACGTACAAAGTTTACAAAATTGGCAGTTTCAGTCCCCCAACTTTCATAAAATTACAAAATTAGTCCCTGGTCATTCAAAATATAGAAAATTATCACCAAAGGTCATTTTGAAATCATAAATTGTCATATTTAGTCCTTTGGTGAAAAATTGGAAAGTTTTGGAAATTTACAGTTTAGCCCCTGAAGTTATAGATTTTGGCAGATTCAGTCCCTGGTGGGATAATTTTGAATAAAAAAATCATTTTGGGTCCTTGGCAAGTTACAAAAATCATTTTTAGTCCCCGGGTGAAAGTTTTGTGAAAATTACATGTTTGGTCCCTGTACTTTGCAAACTTGTCAGTTTTGGTCCCTGGTGTTTTAAAATGAAAAAAAAAATAATAATAAAAAATAAAAATAAATAAATAAATTTATGGTCCTTATATTATTAGAATATAGCAAGATTGGTACTTGGGAGCACTTTGGATTTTGTACATTTTCAGTCCCTAAATTTCAGGTTTATTACAACTTTGGTCCTTATGAAATATTACAAACCAATCCACCCTTTGTAATAATCTGATCCACCAAAGCAATCCACAACACTCCCCCAGGCCCATACTCCAATACCCAAGCCCACCACCATTTCAGGCCCACTCCCCACTTTAATACATAAGCCGGTCAAACACAGTCAACCCCTCACCCCCGATTACTATTCACCTTCCCTAACCTCCCCCTAATCCATGGTGTTTTGTCTCCCCCTCCTCCCAATCTCCTCAATATCCTCACCAAACATCATAAATGCAATCACCTATACCCAACCAACCCCCCTCCTCATTAAATGTCTCACCAAACCCACACTCCTCAATTCCCGCAAGACCTTTGTGATGAGGTTTCTTGATGCATTTAAAAAATTTAAGGAGGGGTTAGCTACTACATCGTTTCAAGATTCTCGTGAAAAATCAATGGCAGAATTACATGCTGAAGAACGAGAAGCTAGAAACGAAAAGAGCATGGAAGAATTACTTGCTGAGCAAAGAGCGGCTAAAATACGTGCCAATCTTCGCTATGCTGCTCTTTATGATGACGATGATGACAGTGATGATGATGAAGATGACATTGTCATTATTCAAAACGATTTATCAGATTAGTCAGTTGTGATTCCTTCCATGGATAATCAGGGAGGAAATGATGAGACGGAGAAATTACTAGCAGAAGATCAAATGGAACTCGTACAATCCATGAATGCTAGTCCTTCCCCTCTCCCTCAGTCTATTGATGTCACACCCGAAGTTCACACTCACTCTCTAATTATGGGGGATAAGCATCTTAGCACTGTTCCTAATAAGGAATCGGACGAATTAATAAAGTCTAGTGTTGAGATCCTTGTCCCAATCCCAAGAGAGTCACAGGGAACTTTGGAAGATATGTGTGACTTACCTTTCCCTCTTGAGTGTACAAAAGATCAATTTGAGACTTTCTCAGATATTAGCGACGATTGTGCATCTTATGGAGACATTGAGTATGCTGAGGCATCACTCCCACAGTCTGAAGCCGATCTGGGAGAAATTGAAAGTCTCCTTTATCATGATCCATCACTCACTTCTTATCCCGACAATCCAATAGAGAATGTTAATGTCTTTGTTCCCGAAACATTCAATACGACTCTCATCAATCCTCTATTTGAATTCGAATCTGAATTCACTATGATTTCTAACAATCCAACCTTTGACGAGGATTGTGATGAGTCCACAATGGAACATGAGTTCACAAATTCATATCTTGTAAATAATTCTCTTCATGAGGAGTTCTCCGGTGAACTCAATCATCATATCACGACTCCTCCGGAGTTTGATAGCCCGGGGGGAGATGCTCTCAATTATGAGAATTTGCAAATTCCCACCCACCCTCTCGGGTTGTTTACGAGCTTACCCATTGAAATCCAAACTCAGGCTACGGAGCCTGCTCTCGAGGAAGAAGATCAAATCATGATTTTTATCATGGTTTTCTTCATTTTCTTCACCTATAAGGTGACTTCCTCTCTTCTTCACTCCTTCGGGAATGAAGACACTATATTTGATCCCGACATTTTCATGTATCATTATCTTGAGCCGGGATTATATCTCATCGGTGTGGAACTTTCACGTGCTTCAAATGTTTGTCCAAACATTTTGAATGAAAGTCCGAGTGAGATTGCTTCTTCCACATCATGCTTCCCCAAGGACAAATGAATTCGGTGTCGAGTCAAGCTAGCGACTCGGTAAACAAAAACAGTAGCATGCTTATAGGGTTTTCACCCTAAGTGTAGGGGAGTCCCCCATGCTGTGATTACAAATGAAGTGAAAAAACAAAATGTTGTTTTCCACGCTTAGCTTGTAATGTTGCCCTTTTACGTTCAAAATGTCGGCATAATAGCCGGGATTTTGAATATTGAGGACAATATTCATCCTAAGTGTGGGGGGGTATTTGGCTATTCTAGCGAATTTTATCACATTTTACTATCTTATACCCCCGTTTTAGCCAAAATTTCAAAAATTTTAAAAAATTTTCACTAGTGCTTCAAAATTTTTGTGGTAATCAGTCCGCCTTGTCTAACCGACAAAAGGGATTGGCTAGTTCGGGAGCAAACGGCTCTTGGTAAAGACATCTCAAATCCGTTTATGGCTTGCAATTTGCCCAAAATTGTATGGTTCCTCAACTCCCCAAAAACAAATGAGTTGGCTAGCCCGCAAGATTATGGCTTGTGGTAAAGGCCGTGGAAAATCCATAATTGGTAATCAGCTCACCAAGATGTTGACGTTGTCCATCAAGAGCTGGCTAGTCCAGAAGCAAACGGCTTTTGGTAAAGACTACTCAAATCCGTTGACAGCTGGTGGTTTGCTCAAAATCACACGGTTATCAGGTGTACCACAGTTCTCACACCTGGCTACTCCAGAAGTGATGGCTTTTGGTAAAGAGTTTAAAATCATCAAGTTTTCAAAACAGTATTGCTAGGGACTAGCAATAGTTTAGTGTGGGGGATTGATGAGTGCTCAAACACTCAACATTTTTTGTCTAATCTGAACTGCAAAACATACAAAAACACTCAGAAATGCATCAAACTACTAAAAATATTTCAAAATCGTGTGTTATATGTTTTAGATGCAAAATGAGCAAAAACAGACGAAAAACGTACAAAGTTTGCAAAATTGGCAGTTTCAGTCCCCCAACTTTCATAAAATTACAAAATTAGTCCCTGGTCATTCAAAATATAGAAAATTATCACCAAAGGTCATTTTGAAATCATAAATTGTCATATTTAGTCCTTTGGTGAAAAATTGGAAAGTTTTGGAAATTTACAGTTTAGCCCTTGAAGTTACAGATTTTGGCAGATTCAGTCCCTGGTGGGATAATTTTGAATAAAAAAATCATTTTGGGTCCTTGGGAAGTTACAAAAATCATTTTTAGTCCCTGGGTGAAAGTTTTGTGGAAATTACATGTTTGGTCCCTGTACTTTGCAAACTTGTCAGTTTTGGTCCCTGGTGTTTTAAAATGAAAAAAAAATAATAAAAAAAAAATTATGGTCCTTATATTATTAGAATATGGCAAGATTGGTACTTGGGAGCACTTTGGATTTTGTACATTTTCAGTCCCTAAATTTCAGGTTTATTACAACTTTGGTCCTTATGAAATATTACAAACCAATCCACCCTTTGTAATAATCTGATCCACCAAAGCAATCCACAACACTCCCCCAGGCCCATACTCTAATACCCAAGCCCACCACCATTTCAGGCCCACTCCCCACTTTAATACATAAGCCGGTCAAACACAGTCAACCCCTCACCCCCGATTACTATTCACCTTCCCTAACCTCCCCCTAATCCATGGTGTTTTGTCTCCCCCCTCCTCCCAATCTCCTCAATATACTCACCAAACATCATAAATGCAATCACCTATACCCAACCAACCCCCCTCCTCATTAAATGTCTCACCAAACCCACTCTCCCCATTTCCCGCCAAAAAGAATTTAAACAGTGGGGATCAAGTTTAGTCCATCCAACGGCCAAGAGTGAGTGGGAAAGAAAGAGAATATCTCCAGGGGTTATATAAGTCAAGAAAAGCAAGAAGAAAAGAGTAGTAGAGTAGTATTAGTATAGTTAGTATAATTTTAATGTCGTTTTAGTAAAAATTTCCTTTTCAAGTGAATTGTTAGCTCAAAAATGTTGTAGTAAGTGATTTTATTGTGTAATGAACTTATTTTAAGCATCTAATTAAATACTCTTAGCTCAATTCAGTTTATTGCAAATTTTCATTGAAATTACCATTTTACTTTAAAACTTGTTAAAAGTGGTTAGTAAATGTTTCATAGGGTTTAATTAAGTGACTTATAAGCTTGCATCAGCTCAGAAAGGTTTAGACAAAGTTTTAGCTCAAAATTCTCCTCAGGTCAACAAAAGTCAACTGAAGTTAGGATTATGGAAAGGTGATGCAGAGGGGTGGTTTGTTTGTGGTTTCTGGTTAAAAAGCTTGTTGATAAGCTCTCATGAGTTTTTTGATTATGACTTGAGGTATACTTCTTTGATTTCTGTGTTAAATCAACCTCTGTGATCATTTAGTAGTTTGATTTACCTAAGTTTGTTTGAACTTGATACTGAGCTTAATTTATGTTCACTATAGTTTGTACCATGTCTTTATAGCTTATTTCATGGGTTTGAATTAACAAGTCTGTCTCAGATCACCATTTGCTTCATTAAATCAAAAATTAGTTAATTAAGGGTGTGTTTGGCTTAATGGCATACTCTGTTGTCTAGTGGTTGTGAGTAATGGTTATTGCTGCAAACATGTTCTAATTAGTTGTATTAGGGTAGTCTAGGCTCAAAATCAGTAGGATACTTCACAAAAAAGTCAAAATCGATTTCAATTCCCCTTGCATACTTAACTGTTAGGATTTGAGATTCGTGACCCCATCATTTTACTCACAGATACTTAAGTTACTCTAATCTAGCTTCATTTTAGTTTTACAAGATAATTTTAGCATGTAGGATTGAATCAAAGTTGAGAAAAGTCAAGAGTTAAAGTTTTTGCAAAAGAGTCAAAGTTCACCATTTCAGATTTTCACAAAAGTTCTAGGAATTATTTTGAATTTTGTGTTTGATCTCTTGGCCTGAAACTTGTTATTATGTGTTGTCTACCAGCTCAACTTTTGATTCCCATCCTCATTTCAATTTTGTGAATTTTTCTGTGGGGTCCACATCCACTCCAACACACCTGCAGGGCAATGATATGCCCTGCTTCAGCTTATCTGCTCCAACACCCTCACTTCCTAGGGTTCCCCATTGCTTATCAGTGGCCCCCATCCTAGGATTATTAGCTTTTTAGGAACCCTAACTAGCTAGCTTATCAGCCCAGTGCTTATTTCCAAGTTTTAAGCTTATTCACAAGGGCTGCTATGCCCTTGTACCTTGTCCCAATTTTCTTATAAGCTGAGCATTCAGTTTTAGGTACTACTTTCATGCCCCTCCTCTGACCAGCCTAGTGGGTCCCAGAGGGTGATTTTAGGTTTTTTGAAAAGCTCTTCTGCTCATCTTGCTACCTCAGTGCTCAATTTGAGTTTTTCAGCTTATTTGATAAGCTCAAATTGCCCCTATAGTTCACTGCAGGCCTGCTTGTTGACTCAGTCCTTGTAATTGCTTATTTTCATTTTTAAGCTTATTCAATATACTTTTCTAGTTATTCTAGCTTATTTACAGTTGATATCTCTTGTTTGCTCATAAAATAACCCCTGGTCTCAGCTTAAGGCTTATCTCAAAGCTTTTAGCTTAAAGTCAACTGTCAAGCTAATAAGCACTTGTAGTGCTTATTTTTGAGATTCAAACATTGTTCCTTTTTAAAAGTTGGTTATTTTAGTCTATAAATAGATTTGAAAAAGAAAAAAACCAGAAAAAACAAAATTTACCATAAGTGATAGCTTCTATTTAAGAAGCTTGAGCTTATTAGCTTATTTCTCAGCTTTTTCCTTAAGCACTTTTCTATTTTATTATTTTCTTATGTTTCTGCACTTATAATATATTTTTAGAAAAAGTTTCAGATTTTTCTTTGTTTATTTAGTATTTATAATAATTAATATTAGTTTTTATTAATTAATAATTAGTTAATAATTAATATAATTATTTAAATAGTCTTGAAAATATATTTTCTGTTTCAAAATTAGTTTTATGTTATTTTAGATTTTTCTAAGTTTTAATTTTATTTTTCTAAGCTTATTTTACATTTTCTTATTATTTAGTGTATTATTAAATAGTATTAAATAGTTAATAATTAATAATAATTAGATAAAAAGTAACAAAAATATAATTTTAATTTTAAAATTAGTTTTATAATATTTTAGATTTTTCCAAATTTAATTTTCATATTTTTAGTGTAATTTCATAATTAGTTATAATTTAGGTTAATTTAAATTATTAATAAGTAATTAATAAATAGTAATGATATAAATAGTGTAAAAATTAATTTTAATTTTCTAAAAAGTTTCTTTTATTATTAGGATTGTAAAAATGTGATTTTCATCTTTACAAGTATTTTATTTTACCAAAACTCGCGTTTTATCTCGTACGTTAACGTAAATTTAAATATAACGTACGCGTTTTTAGTTTTAAACGTTTCTGGGGTTTCAAACTTTGCAGTCTTGTTCATATAGCTTCTTTAAGCTATTTCATTGTAGATTCCTTAGTTCAGATCAATCACAAACCCCTTTTCATCCAAATTCACCCGATCACAGAACCGTTTTATAACCATTCACACCTCGTCGGGACATAACGACCCGGGGAAACACTATACTTCCACGGAGCATTGGTTTTAGACGTTTGACCTGGTAGACCATCACCTGGTCAATTAGGTTGACCGTTTGGACTCAATCACTGGTGGTTTAGGAGGTTTCACTACAGTTTCATTCTTACAACCTTTCTTGTTGTGTCCTTTTTTACCACAATTTGAGCATGTCATGGTAATCCCAACCCTACAAACTTTGGTTGAGTTTTGGTGTTCATGGGGAGCCCTAATTCTTTTCTTTCTAGGTCTCCCGGGCATTTTTTTGGTCATTACAATCTGGCCAAAACGACATTCCACCAACAGGACCCAAGAATTGATTATAAGCATCATGAAAACTTTGTTTCCTAAAACATGCTGGCACATATTCCTCTACACTCCTATTCAATTTTCCAAATACAACTATAGCATGTTTACAAGGCAAACCTGATAACTGCCACAACCTACATGAACATGTTCTACGAATCTCATCAACACCAAATGCTTCATATCCATTCCTTACTTCAAAAAGTTGTCCGCCAGTTGGTATAACATGCCAAAACCTATTCATTGGAACAATATGTAAGACCTATTGTTGTAGTAAAACAAAAAATATTGGATAACAAACTGAATATTATCATACCTCATTTGTTCTTTTGTTAATTCCAACCTCTTTTGGATGTTTGGACATATGTCTTCTGTCCACTTTTCAGACATTCTTCTCATCACATCCATTCTTTCATAGACTATCACCCTCAATGCTTCAAGCATGGTGATCAGTGGTTTGTTTCTAACTTGCAATATTACAGAGTTAAAACACTCACTGAAACCATTTTCGACCGCTCACAATTTGCTTCAATTTGGAAATAAGACCTAGACCAAGTGTTTGGATCCTTCTTGATGAGATAGTCATATGCATTAGGGTTTGCTTTTTTGATCTTTTCCATTACCTTGTTGAAACGACCTGGATAGCTAGCCTTTGAAGCTCCCCAAAACATCAACCTAAACTCAAGACCACTGTAAAGCTTTCGAAAACCTTCATAAATATGTCTAGCACATTGCCTATGTTCAGCGTGTGGCATGAGTTCTTTGACAGCTTCAATAAGTCCCTGTTTCACATAAAACACCATCATTAACAACTAAAGTATACATACAACAACTATGATAAAAAAGATAACTAAATTAAAGTTGATACTCACTTTGTGTTGATCTGACATGAGAGTGAGTCCATTACCAGTAGGCATTTCCAAATCATCACCTAGCAAATCTAGAAACCATCTCCAATTATCTTTGTTCTCCACATTGACAATGGCCCAAGCCACGGGAAAAATGTGGTTATTCGCGTCACGCCCGATAGCAGTTAGTATTTCACCCACTGATGGCTTCTTGAGAAAACATCCATCCAACGTGATAATCTTTCTACAACCAAGTTTCCACCCCTCTTTCAACCCTTTCAAACATACATAGAACCTATCGAAATAAGTTTTGTCATCTGGATTAACTGTCACACCAACCTTCACTGTTGAACCAGGGTTTGACTCTAGGATTGCCTTACCATAAGACCTAATATACCCATAATGGCCTCCAATTGTGGTTTCACCCTCATTTAAAGCCCATCTCTTAGCATTTCTACACTGAGTAGGGCTAACAATACACTTGTACTTTTTCAAAACTAGGTATGCAATTTCATGCAATTTGATTTCAGGATTGAGCCTAATTTTGGTACCAAAGTGCTTGCCTATCCATTTGTAATTCACTAAGGTTCCATACTTAAAATGTCTCACACATGTATGTTCATCAATCAAAGATATTACCTGGAAAGTTTTTTCGTCAGTCAGCTCCTTACCATAACATCTAAATGGACAACTTGATCCTTCAATTGGACCAGCACTTGGATATCTTTTCCATTTTCTTTGTTTGCCTTTCTCTGGTTCTTTGATCCTCTCTGGTCTCAAACCACATTTTATAATTACTTGCGTCTTTGAGCTTCTGTAAAACCACAATGAAAATCCATTCGCTAGAGCATAATAAGTGAGGCATTCTTTTGAGTTGCTCAGCGTCAACAAATTTTTCTCTAACCTGGCTTATAATGTCAATGTTTAAAAACAAATAAATATAAAAAGTGAACAAGTAATAAAGAAGTAAAGCTAGATAAGGATTCACTTATTACCTTTGGTTTACGCATACGCCAATGTGTGTCCACATCATGTATCGGATACTTCTCCACTTTAGTTTCAACAATCTTGAAAGGGTCAGTGATAACATCCCCATGTAATCCATCCCTAAGATTTCTCATCAAGTTATCCATGAACTCTTGATGCTCAATAACGGTTTCACTGTCACCAATTTCATACACCCTTCTTTTACTAGCAGAACTTGAACTACCCACATTCTCAGGTACCCTTGGTCCGTTAACTGTCTTAGGTGCCTTCTTTGCCTCAGTTTTTCTATTCCTAAGATCTATTAGCTCATCTTCACCTTCTGATAAGTAGTCCATCGATCTATCTGAGTAGTAATCACTATCACTGTCACTATACAAATTCCAGTTAATTCCATATGCCGAATCATTATCACTATCGCTATCGCTATCTGTGACAGCAGGGTTGACATTATCTTCAATTACAATTCCCTTGCTCTTAGTGACAGGTTTGTTAACAAATTTCTTACGATGTTTGTCTTGTTCTAGCATTATACCTTTACCCTTGTCCACTGCTTTCTTAACTTGGATTTCATCATCATTCACAACTGTCTTACCTAAATCACCAACATTATCTTCAATCACAATTCCCTTACCCTTATTAATAACATACGTAGTTGGGCTACTTTGACGTGACAATATCTTACGTTTTACACTAGGCTTACCAACTACATTCCTAAGGGGTATATGATCATCATCATTAACTTCTACTTCATCTGTCCCTACATTCACATCATCATGCACAGTTTCAATAGACTCGACAACCACATCATTATGTTCAGTATCTAGTGAGTCTACATTGACATTAGAGCTTAGTATAGATTTTTGTGTGCCAGTCCTAACTGTTCTAGGCTTATTTGGTGACTTAAGGCAACGTGCTTCTTCTTCAGCCCACTCAGTAAGCTCATCAAATGATATGTTACCATCATGTTTTTCTCTTTTACCATGAATCATCATCTTAATTGTTTCATCATCTTCATAATCAGAAAAGGTAAGATTTTTATAGTAAAAATCAGATAACATTTGTGGAATATGTGCCATGTACATCTGTATCAATCCATATGTGTCAGCAAATCCATACATTGAAGCCACATCCCTATCACTTTCTATTAGTTTCAATCCTACTCCTAGTTCACATTCAGGTAAGCAGAAAAACAAAGCATAGAAATTTAGCTCAAGCTTTTCCTTAAGATACTCACGCAATTTTGCATACTCCATTTTGTTATCCTTAGCCATCCTCATATGGAAAACCCCACCATTTTCATACCTAAGTGGTTCGAAGTAAAAGACACCATCACAATGCACATCGAATAAGTAATGGGTAAGCGCCAAACCACCAGTTGGTGCCATATCTGTAGGAAAACAATAAACATAAATAAATTATAAATTTTACGTTTTCAAGTAAACCCTAATATGCATAGTACTTTGAAACAGTTATTTTATACAAAATTGACATGGGGGACCATAAGAATATAGTATAACGCACCTTTTCCACCAACCAATTTTAATGTTATAGCAAAAACGACAATCAATTGTGGTCCTGCGAATCTAGGGTTTATGTCGGGTTGGGGATCTGATTTTGGTATAAAGTGTGTGTTTATGTGTGTTTTTTTATAGTAATATATAAATAATTGTGTTAGTGGATTGTATATGTGGAAATCAAATACACATGTGGAATTATTAATTGTGACGTGTAAATCAAAAAGTATAATTAAAATGATTATTTACCGGCTAACGGGATAAAGGGTAAACGGGTACACACAAAAGTCGTTTTTGGTAAGGTTTGTGTCACAAAAAAAAAAAAAAAAAAAAAAAAAAAAAAAAAAAAAAAAAATTGACTACATACAACAACAAAAAGTGTCAACTTGAATGTATTTTAAAGTCATTTGCCCATTAATTAATCAATAATAAATAGTAAACGTACATTTGTGATTCTAGCCCGAACAAGAATCAAGTAATTGCAAATCTTCTAATCAAGAACCCTAATTAGGGTTTATATGGATTATTTGAATTACCCATTACCTTTTTGTAATTCAATCCAAGATATAACCAATAGTGTGGTTATATCACATTCTTGTACACACGTACTAATACCAAGTAAAAGATTATACAAGTAATTGAAAACAAAAACACTTTTGAACTTAAAAATCGAATCCCTAATTACTTAGGGATGTTTGATCGATTTCTAACAAAGAAAAGAAAAAGAAAACACAAGGTATTGTGTGTACAAAAGATATGGAACAATGAACCTTGTGTTTGCTTATATAGTTGAGTTAACTTGGAGATCAAGCAAGGGATTAGGGTTAGGGAACCCTTTTTGGTCGTTCATAAGCCCAAGGGGGGCTTCCGGATGCTTCTTGACTTTCCAAATACTCATATGTATCACTTTCCTTTTATTCGTCTAATGGTCGTTAGCCATTATCCGTTAAATACTGACGATCGTTAAGTGTTTTATGTTTATTAATAATTATATATAACATTTATAAATAATTATTCATTTACTCTTCATACGTAAAGTGTGCAATCTCGTGATCTCGAGTTCGATCCTAACATACGTCTATTAATTTATGTCCATAAACTAACAGTATGTCTAGCACAAAAAAACCGTACCACTCAAAATTTTCCACCCTAAATATGTGAGGTTCGCACCTAGATTTGTTAGGAAAAGATGCTTATGAGTGTACCGGTAGTACTTAGATTCTAGAACTTGTGATAATGATGCATCGCGAGACCACATGTGAGACTACATTCGTGTAGTAGGATTTACTACATGATAAGAGGCATTAGGATAACCCTTGTGTTAAACCTGTATCATAATTACTTGACCAATGAAGTCAACACACTTGACTAATAAAGTCAATTAATTTTCCCACACCTTTGCAATGTACTAATTTTTAGTACACGATACCCCTAGTACACCCCTCTGAGCCTATCATTTCGTTTCTAACTTTAAGCATTTTACTTAAAGAAAGAATTTGTTTACAATCCACCCCAAATGTACACCCAATCGCCTTAGCCTTCCTTGTATGCACTCATCTTTAGTGCATTATTGTTACATGTTTAAAACCTTAGTTAATTGTCTAATTGATTACATGGTTGCTAAGTCGAGTCATATCTTCTACATATTGTTTTGGGACTTATGGGTAAAGTACTAGTGTAATGGAGTAATGGGGAAGAACATCAATTATTACCCCCATATGTGCGTTAATATCTTAAAAAGTACTCCAAGTGTTTTGATTATCTTAATTCGAGTCATTTGAATAGTTGATTGTAAAGTATGTAAAAGTTCAAGTGTAAGGGAAATGCAAATTCCCTACGATGTATTATTTTGGATGGTAGGGCAAGAGTGTATGAAAAAAAAATCGAAAAAAATCAAGAAAAAAAAAAGAAATAAAAATAGAAAAAGAAAAAGAGAAAAAACATACGGACTACCATCCCGTTTCCTTTTATGTTTTGTTTTTGTTAGTTTTCATTAGCCTAAGTCGAGTCTTGGCTTAGCAACGCCACATTGTACATGTAATTGACCAAGATGATTAACTCGCCACCAGTAAAGATTGCCTTTATCCAACAAAACCGTGTTTATCATATCCCTACACCTCACATTATAACCCTTTAAAAGACCTCTTTGGTAGTTTATCCTAGGTGCTTACGCCAAGTGGTGGAGGTTTGATCCTTTCCCAAGCCTATGGTAATCTATGTGCTATAACAGGTAGTGAGAGATATTTTCCATTTTCATTTGTGATATAGACTTTTATTACACCCGAGAGATGTGAGTATCCAAACACTATTTGTGAGGTGCTAGTGTATAATTTCCGTGCTTGTTTTGGTTGAAGTGGAACGATCATTTGTTGTAATTACTTTTATATTAGTGTTAAATGACCCCTAGCTGGTATTTTGATTAGAATAAAAGCTCATTTGCTTGAGGACAAGCAAATCTCAAGTGTAAGGGTATTTGATGAGGCGAAAAGTGTTACGCTTTTAGGAGGTCATTTAAGCCCTAAGTCGTGATTATTTGATCAAATATTGCCTCAAATCGTTCCTTTTGTCATTTTAGGTACTTTGGAGAAGAAATCTGGAAAAGGAAGCATTTTGGACGTTTTTGGAGCGAAAAGTGAAGAAAACGACAAAGTCTCCAAAATAAAGCTGGAAACAATACCCGACGGCGTCACGCTCTACAGGTGACGGCGTCATGTGTTGGCAAATAGGTGGATATGAAATTTACACGAGACGCATCAGAAAGATTTTTGGGATTAAAGAGTGACGGCGTCACCCTTTGTGACGCCTAGGCCGTCAAGAGCAAATTATAAGGTGACGGCCAAGAGAAGAATTACAAGTGACGGCTTCAGATCTGGATCTAGGCAATCCGAGGAGAGTATTGGCAGCCAGTTGATGGTATCGCATGTATAACGTGACGCCGTCAGATTGTAATCTCTATATATAGTTTTCTAATTTTCATTCATCAGAGAGAGAACTTTTAGAGGAAATTTTACATAAACCCTAGGTCGAATTTCACCTTCTTGTAAGGGTTTCAAACCCTTCTTTCATCCATGTTTGATTAAAGATAAGTCTTCCAATAATCATTCAATATGTCTATGTGTTGTTTGATTCTATCTTATGCTTGTCTTTACATTAACATGCTAGGCTAGGTTTGTCTGTGTTTGCTTAGATGTAATGAAACCTAGCTATTGATTATTGGTTGATTGTTTGTTATTAATTGTTGTTGGATGAATGATTTCGATGTTAGGCTTAAGAAAACTGGCTAATCTCCAAGGTAACTTGCTTGAACGTCTTAAGAAACATGAATCGGATGTGTACTACAATTTTGTTGGTTGTATTTAATGCATAAGTGACTACTAAGGATGCCATGTTAGGAGCTAGTTGTCGGCTCGACATAGGAAGAGGTAGAAGCTTATAGAGTTGGGGAAGATCGTACACGGCCCCACGAATGGTATTAAGGAATATAACCCGTCATCCACGCAATTGTAACAAACTAGTCAATTAATGAAAGATAGCTAGGGAGTAGTGAAATCTAAGTAAACACATTTCTCTCATTATAAGGTTTTTCTCATTTTATTTCCTTGTTATTTTATTTTTATTGGATTTTTAGTTATTTTGGGTTAGTTGACTAGCAACTAATTGCGCCCACTCTTACAATACCCGAGATTTTTACTTGCTTTCCATAAAATATAAAAATACAAAAAGAATCATCCCTCACCTCTAGACCCAGTTTAATTAAGTTTTAATCCTAACGACACTATTCCCCAAGTTGAACGATCAATCCCCCGGTACTTTCCACTACACTATACTACATCGGTTAGGTACACTGCCTGGTGGGGATTGCAAGCTTCTCGAGATCCCTCGAGAGGTAAAACCTTTTGCAAGGTTGCAAAACCACGCATCATGATCTGTTTAATTTCTTCTTCTGCTGAACTGGCGGAACCTTGAGACATAAGGGGCGGAACCCTTTATTTGGTTCCACCGGATCCGCCCACAAGCAGAAACTTTTTCTTTTTATATATTAAACCAAACACTCCTTATCCTACACCACCACTCCAAAACAGTTACTATTCACTTCACAACTCTTCCACACACAAAAATTTGGTCTCTCATTCATCAACTTAGCTCTCTAATCATCATTGTAAGTACTCTTAACATAATTACACTCCTGATCTGCGTCTAGGAATTCTATTTTTGCACAAAAACTAAAACTTGGGGTTATGCATCAACTTGAGAAATTCACATAGAACATTAGTTGTAAAACAAAACTAATCATGTTTCCCATAGTTAGGAATTGCATTCTTAGAGGATACTAGCATGTTTACAAAAACACCCCATGTTAATTTTTTGCAAAAATGACTTCTCACAGATAGGACAAATATTTTTTTTTCGTCTTACATTGTTGATACAAATTAAAAACTTTGTGTTTAAAACATCACTTGCATAATGTCTCTTAAATGCTAAAGGGAATACATAACTAATATGTATTTTCGGGTACATTCAAACGAAGCTACGTTGAATTAGGAGAGCTTGGGTTATCTCTAATTTTAAGTACAAAATTTGCATATTAAAACGTTTTAAGCATTTAAATGATTCGAGATAACCGCACCTCCACATTGTTTGCATATAGGCGCACACTAGAACTTCAACATTAAAATTCACGTCAACTTAGTCTAAAAATGTGATATTTGTGTTTTTAGGAATCATCATGCCTCCCGCAACTCACTATGACCACAAGGATACTCTTAACTACCTACCAAAACACCACAAAACAAAAGGACTTACCCCGACTCAAGTCAAAATATTTAAGTCTCTAGAAAAGCGATATGTCCATGAGGGTAGGACCATTGATCACTCTTTCCCAGAGAACACCAACATTCATAGGGAACTAGCCGAAATCAATTTTGATTGCCTCCTAGACATCGATGAACCTATTTGTCCTAGATTTATCCTTGAGTTCTATGCTTCCATCACTCTCTACACCAATGACGATGGTCTTATGGGTTTGTCTTTCATGGTTAGTGGTCACTCTTATAACATCTCTCTCAATGACTTTGCTCGAGTCCTAGGTGTTCCGAATTATGGTACTTGTCTCTATTCGGACAAACACTCTCTCTCAATTCTTGATTCGGTCATTGATCACATCCATCCTTATGATAATGCTCGTGTATCCAAGGATCTCATCCGTGATCATCTCTTTGTTAGGACCTCCAACACTAGAAGAACTAGGTCGGGAAATGAGGTTGATAAGGACCCTTATGGAATGGAACTCAACGAGCTTAAGCCTAAATTTAAGAAGTGGGAGGAAGTCATTAGAGCCAATATCATTAGCACTATAGGGAATAGGGATCACATCAATCTTTGCCTTTGCTATATGCTCTACTCCATGTCTGTGCGCCAACCCTTTAACTTGGCTTACTACATAGCCAAAAGGATGGCCGACATTCCCATTCAAGGCACCACCGCTATGCCATATGGAATGCTCTTGACTCGTCTTTTTAGACAATTTTCTCCAATTCCTCCAACTCCAAGTGGTCTTCGTCTTGATTACTCTCTCATCCCACATACCTTTGTTCCACTTAATGATAAGAGAGTCTCCAAAGCCCAAGGGAAATGTCCTCATCCTCCTACTTCCTCCTCCTCCTCATCATCATCAATGAGTGAAGATGACAACTTACCCAACTCTAGGCTTCCTCCTCTAGAATACCTCTCACAACTTCCAAGTATTCCAAATGAGTCTGAGGAGTTCAAGCAAACGAAGGGGATGTTCAAGTGCTTCAGGTAGTTCCTTGGAAAGCTTAATAAGAAGTTAGATCGTCAATGAGTGCGGGGTTAGGGGGTGTTTGGCACAAGGTACCTTTTGAACAATTTGGTTGTATTACAATATGTTATATGGATTTATGTACTTGTAGGGATATTATGTTATGTTTAAACTATGTATTAACTAATGTGTATGCAAGAAGACAACATTTGGAATGTTGTCAAATTTTCAAGTTTATGAAAATTTCACTAAGTATAGTGAAATTCGCTAGCCCCCGCCAATGCATTTTCTGGGTAAACCCAGGTTTGGCCCAACGGAACTGGCGAAAACAAAAACAGGGTTCCGCATGTGTATTCGCTTGGTTCCGCCAGTACTTGCAGAAATGTTTCCAACTTTCCAAAATTTCGACTTCTAAACAACATCAAACCATCCTTTTTAGTTAGAAACACATTTCTAATTAGTTGTTAAGTGCATTAGGACCTTTTTTAGTCACTGAAACCAATAGGAACCTATTCCCGCCAAAAATCGAATTCAACCATAACTAACTCAAGGATCCCTTCTACATAAAAAAAGGAACCCTCCAAAAGGTTCCTTGGAATCCGTGGAACTTCTGATCCAAATCATTTGACATGACCACATAGCATTTAGTGCATATCTTGGTCTTCTTACTCCACCATTTTCCATTGGATTGACTTCCAATGATATGACAACCTTCATAAACTATCTAAATCATTATAAACCTCAAAATTTGTATGGTAGAACATCAAATCCAAACACTCCTTTCAACAATTCTTCAACTCTATAAATTTGACCATCTTGGAACACTTTCAAATCACACCATCACCATCACAATCTCTGATCTTAAGCTTTTAAACCACCATTTTGACCATGACAAAGTCAACAAACTCCTCTCCATCATCAAGACCTATTAGAAGAACCGCTAGGATAAATGTAAAACCATGTTGTTTCAACACCACTATCAACTTAAGCTCCTCATCTTCGGATGAATCACCACTCATAATCTCTTCACCCATAAAAAATGAAAACTTTCTCAACCTTGTTACTCCTACACCATCACAAGGGCTTCACAATGTGATCACCACTCCACCACCAACAATAACATCTAGTGATCCAACTCCACCACAAGCTCCAACTCAACCATCCAAATCTCCATCACCACCCAAATCACCAAAGCTTGAACCAATGGAGCTCTTTGGCACTCTACCAACATCACCACATCTTTCTTACAAGACCTTGATGACCTTCCACCTAGATCAACCAATCCACCACCATTGCCTTCGTTTGGCTCAATTGAACGAATGACAAACCATCAACCCTAGGCATTCTTTGAGCCCAATTAACCGTTTGAACAAGAACCACCACCACAACAAGATTCTCACCAACAAAAACCATTGTTGTTTCACCCCATCTTTAAGGATATCCATGGCCCTCTCTATGGAGAAGCCAACTTTGAACACCATGATCCACCATCATTTCCAGCATCTCAACCTCCATCTCAATGTTCCACCACCACCACCATCAACCAATGACCCAATCCTACCCAATCCTCGCCATGGGTGCTCACATTGTGAACGAGCGACAAAAATAAGTGAAAGCATTAAGATTATGCTTCACCAAGTCCATGATGAAACCTGCTTTGCTCTCCAACACATTCTATAATGGCTAAATTAGAGGGTATATTTGGAGGCTTTGCCCCAAATTAAGATTATGTTGGATAACTTTCCTTTTATAGATGTAGGATTTATTTTCTTTTTATTTTTTCCTTTTTGCATTTTTATTTTTAGAAGTAAGCCGTTGATTTTTCTATTTCTTGTCTTTGACTTTTAGAAAAGTCAAATTTTACTTGAATTGAAATCGGTTCTACTATATTGTGTGCATTGTTAGTGTACCATTTAGTTGTTGTGATTGTGATATGCTTGCTTATCTTCTCATAAATTGTTGTGGTTGCCTTGTCTTTTTCGACAACTAACGTTTTATTGTAGGTTCAAAATCCATGCATTCCCAATCTTGGCACCCGAACTAGGGGGAGTATTGTCCAATGGGGAGCACTTAGCATCATTCCGATTCGCAACTCTTCTTTTTGTTTCGATAAAAGGGGGAGAAAAACATATTTAAACTTAAACTATTTCTCATCATTCTAATTAAACAAGTTTAAATATAAATTTTTAAAGACTTAACACTATAGTTAGTGATTTGCTTTTAAATAAAGTTTATGTTTTGTCCTCAACAAAAAAAGGGAGATTGTTAATACAAATATCGCCTAAAAAACGTTATTTATATTTTACGATCTTTGCTAAGTTTTGTTAACGACAAAGTATAAACTTTAATTCTTAGCAAATCATGAATATAGTTTAAGCCTTTCATAACTAGACTTTATTTCATTTAAACATTACATTTGCTACATTTACATTTCATATAAAACATAACATTTTCATATTTCTATAAATAGAAAATATTGTATGACATCATGGCATGCATCATGTGTAATCTTGGAAAGATTTCCAAAATCTATAAGTTGACTTTTGGAAAGTTCTCTTACACATTTGAAAAGATTCTTACTCAAACTATCTTGTAGTTTACTTAAAGGATCTTAATTTGACTTGCATAGATATGGAAAGATTTATTGAGTGTTTGACTGTCAGGTCTGGCGGAACCTTGTAGATACAAGGGCGGAACCCTTGTTTTGGTTCCGTCAGATCCGCCAGCCTGCTGTCTTGGTTGGCTATAAATAGCAAGCCACACTCAAGAATTTCTTCATCACTTCTCATTATATTTTACACATACATTCTCATTACATTCATCTAACTCATTAACATTTCATTTGTGTGAGATATTTTGTAGCAAAGAAGATCACAGGTTCATACCTAAAGTTACAAGTCTCAACATAACGTTGCAAGTCTTGTTAGCTTAGCATTGTGTAAACTTGCATAGTTTACACTTCATTTGATTGTGTAATTTCAGTAGTGATCGGTTAGTATTTTAGTCCTTAAAATACATAGTGTGACGGGAGTGGTTGTACCCTTGTAAAAGAACTCGACATTTAGCTTTGTGTCGGTAATCTTGTGTAAGCGACGTGTAAGATTTTCTCCACCGGTGAAAGGAGCTTGTTGACTAGTGAAAGAAACTCTCGAGTTGGATACTCGGGCGTGGAGTAGGGCAAGGAAAAAGAGACTTTGTAGCCGAACCACGATAAACATTCATGTTGTGGTTTGATTGTTTCTTTCTTTACTCTTGCATATTACTTATCATTTAAGTAGTTACTATCATTGATTACACATAAATGTTTCAAAGTTAATCAAGTTAAAAACCGGTAAACTATTAAACCCCCCTTTCTAGTTTTACACACCTAATTTTGAGAGTTTGATTCCTATATTTAAACACCAAACCCTTAAACCAAATGCAGTAACGAAAATATTCTTTCATACCAATACGATTAAACCAAACGGCCGCTAAACTTGACATCAAACTACTTTTTTTTTTTTTTTTTTTTTTTTTTGATCGAGTTAATCGGGTTAACCCTAGCCCAATCGATTAGTGTTAATTAGGGCTCGTTTGTTATAAAGGTTTTGGACTTGGATTAGAGATTAGGCTTGAAAAGACGTTTGGTATAGGAGTGTGAGTATGAGACATGAGGCTGATGTTTGATTTTTGCAACCCCTGACAAGATAACTGGGTTTAAAAAATGCACAATGACATTTGCTTTTTAAAAAATAAAGCATCACTTCTTAGCTATAAATATATAATTTTAATATTCATATTATTTTTTATCTTTTTAGAATAACGTGATTTTTCTTAAACGATTTCGATTTGTAAATGTTTTTTTTTTCTTTTTAATTATTTACTAGACGAGTACCCGTGCATAGCAACGGGATTTTATAGCGACAGATTGTTTATTGATAAAAAAAGTTTATAGGTTATAAATGAAAAATAATATAAGTTAGAAGATTTGGGAATTAAACATAATGTTTTAAAACCCGGTTCGACCCGGGTGGTTCAACTGGTTGAACCGTTCCGGTCGAAAAACGGGTTTGAAGAGTCCCGGGTCAACCCGGTTTGTGTTTTAATTTGTTGCATTTAATTTGGTAGATATGTTTTTAATTGGTTATACAATGTGAATAAATCATTGTACTTTTAAGTAATGGATAATGTTTTGAAACCCGGTTCGACCCGGGTGGTTCAACCGGTTAAACCGTTCCGGTCTAAAAATGGGTCGATTTAAACCGGGTCAACTTGCTAGGTTGGGTCGAAAACGGGTCAAATTAAACTGGGTCAACCCACTGGGTTTGAAGCGTCCCGGGTCAACCCGATTTGTGTTTGAATCGGTTGTATTTAAACCGGTTCAACTTGCTAGGTTGGGTAAAAAACGGGTCAAATTAAACTGGGTCAACCCGCCAGGTTTGAAACGTCCCGGGTCAACCCGATTTGTGTTTGAATTGGTTGTATTTAATTTGATAGATATGCTTTAATTTGGTTGTACAGATTTAAGTATTGGGGTATTTTAATCAGAGTATTAATTATATTTCACTTTCTCTCTCCTTTGACCATTGTTGAAAACTCAACATTTTACTTTTGTGCATTTTTCTATTATAGATAGTATAAATATAATTTTTTATAATACATTTTTCTTTTGTACCTCAAATTCAAAATTCAAACTCAAATCCTAACCTAAATCCATCGATAAACCAAAAAGTTTCGGGTCTTAAATGGCTCATACCATTTCCCCAAAAGTACTCCACATCCTCTATAAATAGCTGGGTCATCAAATCGTCAACAACACACCTCACACACACACTCTCCAAAATAAAAAATTTGAAACCCTACACCCTTCATTTCCCGCTCAAACTCCCAACTCATTTCACCGATCACAATTAAAAAAAAAAATGGAACTCACCAGCCCACCGCCGTGCCCTACCACCGTCACCGTCCGTCGCAACCCACCCCGTCGCGCCCGTCCCACCCCTTACACCGCTACACAACCCCCTCCCCCTCCCAAAACCCCCACACCTTCCTCCGCCATCCGATCCTTCCCCATCAACGACATCCTATCCATCACCATCCCTAACGAAACCTCCAAACCTATAGTTCCGCCGGAACCCTCGGACTCCGAAAAACTCAAGGTTTTTCTTCGAATTAGGCCGATTTTAGTAACTCAAAGTAATAATAATAAGGTTTTGAAGAAGAATGTGTGGCCTAAGGAGAGGAAGAAGGACGTGATTAGGAAAAGGAAGGATGAGATTTGTTTGAGGGTTAATGATGAGCATTCGGTTACGTTGAATCCGCCGACGAGTGTGGCGGAGGTCAGGCGGACGAAGTCTGAGGTTTATCAGGGGTTTTCGTATGTGTTTGCACCCGAGGCGTCTCAGGTTGTTGTTTATTTGTTTTTGTTGTTATGTGTTTTGATGTTTAGGTTAAGAGTTTATTATCAAGTGTTTGGCGAAAACTGCTTATCTGCTTATTTTGTACTGAAATGAGTATTGAAAGTAGTCGGGAAATTAGCTTATGTATAAGCTGATAAGTAGTAATAAGTTAACTAATATCAAACAACACATAAAATTAGGGCTGTAATTAAACGGACGAACACGATAAATGAACGAACACGAATGCTTAAGGGGACATTATTTCTTGTTCATATATGTTTGTTTAGAAAATGAGGTTGTTCGTGTCTGTTTATGTTCGTTCATTAAGGTTGTAATACATAATAGTGTGACATAATAGATTGCTTGGTGTATAGATTGATTATCTGATAGTTCTAATTAGTATCTGGCCTCATTACATTGAGCCATCAAGAAGTTATTGTTTCTTGTTAAGTTGTGATTCAGCATTTGGTGCAAGATACATGTGATATAGGAATGATGACCCCACAGCACTAACGGAATAAGTAACTATTAATATGATTGTAATAATAGGTTAAATACTATATACGGAGTATGAAATGGATAATAGAATGTTTGTTGCTTTAACGTTGATTTGTTTATGGCAGAATGCTGTTTATGAAAGAATGGTGAGTCCATTAGTGGAAGATGTTTTAAAGGGTAAGAGTGGAATGTTAGCTGCCATGGGGCCAAGTGGGTCTGGCAAAACCCATACCGTATTTGGTAGTGCAAGAGATCCTGGTATGGTTTCTCTTGCTCTTCGCCAGATATTTTCAGAAAAGGGGAGCAATGGATCAAAATCCTGGTATGGCAAAATCCATACCGTATTTGATAGCCTAGTTGATTGCTGACTATTAGTAGCAGAAAATATAAATTTTTACAAATTTTTTTTTGTTATATTATTGCAGGACTTTCTATCTTTCAATTTTTGAAATATATTCAGAGAGAGGGAAAGGAGAAAGGATTATGGATCTATCACCAGACGGGGGCGATTTATCCATGCAGCAATCAACACTTAAAGGCCTCCAAGAGGTTCAGTAACTTTTCATGTTTATTCTTTTATCCTATTTATTAACCTCATAAGTTCCTGCATCGTTCTTTAAGTTATGATCAAATGATTATGGTTACTGAGACTGTTATAATTTTCTCCTACAGGTTGTCATTCATGATGTTCAACAGGCTGAATCTTTTATTGCCAGTGGAATGTTGAAGCGTTCTACGGCTATGACAAATTCCAATCTTCAGTCGAGGTGAGTGCTGAAAGGTTGCTTATGTTAATATTAATATACTATGGCTGAAGTTTTAGGTGTTTAATCTCTTTGCACTTAAATTTTGACGTCATGAGATTTATGATAATGCAATTGTGAAATATGATGATAATGCCATTGTGAAATATGAGATGGTGTATTTTTAATATTTGTTGATTTTTATTTCTCATATGTGTGCCAAGATGTAATATTATCTCTGATGTTTGTATTAAATGAGATTATGACCCATATTTATATATTCTTTCAGCCGTTCACAGTGCATTATAAATATTCGCTGTGAGATTGGTAACTTTGATGAAGATGGGGCTGCTCAATCCAGCACTGCTATGTTGACCATAGTTGATCTTGCTGGTGCTGAAAGAGAAAGGAAGACTGGAAATCAGGTGCAGTTTTTTTATCAATTACTGACTATTACAGCTTACTACATGTAAAGAATTGGTGGAACAAAATTTTTATTTTAACAGTTAACACCTGAGCTCGTTGGATTCTTTGCTTGTTGCTATCATGCTCAGAACATAATTATTTTCAATCAATTGCTATTGTCCTTGTTATTGCTATTTTGGTATGTGTTAGTGTTTACTCTCTAAAGTCATGTTGATTACTTACTAGTATCGGACATATTCCTGACAGGGCACAAGGTTAGTTGAAAGTAATTTCATCAACAATACTTCTATGGTGTTTGGACTATGCTTGAGGGTATGTATCATAACTATGTTAATGTGTGTATGTGTACATATGATTTGTATATGTGCACTTACTTTGTGGACTCTACAAGTTACTATGGAGCCTATATTGTTTTTTGTCTAACTGATTTTTTACTGTCAGTCATTGTTAGAGCATCAGAAGAACCGCAAGAAACCTCTACATAAACACTTTCAGAATTCATTGGTAATGTTCTCAGCAAATGTTTCTTCTACTTCTTTTCTCATATGCTCTTAAAGCTTTAATTCTTTGTATTCAGTTTGTGACACAATTGTTGTTTTACATAATTTTCAGTTGACCAAATATCTGCGTGACTTCTTACAAGGAAAAAAGAGGATGGCTCTGGTATACATTTTTAGTTTTATTTATGACAATATGGTTGAAGTACAAATTTGATATCTCATGATTCTTCTAATTTACATTGCTGTATCCATTATTGACTATCATCAGTTGGCTAATCAATTACATCATGTAGATACTTACTGCAAAATCAGGGGATGAAGACTACCAGGATACATCCTACTTGCTGAGACAGGCTGCTCCATATATGAATATCAAGTATGAAACTTTTCATGTGACTCTTCTTGAGTTGTTGAAAACTTGTAATTAAACTTCAAAGATCTCAGTTTCTATGTTTATGTTTTAGGTTTGAGAATGTTGAAGAGCAACCTGCAAACACTTTTGGCAATAAGAGACGGACCCAGATATTGTCAAAAACCGAGCAAGTTAAGAGAATGAAGATCAACAGTAATGGAGTTTGTACGGTATGAAGCTGTATTAATGCCTCAATGCTTACATATATTCTCTTTTATGTCAATTATCAACTTAAAATTTTACTTTATACCGAAACTTTTTTTTAGTCCTTAGATTTTCATAGATTACCTTTTTGCCCATAATTTGATTTAATTTCACCACAATGCATGGGGAAATAAAAACCTTGTTAAAACTCATTTGTACTTTAATAAATGAACATTGCACACCTCTTGGCTTTTTCATTGGTGACTTCGTCTTTCAGGATGACGAGGTGAGGAGCGGCATTCTTCATCAGCCTAATAAAGGTTACACAAAATATTTACATTCATTTGTGGTTGATATTATGTTTCAAGGTTTTAAATCGTGGCCTATTATGCACTATACATTGGAGGTTGTCTTTCTTATTTAACAGAGGTCATTCCAAAGAAAGACGAAGATGCTGAATTTAATGGATCATCAGCTGAGTATCCCGTTATTATTGATGCAGAAGCAGATTATAGCAAATCTCTCAGTGAAAATGCCACCAATCTATCAAAGACAGCTAGAGAGAATCAAATTCTTCTAAAATTTTCCAGAGCATTGTGGAATGTTTTGAAAGAATATAAAAGCAAACTTGACGTAAGTTTGTGAAGAACCATTGAAAGTTGTCGCGTTTGATATTCTCACTTGCTTTCTTATATTGCTAATATGTTACTGTAGAATATGTAAATTCATTGATTTTCATTCTGCGTCTTTGGTAGGCCAATGTTGATGAAGTTAGTTCTTTAAGACATAGTCTCACTGCTGAGAAGGAAAGATGTTCTGTACTAGAAACTGAACTGAATCTCATGAAAGCTTCCTGTTCATGTGGGAAGAAATCGGTGGCTGAGGTTGAAGAAAATGGTTCTAAAGCTAAATTAACTGACTGCACAGTTGAGCTGGAGAGATATCAGCCAATTGATGTCCTTGAGGTCAGTAGCTAGCAATTTCATATTCCAAGTGCCACTGGAACTGACACACACATGCTCTCACACTAATGCCCACATTTTACACATTTTAAAGTTTAAGTGCTGATTTGCTTAGCATCAACGTCTTGCGGTTTTAATTTTGTGTTCTGGAGCATGTCTGCATTTTCAGAAACTAGTTTTAAGGGTTATATTTTTCTTCTTCTGAGTTAAGATTGTTGATGCTGTAGACTGATGCTATGTCAACAGAATAGGATGCTATTAACAACTAAATTTGATAGTTTCACATCCCCTTGGCTAGAAGACCATTACACGACAGACATATTTGATACCGTTGGGCTCTTCAGTTATTTTTCAGTAGTAGTTCCCTTTGAGGAAACATTTTAGAAAATTTATTTTAGATATATACCTCCATTTGCACACATCCCGCATGTAAAACTGTGTGACATCTAATGCAGTCAGAGCAGATTTAGTTTCTTAGGGTGTGTTTGTTTCATTAAGATGTTTCTCATCTGAATCTGACTACCACATCTTACTAGTAAGAGATGACTATAATGTCTGAATCTGGATGAAAAAGTGTTGTTTGTTTTTTTTATAATTGTCTGAATGGTTTTAATTTTCTTTTTTTTTTAAGTGTATATTAAACTATTGCAATACGATTAATAAGTAGATAGTGTAAACTTGAAATAAAACATTTTTATCATAAATTTAACACAATTATAAATCATTAAATAAATTATCTTAATACATATAAAAAAATTAACATAATTTGTGTCGCGATTTGATCTCGTAAGATAATCATTTATTGTTAATCCACGTCACCCCTGTCAACAAGCGTGCTACGGTTATCACTTCAATTTATCGATTTCACAAAAACTAGCTCGTTTCTAATTTAACGAACCCGAAAAATTCAATCCAAAGCTATTTATAGTCCAAATTATAATACCAAAATTCATATGAGCTCATAAAACAAATTTACAAGTTATAGCTTAAAAAATTCAGCCCAAAATTTGTAAACCCCAAAAATGTGTGTTGGCCCAACTACAAACCCACCAACCTAACAAATTAACCCAACCCATAAGCTAACCCTACACCTAATATATATCCAAATAAACCTACGCCACTCTTATTTTTTCAGTCACCAAAACAAGATACAATCTTTCTTTAGTTTCTCTTGTTACCAACGAAAAAACCAAAAGAAGGCTTCCATTTCTTCTATCAATCGAAGCTTAAACAAGAAAAGCCATAGCCCTTTTGAATCTTGTTGTTGGTGGTGTTTTTCTTTGTTGTATTTCATGCGCACAGGTAGGTGTTTATATTAAAACTCGTTTATATTTATAGATCAATGAGGGATTTATATAAATCTTTAAAGATCTTTTATTAAAATTAAAACCCGAGATCTTTTATTTATTTTTGTTCTTTTAAGCTTTTATTTGATATTGTGGAGTTGGATACATATGGGTAAGAGGCTGTAAGACATGATCACCAAGTCTGACCGAGTAAGATATGCACCATCTGACCGCGTCTGACTCTCGAGAAAAAAACAAACAACTAAAACGTCTGACCGCGTCTGACTAGTCAGACGTCAGATGTGGTTCAGATGTTTTTGGCAAAAACAAACACACCCTTAGTCTTCTAAGCACGTAAGTTTATAGTAAATTCATTGAACTATCAATCTTTCTGTTACATCTTTCCTCATTGTTTTCAGTCAAATGCAAAAGTTTCTTCTTCACATGCTGCCATATTGGAGATAAGCGCTGATACTGTAAGTAGACACATTCATTCTGCAGTGTTTATAATATGATTCTTTTACGTATTTGATTCGTACTAAAAAAAAATAATGCACAGGTGACTAGTTCTGTTACCCCTCTTCCTGATATTCTGAGACATTTAATAAAGAAAACCATGTTCTGTAGCACAAGTTCTGACTTGTGAGTTAGCAAACTTGTACATCATCTTATTATATGTTTTTTTCTTTAAGGTTGATGTGCAACTTTCTTGCTCAAATCTTTGTAAAGAACATGTAGACAGTGGGCTTGTATCTGGCTTAAATGTAAGGCATACACTAATTTTTATCTCATGTTTGTACAACGGGTCATTTCCAAAGACAATGAGGATTATTTTGTTAATTATCAGGGTACAAGCTTTGCTGAAGTTGTATCGACATCGTTAAGTGTTCAGAATGTCGAAGAACATAGTAATGAGGTATAAAACATATAACTAGAACTGGTTAGTTCTATGTTGTGTACATTAATTATGACCTAATATGTTGATCACTATTTTGATTAGAAAGAAAACATTTCCGTTGAATACGTTTTGTTTGATAAAGAAGACTTGAAGGGTCTTGCAGACTTGGATTTGAGCTGTGAAATAGCGGATACTGTAAGCAGATACATTCTTTTAACAGTTAACACTGAATAAATGATAATAGACATTTTCTATACTATGGCTTACCATTATTAATGCTCAGGTTACCGATCTTGCTAAAGCTGTATCAGTATCAAGTGTACTTGAAATGTCAGAAGAGAAGAGTAACGAGGTATATATTTAAGAGTTGTAGTATTAATAGCTAGAAGTGCTTATTTTATGGTTATGCATGAAACCATTTTTTTAAAAAACAATCCATGATATTTGGTCAGAAATTTGGTGACTCGAGTCCGAAAGTTGTGTTTGATAAACAAGAATTCAACGAAGTTCAAGAAAGAGAGGTCGACGGAGAAATAACAGGTTAGAGATCCAACCAGACCTTCAATTTGTTTTATTTGCTTGTCATGTTTTTTGCATTGGATTTTCAATTTTGTACTTCCTACAAGGCAGAGATAAACATGTTTCTGAATTCATTTTCTCTTGCTCTGCATATATCACAAGCTGATCTGTTTTAAAATAAGACTTTACAACACTGGTGGATCAAACTCTACATTTGATGTGGGGTTATTCAGTATTAGGGAAAGTTAATCAGTTTTACTCCACTAGGTGTACTATAAATCGCTATTTAAATTCACTGCTTATTATATGGCCACAATCTAGAACTATAGATTGTAAGGGTTCCTTTAGTAACAGGCTGTTATGGTTTAGATTTAGCTGGCCTAGGTTCAGAGTTGTCCTCTGTTATTGGAGATGAAGCTTCTTCAACTTTGGAGGAAGGCAAAGCAGAGGAAGAAGAAAAACAGGTTAGTTTGAACTGTATAATTCCTTAAGTTATTGGATGATGTATTACTTCATTGAACTGTATAATTCCTTAAGTTATTGGATGATGTATTACTTCATTGTTTTTCTGTTGGAGGAACAAACCCGGTTGTCTAAACGGCATTCATGCGTACAGTGTACATGGTGTTGAAATCAAATTAATATTTAGTGAATGTATTTATCTTGTAATAGCCTTTATTTTGCTTCTGCTAAGCAATATTTGCGTTGGAAAACATACTTAAAGTATTCTTTGATATCTAAAATCTGAGTTAACCTGCAAGGTAATACCTTAGAATGATTTGTTATCTTTTATTCTTTTACCCTGTTAAAAAACCTTTTAGGCAATAGCAGTAATGAATGCTACACAAACTATATGAAGAAAAATAGAAAATGACAGGAAGCAATAAGTAAATGTGGATTCTTCTTGTTCTGGCTCACTGATCAGCTTAGAATATTATATGAATGCTGAATACGTTTTTAAACATTAGGAGAGACCATACTTTTCTGCACAAGCTCGGGAGTTACGTCTAGTTTGTTTATACATGTTCCATTAGGAAAGCTGCATGTGCTTTTTTTTGGTTAATACAGTTCCATATTTAGTACAAATGTACAGTCTTTTACTGTGTCCAGGTGTATGCCTCAATTTCTTGATTAACATTGGAGGAATAATGCTTGTGCTGGTATAATATAGAAGTGGCAATTTCGACCTATATACTTTAAAATGGGCCAATGTGGTTTGTACTTTGTCTTCATAGGTTTAAACACAAATTCTATAAAACTTGAATTAAAAGTAAATGGTTCAAATATGCCAAATGAGTCTGAAGCCTCCCAAAGTGTATACAAATGCCTGAAACCTCTTAGTTTGTATTTTTTTAAAACAAAAGTGGATTATTAGTTTAGCAATATAGCCTTTATTTATTTATTTATTTATTTTTTATTTTTTAATTTTTTTTATTATTATTTTTTTTAATCCTATTTAAAATTTCTTGGTTTGTTTTATTAAAAAAATAGATAATCATTTCAACAATTATTTCTGTAAGTTTTATAAATAATCAGCATGTTAACTGAGAACTACAACTAATGCTCAGGTTACCAGATCTCTTGAGGTTATATCAATTTCCAGTGAAGTTGAGAAGTGTGCAGATCAGAGTATCGAGGTATATATATTATGTTTTGTTTTTTACTGGATAATAGCATTACAGCTAGAAGTGGTTGTCAGAAGTTTGTCAGTTTGTGCATAACTACTGAATTTATAAAATGTGCCATTATATCGGTCAGGAAATTAATGAGTCGAGTCCAAATGTTGTTTATGATAAACAAGAATTCAGTGAAGTAGAAGACATGGAGGCCGATGGAGAAATAACAGGTTAGAGATCCCATCAGACCTTATATGTATATTTGTTAGTTAGTCACATTTCCATCGTTGAATTTTACTGGCTACATGGTTCAGTTACAACATTTATTTGTTAGTTTGTCTTTCCGTGTATTAATGGTGATCAATATAAATCCACTGCTCTCTAACATTCGTGGGCCCAGTGTAGGTACATATATTATTAGGTCTATCAGCATAAATGGGGTTACAAGGAAATTATGTTTCCTTGATTCCTGCTTATGATTTTCAAGTGATTGCTAATTTAACAACTTTTAGGATATAAGTGGGGTTATTGGGTATATGTGGGAATCAATCAGTTATATATTACCTAGTGTGTTAATAAACCAGGAAGTTGCTATCCAGCTAAAAAAATGTTAAGAAACGCAAGGAAATTGTACTTAAATCCTGTTCTTGAATATATGATCGCCATCAAGATTATAAGCGTTCTCTAAATCACAGGTTGTGACAATTTACGTTCAGCTGGCCTGGGTTTGGAGTTGCCTTTTGTAGTTGATAATGAAGCATCTTCCATATTGGAGGAAGACATACTTGAAAGTACTATTAAGGCTCAGGTTATTGGATCTGTTGAAGTCACGTCAACCTCCAGTGAAGAAGAAAAGTTTGTAGAGCAAAGTAACAAGGTATATGTAACTGTCTTGGTTTATTTACTCAGTAATAGCATTATGGATTTATGGCTACAAATTTTTGTCTGATGTTTGTGCATAACAACCGAATTTATTAATTGTGCCATTATATTGGACAGGAAATTGATGAGCCGAGTCCAAATGCTTTACTTGATGAGAAAGAATTCACGGAAGTTGAAGAAAGAGAAGCCAATGGAGAACGATCAGGTTAGAGATTTAAATATTTGCCATTGTATTTGTACATGCTACTATTACTACATATATCAAATGCTATCTGTTTAATAAACACGGCATAACAACATTGGTGGGTCCAAGTCTACGTTTGTGCATGTGTTTTTAGGCTCAACAGAATAATTTGGTTACCGAGTAATAATATTTTGAGATCCCAGCTTAGGATTGTAAAGTAATTGTTAAATTAACTGCTATAAAGAATTGAAGTGGGGTTATTCAGTAAAGGGGAACTAATCAGCTTTACTCTGTTATGTATATTTTCAAACCCCGTAAATGTTACTCCTGCTTAATGAATTAAGAAATCCCAACTTAAATTGTACTTTTAAATCATTGCTTTATACATGGTCAGTGGTCACCATCAAGATTGTAAGGTTTCGTTAAATTACAGGTTTTGATAGTTTAGCTTCGGCTGGCCGAGGTTCAGAGTTTTCGCCTGTTGTTGGAGATGAAAGTTCTTCCACTTTCGAGGAAGACAAACCAGAAAAGAACGAAAAAGAGGTCAGTTTTTTGTTGCTTATCCTGAAGTTAAACCCCCGAGACAATAAATTGCTTCTCACCAATATGTGCCATTGGTAAACATGGAAGATTTTTTATTTTGAGTTAAAATACTTATGAGGCGATATTGTTACACAACCTTAAGGAATAAAATGACAGCAAGTGATAAGCCAAGCATACACTCTTAACGATAGAAAAGACAATACATGTCTACACAAGCTCGGATAGTTATCTGTGTGTTTACATTTGTCACATGCAGAAAGCTGCATGCTCTTTTTTTTTTTTTTTTTTTTTTTTTTTTTTGATCGAATGAATTGTAAATTTTAACAATGCGGTATTCTATAAGTTTTATAAATAATACCTTAAGTTCTCTTTTGTATTATGAGTTTTATGCATAATTGAATGCACTTTTGATGCCAGCATGGCATTTGGTTTTGACAAAGTGGTCAAAGTAGCCAGCATGGCATTTGGTTTTGACAAAGTGGCCAAACACCTGGGAATTGTAACTAAATAGCCAAAAAAGTTTTGTGGATTTTTGTCTTTTCGCGGATATGAAGTGGCTTCCATTAATGATTTTCTTGAATTTAGATGGCTTCCTTAGTTATCTTGTCATAATCTCCATGATTTTATTTCCTTATGGAAATACCTAGCTACCTGCCCTAATTGATTTCTTCTATTAATGTTCAGGCTCCCATATCTGTTGAAGGCATATCAGTATCCAATGAACTTGCATTGTTTGAAGAGCAGAGCAACATGGTATATTTCGTTATTTTGGCTTGCTTGATATTTTTTTTTGAAATGTTTTGAGGTCTGTAACAACTGAATTTTTGAATGTGCTATTTTTTTGGTCAGAAAATTGATGAATTGACTCCAAATGTTGTGCTTGTTAAACAAGAAGTCAAGGAAGTCGAAGCAAGTGTGACCGATGGTGAAAGAACAGGTTAGAGTCTTAGAGATACCATCAGACGTTATATGTTTCTTGTTTAGCATAGTGAAAACATATATCTGATTTCTTGTTCTTTTACTCAGCATATATCTCAAATGGATCTTTTTCTTTTAAAAAAGTACGACATTAAAAAATTGGTGGGGCAAGTCTATGTGCTATTAGATTTAACCAAATAAATGGTTCACACTATTTACAAGATGAGTCTAGCAGATCTCTGCTTATTAATTTAACAACTTTAAAGAATTGAAGTGGAATTATGCAGTATGAGGGTGAATTAATCAGTTAAAACTTAAAAGAAAGATGAATCCCTGCTTAAATTGGGTTTTGAAATCATTGCTTGAACATATGATCACTATAAGTGCTTCTTAATTTACAGGCTGTGATGACTCAGATACAGCTGCCCGAGGTTCAGAGTTACCTTCTGTAGATGCAGAGGAAATTTCTAACACTTTAGAGGAGGAAAAATCAGTACATGAAAAAGAGGTTAGTTTAACTAATAATTTTCTGAAGGTATTGTTTGCTTTATTGCTTCAATTTTTTACTGTTAAATTTGCGCTCTTCAACTCATAGCTAAACCTACGCAACTTGTCTTTTATATGACTTTTCGTGCACACATACTGTTGAAATTATTATTTTTTAATGTGTTTTGCTTCTGCTCACCAATATGTGAACTGGAAAATATATTCAAGTTTAATCTTTGATACCTGAATCTGAGTGAACACACACGTGATAATACTTTAGATGATTTTGATCCTTGAATTTGAGGTGATATGCCGATAACCGTAATGAATGTTACACAATCTTTATGTATAGAATGACATGAAGCTGTAAGTAAATGACAAATAATAGTGTAATTATCTGGTAGACCTACATTTCAGCTTAGAATACTCTCTATAAGTCACATGCACTCTTAAACGATAAAAAAGACCATAATTTTCAAAAAAAAAAAATCTGTTTTTCAGTCTAGATTGTTTGTATCTGTTCAATGCATGTGCCTTATTTTGGTTGAATGAAATGTAACATGTTTTCTTCTCTAATTAGGTGAATGTTGTAATATCTTCATCAAACCTGGAGGGATCAAATTGCGTGGGCAACAAGCACCTCTTAGACACTGTAAGGAATTCATGATCATTCTTGTGTTGGGCTGAATTGGAAGCAGAAATTCGACCCCTTTACCTAAAAATAGCTCAATGTGGGCTGTAGTTTGTTTCCATGACTCCTTGGGATCAACATATGAAACATGGATAATAAGGAACCAGGTTAAATGAGTCAAACAGGTCAAATAGACATAGTATCCAAAAGTGTTTGTCCAAAAATGTTAAGGAACAGTAGAATATTTTTATAACAGCATAGTTTTTATAATCTAATAAATCTTTAAATATAAATATATTCACAAAAAAACTGTTACCTAAACTGCATGGAATTCTCACTTTATTTCTAGTTTACCTTTAAGAAGCGCTACATTAATTAATTGCAATAAAGTATCTATAATAATGTTTTGCTGGTTACAGGAAGTCCCAGATCAACAATTGGTTCTGCCTGGTGATGTTATCAGTTCTCAAAAGAGCAATGCCAGTAAACCCTGCCAGTCAAATCCGGCAAAACCCAAAAGGTAATAGATACTTTATTAGTGTAAGGGTTAGTTCCACTTCAAGGGAGTTTAAACTAATTTCATGACAATTGATTCTGAGACGAGCGTCTAGAGGGTTGTGCTCATCGTAATGTATGTCTTAACCAAAGGTGGAAATTTTCACCCATTAATATACAAATTTTTCGGGGGTTTGTTTATTTATTTATTTTTATATTTAATGGGTCAACTAGATTTAGCTAAAAGCTTTACTTAAAACAGAAATAGGTCAGTTTGGTTCAAAGTCGTCCAAAGTTTGTTCCAAAGCATAAAACCTTATAATATGCTCTTGATGTTGATAGAAGTACAAAAAGAATACCAGTATTTATCGGGTGACATCTTATTGATAGACATGTTTCCCAATCTGCTCAAGCTACCCGTTTTGAATTGTTAAAATGTTCATATGATTCATTCGTTTATAAGATGAAAACATGTTTGTTCAATGTCGCATGCCGTGTGTTTTGTAGTACTTGTTATTTCGAAGCCAGATGTCTCACTTTTTTCCCCCCTGGTTTATCAGGAGACTTCGACCTGCTTCATCTGTGATGCTAAGGAATATAAACATTTTAGAATTCGATGATGCAACTGAAATGCCAAAGGTACACTATATTGCTTTTTTTATTTTTTTAACTTGCTACCAATGATTGTTGTGTTACTAACGCTTGTGTTGCATGCAGCAGAATCATGGAAAGAGAGGTGAAAAGGAAGACGTTGGTAGAAAAAGAACACAAGGCAACATATCGCTTCTACGTCTCCTTAAACAAAATCTCCATCACTAGAAACTAAAAAGATAGAATCACTATTATAGAAGTATTCACGTATATGGTGAATTTTTGTTGGGACTATAACTCAACAATTTTGTAGATATAGAAGGGAATATGTCTTTTTGTTGTTGGAAAGTTTTAACTTGAAATTGCATTATTTACTTGCAATTTAAGACCACTTGATTTACAAAGCAAGTTATGGGCATTCTGATCTTTTTGAGCGTGGTATGGCAAAGGTTTAGCCTAACTTGCATATGTTGAGATCTTCACAAGCCTGACTTGGACAAGTTACCTTGATTTGTCTGAGAAAGAAGAGAATATTATCAAATATTGTTGAAAACTAATAAAGCTAATGATTGCAGTAATTACAAATTGTAAAGCTACTAAATCCTTAGAGCCAACCTAAAAAACTTATCATTTGCTTTGTTAGTTAGGTTGGTATGATACAATAGTTATGTTACTAGCATCTACCCGTGCTATTGAGGTGTTATGAAAAGTAGGAAGATGTACGTGGTTTTGCCGCATAGATTTGTTGATTTTCTGGCGAGGGAGAGAGTGGTCAGTGCTTTATAGATTTAAACTACTGCACTAAGTATAAAAAATTTATGCACGTAACGAATATATATAAAAAATCCATCAATTAAAGCATTGATTGCATAATTTGGGTCTTATACTGTAAATGTTCTAGCAAAGTTTCATGCCTCTGGTTTGCCAAAGGAGTCCCTGGTGTTATCTGTTTTTGCTCGTTTCAGGGCTACTATCTTTTGATTGAGCTTATCTGATGTTTGAGGTGAATAACATGACTCCGGTTAGTTCATCATGTGCATTTTTTAAAGGACTTTTAGGAGCTAATTTAGCTGTTCCATTAGGTGCAGTCACAGATTTGTACATTTTTTTCTAATTTTCAACTTTGTAAAAGAATAAATCATTAATGCATTATCTATTTTGCCATTAGTCCTTCCAATCTAAGTTAATTTTATTATCATCATTTCGGCTGATATATCATAAAATAAATCAGTTACGCAGTATATGTTATAGCTTATTGCCAATAGTCCTTTAAACTAGCTGAACACTAGATACAAACACACAAAGATGAGAAAAGCTTCGAATTATTTACCTTTTAAACCAAATTTTTACCCATTGATCTTGTTATTTGTTTTCTTAACACCATAAATGGCTTACCATTTTTCTACAGCTAGAATTTCTCTCGTTTAAAACATCATTTATTACATACAAATGAACTAACAAACATAAGATTCCTTCTAATTACTTTGATGCATGATATGACTTTATTCTGTTCGCGGTGACAAAACTTCAGTGCTTAACCTTTTTCAATATGTCCTCCATGGCATCCTTTGACAAATTTCCACTCTTGGCAATTGTTATGTTAAAGCTAACTTTCAACTTTTGCGCACCTGCATGGTCTGCTGGAATGCCACCAAGATGGGATGTTTCAAGGAATCTCTCTTCTCTAATTTTGTTCCTTGGGATCACGACGCTCATTATGTCTCCAATAAGCCCAATGCCAAGGGAAAGTGGAGTCGCATCTGATAGTAACAAATCCTGCACCGACTGCTTACGAATCCCACTTAAGTTTGCAGCCAACACCGCTGCACCATAAGCAACGACTTCTTCAGGCATAATGCTGCTGGAAAGTGGTTTCCCCTAAAAAAAATTCTGCTAGCATTTGTTTAACCTTTGGGATCCGTGTTGACCCACCAACAAGAACTACATTATCAATATCCTTCTTGTGCATACGTCCATCTTTTAAACAACTCTTAACACGATCGATGCAATTGTCAAGAAACCGCGATTTAGATACTCGAAGTTCGCCCTGGTGAACTTTATGAAAAATCATTTCCGTCGTACAAGGAATCAATATCAATATATGATTCAAATGTTGATGACAAAACCCTCTTTGCTTTTTCACAGGCTTCTTTTAACCTCATCATTGCTCTTGCATTCTTACTCAAGTCTTTAGTTTGTATCTTTTGGAACTTTTCGACACAATAATTTACCATCACCTTGTCAAAATCTTCGGCAACCATATGAGTGTCACTGCTTACTGCTTTAACAGTAATGATGCCATCCTTGCTGATATTAAGAAGAGACACATCAAATGTCTGTCCACCGATATCAAATATCAGGACAGTTTTATTATTGTGGAAGTGTATGTCAGCCCTATTATCAAGACCATACGTAAATGCTGCTGATGTTGGCTCACTTATCAAACGCAAGACATTAAGTCCGGCCAATGCAGCAGCATCCTTGGTTGTCTGTCGTTGCTGTTCACTAAAATATACAGGAACACAGCATGTGTAATTGTCGTTCCAAGGTATGGTTCAGCAGCTTCTTTCAGATTTCTTAGAATCTCCGCACATATTTCTTCCAATGTAAATTTCTTTTCTTCTGACCCGTGTCCAAATACAATCATTGGTTTATCCGTGGACCTGTCAATTACCATATAAGGCCATAATGCTATGCCCCTGGTTTGTGTTAAATGTTTAACATCTGAAAATGAGCAAAAAGCCAAGCTTTAGGAAGTCCATCAATTAAAAAAGTGGGTAAAAATAAAAGGATTAGAAGCACATAAAATATGAAAGGTGTATTAGAAGTACTCACTGAAAACTGTGTTTTTATTTTTAGCAGCCTCGCCAACAAGGAGTTCACTGCCATCTGAAGCAACACATGATTGAGTAATATTGTTACGTTGTTCATTAGGAATTATCTCGTGTCTGTTGTACTTATCAAACCAAGCAGCAACACATGAGTGTGTTGTTCCAATATGAATACCAACTGCAGTTTCTCCAACTCTTTTTGACATCTTGAAATCTTTACAGGAAGGTAAAGGGTAAAGAATGGTAGTTTTATGCATATTTTTAGGATTAACAAGTAAGGAAAATGAAATAAGAAATTCAAATTTCAAAAACTATAGTAAGGTAAAATGACTATATATTCTCAAAATTCTCACCATGGAGATCAATTATTGACAGACATATAGTTTAGAGCCAGTTGTCACATGAACCTTTTAATTCGAAGTCTAGTTTTAAACTCAAATTTAATTCCGTAGGACATATTTTAGAAACCCTTTAATTTTTATCGTTACCCTCTCCATATCAAAAGTATCGGCATGATAAGGCTTGAATATTTCGACTGAAGCGAGATGGTAGTTATAAATATTAATTTGGTTTCACGTATGGCGATGAGCAAATTTATGCATAAGAAAGAGATTATCAACTTACCCAATCACAACAGAATATACAATCTGAATGTTTACGGAAATGTTTTAAATATATGTTATTGATTTCTTTCATGAATGTTATAAGTTTCACTGGAAGTGATGAAATTAGTTAATGTACGTTAGATTAATTAGATTGATGCGGTATTATTTTGTTAGATTTCATATTAACTTTCTAAAATCTATTTCTTCGCCTTTTGTTTGGCCTTAACATTTCAGAAGCTGCTAATATAAACCTCGGTTAGAACTCTTTATGTAATAAGAGTATGATGTCGCCCGAAGAGGACTGAAACATGCCACTGAAAGACTCTACTGAGACAAAGATGGACTGTCAGGAACAACCCTCAGCTCCCAGAAATATTTGCTCCCTTCATTTATATTTATCCGTCCTATTTTACATATTTGATATATCCAAGCAAAAAGATCCTTAAAGTTTGGATGCACAAATCAAATTAAAAACTATTCGCAATAGAAAAACATGTTATATCAAACTGCATAAAGTTGTTTTTATTCATGTATAAGTTGATGCATTACACATTGAGAATTCTAAAAAAATGAAGTCCATGCTATTCAAGTTAAGTGTTGGAAGACATCAACTAGTTCTGCAGCTTAATCAGCAGCCCCTCTTTGTCCTATTAATTAAAGGGTCACGGCTTAACAATATGTACATTATTAAATGGATTAGACATAATTGTAATTGTATGTTCTAGGCATGCATATCATTAATCTATTCAGTTAGATGTATAAAAGAAATTGACAAGCACACAGGGCTGTGATTCAAGTTTTCTCACTCAAACAGAGAAATTTGGTGGTCCCCTCTTTGGTATTTTTTGTATATCAGTTCAGGATGCAGTCAATTATGAGTGCTAACACGCTCGTTTCGAATTTTTGGTCTTCGTAGGTCTATTGGTTCAGAACCCACCTCACTGCCCTCACATCTTACTGAATTGTTCACGTTCCTCCCCTTTTCAAATTCGGATTTCATATGAGTCATGTTCATTTTATCCAGAGTTCTCATCCATTCTAGCTAATGTTACGTAGATCTAATGGGTCCACTTCATTCATGCACCTCCGGCAAATAAACCATCAACATGTTCTTTCTCAAACTTGTTATTACCATGGATGAAGCTACCACCACAAATGAAGAGTTCATCAAAACCATCCTTAGTTTCCGACGGCTGCAAATTTATGATGCGTTGCTTTTGTGATTAACATTCTTAATTCTCAATAACACCACAAACTGAATGTTTTTAGATCTGTATGGCAATTTTAACTTTGTGTATCTAATTATTATGTATATCTTTGATTCATAGTTGCTTCACTGCCAAACAGACAAGATTATTTTGAACCCAAATTTCATGTTTCTGAATATGAGAGATGAAACAAAAATGTATAAAAACGAATCCGTAATTATAGCTCACAAACCATTATCCATGCATTCTAAAATTCCATATGTTATCTTAGTTTTATGATATAAATCTCCATAAAAAATGCGATATAAGCAATATAATAAAGCATAGGTAAGTTAATTATAAATGGCAGCCATAACATTACCCTTGCTAATAGAGGTAACATCTTTAATTTTGAAACCTTTACAGTAGCCAATGTGACAAAAGTCGAGAAACAAACTGAAATTAATGTTGAATGCAGAAAACCCAAATAGAAAGCATGAACTACATAGTTATCCATTTACACAACAAACATTAGACCATAGGTTCATATGAAAATTTTAAATCATATTACGAAAATAGAGATATTTTGGATGGCATGATATTGGACTTTATAGCTAACTCTTATGTATTATCTTCTTAAAGTAATCCAACTTTTCATGTACACTTTGCAATCCTTATAGTGCTCTTCTTACCTGTTGATATCACCTCAGCTGAAACATCGAGGATTCCATTGGCATCTATGTTAAAACCCACCTTTACCTTCTGTTCACATTTAGGGGCTGCAGGAATACCATGAAGCTTGAAGGAGTCAAGGAAGATGTTTTCTTTCGTTTTGCCACTCTCACCCTGATATACTTTGATTGTCATAGTTACTTGGTTGTCATAATGTGTAAAATAAATATGCTCCTTAACAGTGGGTATGGGTGTGTGCTTGGGAATCAAGACACTCATATCATCTTCACTCGAATCATCTACTTCAACCCAAATTCCAAGTGAAAGAGGGGTTACATCTAAAAGTATCAAATTCCGCACAACTTCATTCCCTTTACCACCCAAATTTGCTGCCAACACTGCTGCACCATAAGCAACAGCTTCATCCGCGTTAATGCTCTTCGAAAGTGGTTTCCCATCAAAGAATTCCATTAGCATTTGTTGAACCTTGGGAATCCGTGTTGACCCACCAACAATAACAACATCGTCAATGTCATTCTTATGCGTATTCCCGTCTCTCAAACAACTCTTCACATGCTCAATGCACTTTTCAAAAAAACAACTATTTAATTCCTCAAACTTTGCCCTAGAGAATTTAATCGAAAAATCAATTCCTTCAAACAAGGAATCAACTTCAATTGCTGTTATAGTTGTTGATGACAAATCCCTCTTTGCATTCTCACATGCCACTTTCAACTTCATCATTGCTTTTGCATTCTTACTCACATCCTTCTTTTCTTTCTTCTGGAACATTTGGACACAATAGCTTACCATTGCCTTGTCAAAATCCTCGCCACCTAGATAAGTGTCACCACCCACTGCTTTAACAGTAATGGTTCCATCCTTGTTGATATTGAGAAGAGACACATCAAACGTTCCCCCACCCATATCAAATATCAAGATAGTTTTCTCCTTAGGACAGCTTATATCAGCACGCTTATCTAGACCATAGGCAATTGCTGCCGATGTTGGTTCACTAATCAAACGCATGACATTAAGGCCAGCCAATGCACCCGCATCCTTGGTTGCTTGCCGTTGTTGGTCACTGAAATGTGCTGGGACGGTAATCAAAGCATCCGTAACTGTTGTTCCAAGGTAAGCTTCAGCCGCTTCTTTCAATTTCTTTAGAATCATAGCAGATATATCTTCAGGTGAGAATCTCTTTTCTTCTTCAGACTCGTGTTCAAATACAATCATTGGCTTTTCACCAGACCCTTCAGTTACCTTAAAAGGCCATGACTCAGTATCCTTCCTCACTCTACCATCACTGAATCGGGTTCCAATTAAACGTTTAACATCTGAAAATTATTAAAAAATCTAAATTTTAAAGAAGTTCACAAACACAAAAGATGGATATCAGAAGCAAAATAAATGTAGAATATTCTTAATTTTAGCAAAGGAGACTTACCAAAAATGGTGTTTTTAGGGTTCCTACGGATTTGATTTTTGGCAGCTTCGCCAACCATGAGTTGAGTGCCATTCCAAGCAACGCAGGATGGTGTAATCTTGTTACCTTGCTCATTAGGAATGATCTCAACACGGTTGTGCTGATCAAACCATGCAGCAACACAGGAGTACGTTGTTCCAAGATCAATGCCCACTGCAGTTTCTCTAACTCTTTTCGACATCTTGAAGAATAGGAGTTTTATGGATGTGAACACGGATCCCTTGCAAAGACACAAAATTTTAAAAAGTCTAAAAAGTAACTTGCGCCATTAGATCTATTTGACGATATAATCAACGGACCATCATTATTAACTGGGTATACATCTTGATAAGGGATATTTACGTCATTTGTATCGCTGCCTCCAAGATACCTCCATTTTCAAATTCGTCAAATCCACACCTCCCTCAATCCCATATCTCCATCAAACCGTCACCACACCGGTAACTTCTTCACCGATACCGGTAGCGTTACCGTCACCGGCACCATCACAGTCACCGGCGCCATCACAGTCAACGGCGGTGGCAGCACCAGGCGGATTTAAGATCGAGACTACTATTGCTTCACAAAATCATCTTCCGGCGACCTTTTGTCGCACCAATGCTGCAACTACCTCCGACGACAACTGTTGCGCAGCCGCTGCTACCACTTTCCGACCACCAGACAACACAATATGAATATCAAGAGAAAATGAATATAGATCTGATATATGAAGAGCTAAAAGTAAAAAAATAAGAAATAAATGATTTTTGACGAGAGAGATGAGAATGAGATGAGAGATTTGTAGATGGCATATGTTTGTATCTACAAGTTAAAGGTAGGTAGTACAGTTTTATTGAAAATGAATATCACATTAAAATATTAAAATAATGGTTTGTTTTGGTTGGTGATAGGGAACACAAATGTCAGATAGTGCAAAATTGAATCACAAATTGAATCACAAATTTTATTAAAATAAAGTTTCATCAATAAAAAAATAGTTTATCAATAGAAAACATTGTTCGTCAATAAAAAAAATAGTTCATCAATAGAAGACATTGTTCGTCTATTACTATAATGGTTCATCAATAGAAGACATTGTTCATCAATTAAAATAAAGGTTCATCAGTTAATTGTCGTTCCAAGGTATGGTTCAGCAGTTTCTTTCAGATTTATTAGAATCTCCGCACATATTTCTTCCAATGTAAATTTCTTTTCTTCTGACCCGTGTCCAAATACAATCATTGGTTTATCCGTGGACCTGTCAATTACCATATAAGGCCATAATGCTATGCCCTTCTTCACTCTAAATAACAGTGGATCTGGTTTGTGTTAAATGTTTAACATCTGAAAATGAGCAAAAAACCAAGCTTTAGGAAGTCCATCAATTAAAAAAGTGGGTAAAAAATAAAAGGCAATGTACCCATGTAGGGTTTTTTCTTAGAAGCACATAAAATATGAAAGGTGTATTAGAAGTACTCATTGAAAACTGTGTTTTTATTTTTGGCAGCCTCGCCAACAAGGAGTTCACTGCCATCCCAAGCAACATATGATGGAGTAATATTGTTACGTTGTTCATTAGGAATTATCTCGTGTCTGTTGTACTTATCAAACCAAGCAGCAACACATGAGTGTGTTGTTCCAAAATGAATACCAACTGCAGTTTCTCCAACTCTTTTTGACATCTTGAAATCTTTACAGGAAGGTAAAGGGTAAAGAATGGTAGTTTTATGCATATTTTTAGGATTAACAAGTAAGGAAATGAAATAAGAAATTCAAATTTCAAAAACTATAGTAAGGTAAAATGACTATGTATTCTCAAAATTCTCACCATGGAGATCGATTATTGACAGACATATAGTTTAGAGCCAGTTGTCACATGAACCTTTTAATTCGAAGTCTAGTTTTAAACTCAAATTTAATCCTAAAAACCCTTTAATTTTTATCATTACCCTCTCCATATCAAAAGTATCGGCATGATAAGGCTTGAATATTTCGACTGAAGCGAGATGGTAGTTATTAATATTAATTTGGTTTCACGTATGGCGATGAGCAAATTTATGCATAAGAAAGAGATTATCAACTTACCCAATCACAACAGAATATACAATCTGAACGTTTACGGAAATGTTTTAAATATATGTTATTGATTTCTTTCATGAACGTTTACGGAAGTGATAGAAATTAGTTAATGTACGTTAGATTAATTAGATTGATGCGGTGTTATTTTGTTAGATTTCATATTAACTTTCTAAAATCTATTTCTTCGCCTTTTGTTTGGCCTTAACATTTTAGAAGCTGCTAATATAAACCTCGGTTAGAACTCTTTATGTAATAAGAGTATGAAAGGATCACGAATAATTCTTGGCTGGAATGATGATGCTGTGGACGTCTTAGTTTTAGCATGTACGAGTCAAGCCATGCACACTCAGGTCATCCTTAAAGCTGATGTTAAAACGTTGTTTTGTACATTCGTTTATGCTTCGAATTCATATGACACCAGAAGGGAGTTATGGCACAACCTTAAAGCGCACAAGCTTTTTGTGAATTCAAAGCCATGGATTATCATGGGTGACTTCAATGCTGCGTTATTTATTGAAGACACTTTCCATGGGTCGAAAGATATTAATATCTCTATGCGAGAATTCAATGATTGTGTTGTTAACATTGAGGTTGAGGATGTTAACTGTACAGGTCTACACTACACGTGGAATAAAAAACCAAGAGCTGATATTGGTGTCTTAAAGAAAATTGATCATGTTATGTGCAATATTGAGTTCAATCAGGAGTACCCTGGTTCATATGCGATATTTCAACCATATCGTATTTCTGATCATTCCCCAGCCGTGTTGAAGATTTATAAGAAGACTAAAGACAAACCCAAACCGTTTAAGTTCTTTAATTTTCTTGTATACAAAAAAGAGTTTATGCAAGTGGTGGCAGATAAGTGGAAAGTCGATATTGATGGCTTTACTATGTTTAAAGTCGTCAAGAGATTGCGTCTTTTGAAGAAACCTTTGTGAAAGTTGTTGCACGATCAGGGAAATCTTCATGATAGAGTGGTTAATCTTCGTAGCGAGTTGGATGAGGTGCAAAGGGCGCTTGATCGAGAACCTTCATCTACTATTCTTCGTCAAGAAGAAGCTGTTTACCTTGCGGCTTTTACTCAAGCTAAATTGGATGAGGAGCGTTTTTTGAAACAAAAGGCAAAGATTGCCTGGCTGCAAGAAGGTGATACTAATTCGGCATATTTTCACCTTTCAGTTAAAGCTAAGGCAAGCAGGAGACGCATTGACTGTGTTATGGGACCTGATAATGTTCTTTATGAAGGTAACTTAGTGCCTAATATTTTTGTGCAACATTATATGAACTTCATAGGTGAAGAAAGTGAAGTAAATCCTCTCATCCTAGAGGGGCTGTTTGTGAAACGTCTTGGGCAAGAAAAAGCAGACAACATGGTGAGAAGTGTTTCTGATGAAGAAATTCGGAATGCCATGTTTAGTATTGCTAATGATAAAGGTCCTCCTAATGCATAACTATCACTTGATAAAGGTCCTCTATTCAAGTGATATTTTACTTGCTCAAGAGCTTATGCATAACTATCACTTGAATAGAGGTCCTCCTAGATGTGCTTTCAAGATTGACATCCAAAAGGCGTATGATACGGTTAATTAGAAGTTCTTGGAAGACATTTTGTGGGCATTTGGTTTTCATTCGAATATGGTTAAATGGATTATGGCGTGTGTTACTAGTACCTCTTTTTCGATTAATATTAATGGAGAGCTACATGGCTATTTTTGTGGGAAACGGGGTCTACGTCAAGGTGATCCCATGTCACCTTATTTATTTACCCTAGTTATGGAAATTCTCACGCTTATTATGCAGTGCAAAGTTAGAGAAGATGGAGATTTCACATACCAACACAAATGCAGTAAGCTTAAAATCGTTAATTTATGTTTTGCTGACGATCTTTTAATGTTTGCTCGCGGTGATGTGCATTTAGCTAGAGTTATAATGGAAGCGTTGGAAGAATTTAAAAATGCCTCGGGGCTAGTGTCGAGTATCCCGAAGAGTACCATATTTATGTGTAATGTTCAGGATCAGGTAAAGGACTCTATTTTGCATCTCATGCCTTTCGAGCGCGGATGTCCTCCTATAAAGTACTTGGGTGTTCCCCTCATCTCATCAAGATTGCTATATAAGGATTGTAAAATCCTTATAGAGCGTGTTCGCAAACGAATTGGTGATTGGAAAAACAAATGGCTATCGTTTGCTGGAAGGCTGCAACTTGTAAAATCGGTGTTGTCTTCTATGCACTTGTACTGGGCCTCGGTGTTTATTCTTCCGGCGGGTATTATTCATGATATTGAGCAGCTTATGAATGGTTTCTTATGGTGTCAAGGAGACATGAAGCGTGGGAAAGTGAAAGTTTTGTGGGATGATGTGTGTCTTCCGAACTATGAAGGGGGTTTAGGAGTTCGAAAACTTGGAACCTTTAATATTGCTTTAATGTCAACCCATGTTTGAAAGCTCATAACACACAAAGAATCCATGTGGGTCAAGTGGATACATGCATATAAACTAGAACATCGCAGCTTCTGGGATGTTCCGTTATTATATAATCTGAGTTGGGGATGGAGAAAACTTCTCCAAATTCGCAATATTATCAGGCCGCATGTCTGGTATAAACTTGGAAATGGAGGAAAAGCTTCAGTTTGGTATGACACATGGGATGAGTTGTGTCCTCTAATAAATCACATAACGCATAGAGCTATAAGTAATGCGGGATATAATGCGCTTGAAACAGTGGGTGATGTTGTTATAGAAGGTTCATGGAGCTGGCCCCATGAGTGGTTTAATTCTTTTCCTATTCTAAACCAATGCAACGTTCCTAACCTAAGACAAGATCAGGTAGATACGCTTGTTTGGAAGTATGATGGCAAGTGTTATGACTTCTCTGTCAAACATGCTTGGAATGCTACGAGAGATCGTGGGGAAGAAGTAAACTGGGTGTATCTTGTGTGGTCGAAATATACTATCCCAAGACATACTACACATTTGTGGCTCGTGATGAGAAGACGTTTACTAAATCAAGATAGGATGAGACAATGACATGTTGGGAATGAGGTAGATCTTGCTTTACTTCGGTGTCCACTTTGCAAAGGTCAACAAGATTCTCATGAGCATCTTTTCTTCGAGTGCCCATTTTCAGTGCAAGTGTGGAATCTAGTCATGGACGTGGCTGGAATGAGAGGAATATCATCAAAGTGGAGTGACATTGTTGCTTGGCTTCTTCCTATCTCAAGACAAAATAAGGTGACAACTATTGTTGGTCGTCTACCGGTGGCATCTTCTTCTTATTTTGTGTGGCAAGAACGAAACAATAGAATTCATGGAAAGTGTGGAAGACAACCTGATGAAGTTGCCAAAAGTATAGTTGACACGGTTCGCTTAAAATTGGCAACTATTCGATTTAAGAAGAATGCTCGTGTAGAGCAAATGAAGAGAACGTGGAAGATTGCTAATGTGCAAGTGGAAATGAGCTAGAAGTGATGCGGTCTAGAGGCTTAGTTTAATGTGTATCTTTTGTAGTCTCTGTATCGCGTTCGGTTAGTTTGGTTGTTATGCTTTGAACATGTTCAAAGTATAGTGTTTTTTGATTTAGGGTGGCTCATTACCACCCTAAGTGTACCGAACATTTTTTTCTCAATATATTTCACCGGGTATAACCCTTTACCCAAAAAAAAAAGAGTATGATGCGCCCAAAGAGGAATGAAACATGCCACTGAAAGACTCTACTGAGACAAAGATGGACTCTCAGGAACAACCCTCAGCTCCCAGAAACATTTGCTCCCTTCATTTATATTTATCCGTCCTATTTTACATATTTGATATATCCAAGCAAAAAGATCCTTAAAGTTTGGATGCACAAATCAAATTAAAAACTATTCGCAATAGAAAAACATGTTATATCAAACTGCATAAAGTTGTTTTTATTCATGTATAAGTTGATGCATTACACATTGAGAATTCTAAAAAAATGAAGTCCATGCTATTCAAGTTAAGTGTTGGAAGACATAAACTAGTTCTGCAGCTTAATCAGCAGCCCCTCTTTGTCCTATTAATTAAAGGGTCGCGGCTTAACAATATGTACATTATTAAATGGATTAGACATAATTGTAATTGTAAGTTCTAGGCATGCATATCATTAATCTATTCAGTTAGATGTATAAAAGAAATTGACAAGCACACAGGGCAACCTCTTGGCTGTGATTCAAGTTTTTGTAGGGGATATACATCACTCAATAAAATGACAACATCATTAACGCAATCCGAGATTCACACCGTTTATGATTATTATAAAATACTAGTAATCATGTGAATCTTTATTTTTCTTTCCATGCAAGTTTGATCACTATCATTTAATTGAATGACCATGCATGAATTAGTAAGAATATACTTATTAGTTTTCATATCATTCCAACATCCATGAAATGTGAACCTCGATTCCAAATTATCTCCGTCATCGGCATCGGCAATCCGCAGATGCCAAATATTAGTCCAACTAATTGTAGATTACAATTAAATGGTAGATTCCAAGTAGAATGATTCACAAAAAGAATTTGCATTGTACTGGAATCGAGCCATAGATTCACGAATGGGTTTTCTTTTCCTTCACTTGAATCTCTTTTATTTTTCATAAATTACTAGAGAATTTATAGGTATATTTTCCCACAAGTTTAATTGATAACATCATATGTGAACACTACCATGACTCCAACAAGGCAATTTGTATCCTTGTTTGCATATCATATTGTTAATATAATATCTACGTGGTTCTAATCCATCCATTCTTATAGAAGAATATAATCATGCAGATTAAACACACAATATTATCATGTCAATAACATCACATAAGTCACAGGCATAGTGTATCATAATTCATAAATACCCATAATAATCCATTATAAAAGATAAATAGAGAACTGTGTACCCATAACTAAAGTATGATCGAACCAAAAACCACATTCACTGTTTGCGTCAATCTCAACAATATCAATTCAAACCTTTATACGTCATCTTCCAATATAATTGATTCGATCTTTGTAGGGGATAAACGGAATTAACGAACCCAAACGGATATTGTTTGAATCTCTGAAAGGCGTGTGAACACTTTCAGATCGAATCAATTCGGTGGTTCTCCCGAATTATTCAATCGGATACAATCCAGAGATTGAGAACGTTTTGAATGTTTTGTTTGAGATTTCATGAACCAGAGAAAATTGACCAAAAGAGAAAAACCGTATCTTTCATAAATCAGGATTAGGGCTCTTTTATTTAGTTTTTCCAAGGGTTTCAAAGTTGTCAATATTAGTCCCTTAATTTCTGAAAATTTAATTTTCCAAAGAACTTTTACCATAACAATTTGGACCCTGCCAGGCTGCCCCGAACCCCCGTCCCTTAGGGGTTTCGCCCCTAAGATCATAATAAATTCAAATAGGCGTGCACTCCGCACCTCCAAACCTAAATGATATTGATGGAACGTATTCTCTTATTTGCATGAATTGCGTTACTCTTTTAAATAGATGGATAAATAGATACCAAGAAACATGGGACATGTGATATCAGTCTTGAAAAACATGTCTTGATGCAAACTGAAAGCAATGAAATCCGTCCTTGGAATGAGTAGGCTTGTCGATAAAGTTTCTACTCGAAGTAAACATAAGGCGCCAAGTTTACTGAAATTTTATTGGACGGATGTAAGTTGCATTAAGTTATTAATCAAATGATTTGTTCTATATATGCGGCTCAAGTTTGAGTACGTTGTTTTATTATCATGTTGATTAAATTGGACCAGTTGCATGTTTGAAATAATCTCATGTTTGTATCATGTATTGAAATGCCATCAATATTGGTTACATATTGATTAATTTGGTAATCTGGTTAATATAAACATGTTAAAAGGGATTGCTCATTAGTGATTTATCTGTTTAGACTAACTAATGTATTTGAGCATGCTTTATTTTACATGTTTATTATATTGAAACAATATGTCATTAAAGTAGCCAAATTAAAGTGTTATAAAATGTAATGGATAAAGTTATATTGTTTAATAGATACATAGTACTTGTGTATTTAGACATTTTACTTGTGTTCAAAGGAATATCATTTACTTGATATATTTGGCTAATGTAAACCAAAGTACATAAGTATTTGAGTACACGCAAGTAGTGTGCAACCATGGTAGTATCCCTTGAGTAACATACTGGTTTGCTTGAACAAAGTACGTTAGTACTTGAAGGAAAAGTGGTTTTAGAATACAACGGGATCCTTTAAATATTATAAGGATAAACTGATTCAAATTGAATATTTGATCAAGAAGATTACGAGTGAATTAAGTGTTGGATTTTACACTTGGTAAAAATGTAGTATCTTGTGATCAAAGGAAAAAGTTGTACAACGTATTCAAGGATTGCATCATGATTCGTTGTTTTCTTGTTCAAAAGAAGCATAATGGTTAAGGGACTTGTTAATAAACATATGATATTATGTCTTAAAGTAAATGCTACCATGTTTAATGCTTGTTATAACAAAAGATATCAATAGCTTACCACTTGACAAAGTGGTTTGCAAGAGACTTAGTGCACGAAGTCGGAATAGGGATGAAATGAAAGTCTGTTTAAATTTTCTAATGGTGAGACACCCAATTCCCTTCTAATACAATGTTAGAAGCTGAATTCAATGCGGAAAGCTCACACTTAGAGATTGGAACACATGTTATACTATCCCAAGGTATGTGTTCAGACCTGCAAGATAAAGAGGTTGAAGTTTATCTTCTTAATAGTTCTTTTGAAAAAGTGCAAGCAGGGCATGATTAAAAGAAACTACCTATATGAGCATGAAGTTTAGCCGCTTCAAGAAGCTGGGACTTGGCTTTGACATGCTTATGAAGGATAAGGACATAGGCTAGTAAAACATGTGTCAAGATAGAACTACTATGTATGTAAACTTTTGTGTACATTATCTTCGTGTATTCAAAATGAATTCCCAGGGTTCAATCCTTAGCGACACCCTGGTATTCGAATATTCAGAATGTGTAATGTACTAATGTGAAATTCAATCGTCACGACATTTCATTTATGCAAAATTTTGATTGTTTGAGATCACTTGTTGGGATTTATACTTGAGTTGATATTGACAAAATATGAAAGATGAAGGACTAAAGAAGATAAAGTGAAGAATGCAAAAGACAAGGGACTTGCTTTACAAAGAAGTTATTTCAATTTAGTCCTTTGTAGTATTTTGTAACCCTAGTATCTTTATTATATAAAGAGATACAGGGAATAGGTTTTAATACATGTGTTTCACAATGTAAACCTAGAAAGGTGTGTGTGTGTAGAGACGTTTTATGGGAAACGTCTAGGGTGATTAGTGTGAAACCTCAACGATCTTAGATCGCTGTTAGAGTGTAACCGTGCTACACTTGATCACGTAGCATTGAGGCTTTGGTGTATGTTAGAGTAGAGATGATGACGAGAAACCTTGTTTATAATATTGTTCTTATTCCGCTATGTTTTATCATGTGAACATTATTATTCCTAGATTAAGACCTAATCAGTCTTGAGCCAAAACGGTCCTAGAAACTATATTATGACGCTATTAGTTTCTAACATGTGGTATCAGAGCGGGGGCTCTTGATATCTAGGATTTACAAGGTTTGGTTTTTCGAAGAACGAAGAAAAGAAGAAAAATTCGAATTTGGTTCAATTTTCGTAACTCACTGCAGGTCAGTTTTCAAACGATGATAACTCCTTAGTTAACCGTTGGATCGGGCTGTAATGTTTACTGGAGCTTCTCTGCATATCAATGAAGATTCTCACCGGAGGGATCTTCAATCTGAGCTACCAATAAAAAGATAAAAATTCTTGAAAACTGCTGCACAAAGAGGTATATTGTTTCGAATTTTTAGGGTTTTTATTGACTCAACTTCATAAATGCATGTTCTATTCGTATATTTCATTATGGAAGTTGGATATATGTTATTTGGTGCCTAAAATTCATGAATGGAAGCAGCTTTGGAGGATAACGTTATTAGGGTTTTATAACTCTACATTGGATATAATGGTGCTTTGAAGAAAATCAGTTTTTAGGGTTTGTTCGATTTGATTCTCAGACTTGCTACTGCTATTGTCGATCAAGAGTTTGCCAAACCATAACCCTAGAATATGTTCATACATCGAAAGTGCTCAAAACGATCCATGGAGTCTAACAAACCATAACCCTAGAATCTTTTGATTAACCATGGATCTGCTGCTACAAACACTTATTAAGGTTTCTATAATACTTTGCTCAAACTGCTCTAAACCCTAAATCACTAAGGTTTATGTGATCATGCTTTGCTGTTGTAATTATCTTGCTAGTCTTAGATATTGGAAACTTATCTGTTGTGTGGTCCTTTTTGGTCCAAAGATACACAAGCATCTTCAAGTGGCTAAACCTGGTGTATCTTTTGATTCTCAAGCTGATTGTGCTTGCAGCTACTAATCATGATTTGTGAATAATCATTAACTAGCAGGTCAATTAATGCTTCGATTTGGTTTCTAGTATGCTGGTTTGTGTGACATGTTAACGCAGAAATTGGATCAGATGTATGTTTAGGCTTTGGTGAAACTGAGTTTGTACTGATGGTGGTCCCTATATCGTGTTAGTCTTGGTCGTAGTGTGTGCTGCTGCTGTGATAATAATGATACGATCAAGGTCAGGGTGTGGACCACATGAGGTTTGTTTTATGTTGTTCGATGTTTATGATTGCTCATGGATTATTATATTAAGGAATAAGGCTTGTTTGGTGGTGCTCAAAACTTTGCATTGGTACGTTATAACACTGCTAACTTCACAAGTTTCCACTGCTGAGCTCAACATGTTACCAGTGCTGCTAATTCGTTTCCACTGCTCGTTATATTTTACCACTGCTCACTTCTCATTTCCACTGCTGTCTAGACTGTTACCACTGCTGCACTTCATAGATCCATGGTTTGTACTACTGCTGTTTGTTACTTACTGGTCGTTACAAGCTTCATGGCTGGGATATATGCTACTTTGTCAATGATCATGCATGAAGAATATTTATTGTTTCAAGGAATTGGGTCAGTCAATTTATCTTCATTGTATTGATAATATCAAAGATAACTTTGGTCTCAATGGTAACAATTATTCGAGGGTAGTATATTGTGAGCAGATTGTTTGGATTTTTGAAAATGTTAGACACACAAGGAAGCTATTTGGTGAGCATGATTTACAAGTAGTAAGGGGAAGACATATGGTTCTTTGTATCGAGAAAAGCATATGGATTTGATTTTCGGATGAGATGGTTTTACACACACAGGTTGTTGGTTAATTCACACACACACACAGGAAGATTTTGATACATGGTTCTTAACAGATTAAAAGGCTCATTTTTATTTGTTCTAATTGGTTACGAAGAAAGGTTTTTATCACCTATTTGACGTTGAAGTGGAGTTTCACAGGTTTGTGTTTTATCATACCTTTTCAGTATGGGGTAACTTGTTCGTTCGTTCAGGTGACTACGAATTGACAAACACTTGAAGGAGTTACGTTATTGTGCTCAGTGTTTATTGTCAAGAGATTGCGATCTCCCTATACGTTAAGTATACGTTCGAAGTCAATTTTAGTACAAGATATAAGGCACAAGTTTGGGTTGTTCTACTTCAGCATCAAGTTGGTTATACTTAGTTTTCTTCATTAGTAATCATTACATGGAGCCTACATTTTTCAAATGGTTAACATATGGGTTTCAGGGGAAGCTTAAGTGTTTAAATGCTTAACCATTTATATGCTACATCGAGGAGAAGGTTTTTACTACTGCTAGTTATTATTACTACTGATGGTTTGGATTTCTATTATTTCAAGTCCATTTAAAGATGCGGAAAACTTAATGGTGGGTGACTTTGAAACATTGGAAAGATGAATTGGATGTGTAATATTGATTCGTGGTTGTGAAGATCATGGTTGCATACATTTGTCCCCTATTTGATGATGACAAAAAGGGGAAGAAGAATATTTTGAAGATTGCAGCTTGAAGATCCTTGATGATATAGCATGGTTTAAGGGGAAGTTCGTTTATCTTTCATATATATTAGCTTCAGGGGAAGTTCGTGATTATTTGGTTTTGTCATATCAACTAGGGGAAGATTGTTGGGATTTATACTTGAGTTGATATTGACAAAATATGAAAGATGAAGGACTAAAGAAGATAAAGTGAAGAATGCAAAAGACAAGGGACTTGCTTTACAAAGCAGTTATTTCAATTTAGTCCTTTGTAGTATTTTGTAACCCTAGTATCTTTATTATATAAAGAGATACAGGGAATAGGTTTTAATACATGTGTGTCACAATGTAAACCTAGAAAGGTGTGTGTGTGTAGAGACGTTTTATGGGAAACGTCTAGGGTGATTAGTGTGAAGCCTCAACGATCTTAGATCGCTGTTAGAGTGTAACCGTGCAACACTTGATCACGTAGCATTGGGGCTTTGGTGTATGTTAGAGTAGAGATGATGACGAGAAACCTTGTTTATAATATTGTTCTTATTCCGCTATGTTTTATCATGTGAACATTATTATTCCTAGATTAAGACCTAATCAGTCTTGAGCCAAAACGGTCCTAGAAACTATATTATGACGCTATTAGTTTCTAACATGTGGTATCAGAGCGGGGGCTCTTGATATCTAGGATTTACAAGGTTTGGTTTTTCGAAGAACGAAGAAAAGAAGAAAAATTCGAATTTGGTTCAATTTTCGTAACTCACTGCAGGTCAGTTTTCAAACGATGATAACTCCTTAGTTAACCGTTGGATCGGGCTGTAATGTTTACTGGAGCTTCTCTGCATATCAATGAAGATTCTCACCGGAGGGATCTTCAATCTGAGCTACCAATAAAAAGATAAAAATTCTTGAAAACTGCTGCACAAAGAGGTATATTGTTTCGAATTTTTAGGGTTTTTATTGACTCAACTTCATAAATGCATGTTCTATTCGTATATTTCATTATGGAAGTTGGATATATGTTATTTGGTGCCTAAAATTCATGAATGGAAGCAGCTTTGGAGGATAACGTTATTAGGGTTTTATAACTCTACATTGGATATAATGGTGCTTTGAAGAAAATCAGTTTTTAGGGTTTGTTCGATTTGATTCTCAGACTTGCTATTGCTATTGTCGATCAAGAGTTTGCCAAACCATAACCCTAGAATATGTTCATACATCGAAAGTGCTCAAAACGATCCATGGAGTCTAACAAACCATAACCCTAGAATCTTTTGATTAACCATGGATCTGCTGCTACAAACACTTATTAGGGTTTCTATAATACTTTGCTCAAACTGCTCTAAACCCTAAATCACTAAGGTTTATGTGATCATGCTTTGCTGTTGTAATTATCTTGCTAGTCTTAGATATTGGAAACTTATCTGTTGTGTGGTCCTTTTTGGTCCAAAGATACACAAGCATCTTCAAGTGGCTAAACCTGGTGTATCTTTTGATTCTCAAGCTGATTGTGCTTGCAGCTACTAATCATGATTTGTGAATAATCATTAACTAGCAGGTCAATTAATGCTTCGATTTGGTTTCTAGTATGCTGGTTTGTGTGACATGTTAACGCAGAAATTGGATCAGATGTATGTTTAGGCTTTGGTGAAACTGAGTTTGTACTGATGGTGGTCCCTATATCGTGTTAGTCTTGGTCGTAGTGTGTGCTGCTGCTGTGATAATAATGATACGATCAAGGTCAGGGTGTGGACCACATGAGGTTTGTTTTATGTTGTTCGATGTTTATGATTGCTCATGGATTATTATATTAAGGAATAAGGCTTGTTTGGTGGTGCTCAAAACTTTGCATTGGTACGTTATAACACTGCTAACTTCACAAGTTTCCACTGCTGAGCTCAACATGTTACCAGTGCTGCTAATTCGTTTCCACTGCTCGTTATATTTTACCACTGCTCACTTCTCATTTCCACTGCTGTCTAGACTGTTACCACTGCTGCACTTCATAGATCCATGGTTTGTACTACTGCTGTTTGTTACTTACTAGTCGTTACAAGCTTCATGGCTGGGATATATGCTACTTTGTCAATGATCATGCATGAAGAATATTTATTGTTTCAAGGAATTGGGTCAGTCAATTTATCTTCATTGTATTGATAATATCAAAGATAACTTTGGTCTCAATGGTAACAATTATTCGAGGGTAGTATATTGTGAGCAGATTGTTTGGATTTTTGAAAATGTTAGACACACAAGGAAGCTATTTGGTGAGCATGATTTACAAGTAGTAAGGGGAAGACATATGGTTCTTTGTATCGAGAAAAGCATATGGATTTGATTTTCGGATGAGATGGTTTTACACACACAGGTTGTTGGTTAATTCACACACACACACAGGAAGATTTTGATACATGGTTCTTAACAGATTAAAAGGCTCATTTTTATTTGTTCTAATTGGTTACGAAGAAAGGTTTTTATCACCTATTTGACGTTGAAGTGGAGTTTCACAGGTTTGTGTTTTATCATACCTTTTCAGTATGGGGTAACTTGTTCGTTCGTTCAGGTGACTACGAATTGACAAACACTTGAAGGAGTTACGTTATTGTGCTCAGTGTTTATTGTCAAGAGATTGCGATCTCCCTATACGTTAAGTATACGTTCGAAGTCAATTTTAGTACAAGATATAAGGCACAAGTTTGGGTTGTTCTACTTCAGCATCAAGTTGGTTATACTTAGTTTTCTTCATTAGTAATCATTACATGGAGCCTACATTTTTCAAATGGTTAACATATGGGTTTCAGGGGAAGCTTAAGTGTTCAAATGCTTAACCATTTATATGCTACATCGAGGAGAAGGTTTTTACTACTGCTAGTTATTATTACTACTGATGGTTTGGATTTCTATTATTTCAAGTCCATTTAAAGATGCGGAAAACTTAATGGTGGGTGACTTTGAAACATTGGAAAGATGAATTGGATGTGTAATATTGATTCGTGATTGTGAAGATCATGGTTGCATACATTTGTCCCCTATTTGATGATGACAAAAAGGGGAAGAAGAATATTTTGAAGATTGCAGCTTGAAGATCCTTGATGATATAGCATGGTTTAAGGGGAAGTTCGTTTATCTTTCATATATATTAGCTTCAGGGGAAGTTCGTGATTATTTGGTTTTGTCATATCAACTAGGGGAAGATTGTTGGGATTTATACTTGAGTTGATATTGACAAAATATGAAAGATGAAGGACTAAAGAAGATAAAGTGAAGAATGCAAAAGACAAGGGACTTGCTTTACAAAGAAGTTATTTCAATTTAGTCCTTTGTAGTATTTTGTAACCCTAGTATCTTTATTATATAAAGAGATACAGGGAATAGGTTTTAATACATGTGTGTCACAATGTAAACCTAGAAAGGTGTGTGTGTGTAGAGACGTTTTATGGGAAACGTCTAGGGTGATTAGTGTGAAGCCTCAACGATCTTAGATCGCTGTTAGAGTGTAACCGTGCTACACTTGATCACGTAGCATTGGGGCTTTGGTGTATGTTAAAGTAGAGATGATGACGAGAAACCTTCTTTATAATATTGTTCTTATTCCGCTATGTTTTATCATGTGAACATTATTATTCCTAGATTAAGACCTAATCAGTCTTGAGCCAAAACGGTCCTAGAAACTATCTTTATTATGACGCTATTAGTTTCTAACATCACTTGTTTTAGTTAATCAAGGATTGCACTAAAATGGGGAGGATTGTTAGATATTTTAGTGTAATTGGATTAACTTGTTTGACCAATTTAGTCATAATAAGATATCATTTAGGTTTGGAGGTGCGGAGTGCACGCCTATTTGAATTTATTATGATCTTAGGGGCGAAACCCCTAAGGGACGGGGGTTCGGGGCAGCCTGACAGGGTCCAAATTGTTATGGTAAAAGTTCTTTGGAAAATTAAATTTTCATAAATTAAGGGACTAATATTGACAACTTTGAAACCCTTGAAAAAACTAAATAAAAGAGCCCTAATCCTGATTTATGAAAGATACGGTTTTTCTCTTTTGGTCAATTTTCTCTGGTTCATGAAATCTCAAACAAAACATTCAAAACGTTCTTAATCTCTGGATTGTATCCGATTGAATAATTCGGGAGAACCACCGAATTGATTCGATCTGAAAGTGTTCACACGCCTTTCAGAGATTCAAACAATATCCGTTTGGGTTCGTTAATTCCGTTTATCCCCTACAGTTTTCTCACTCAAACAGAGAAATTTGGTGGTCCCCTCTTTGGTATTTTTGGTATATCAGTTCAGGATGCAGTCAATTATGAGTGCTAACACGCTCGTTTCGAATTTTTGGTGTTCGTAGGTCTATTGGTTCAGAACCCACCTCACTGCCCTCACATCTTACTGAATTGTTCACGTTCCTCCCCTTTTCAAATTCGGATTTCATATGAGTCATATTCATTTTATTCAGTGTTCTCATCCATTCTAGCTAATGTTACATAGATCTAATGGGTCCACTTCAATCATGCCACCTCCGGCAAACAAACCATCAACATGTTCTTTCTCAAACTCGGTATTACCATAGATGAAGCTACCACCACAAATGAAGAGTTCGTCAAAACCATCCTTAGTTTTCGACGGCTGCAAATTTATGATGTGTTGCTTTCATGACTAACATTCTTAATTCTCAATAACACCACAAACTGAATTTTTTAGATCTGTATGATAATTTTAATTAACTTTGTGTATCTAATTAATTAATATGTGTATCTTTGATTCATAGTTGCTTCACTGCCAAACAGACAAGATTATTTTGAACCCAAATTTCATGTTTCTGAATATGAGAGATGAAACAAAAATGTATAAAAACGAATCCGTAATTATAACTCACAAACCATTATCCATGCATTCTAAAATTCCATATGTTATCTTAGTTTTATGATATAAATCTCCATAAAAAATGCGATATAAGCAATATAATAAAGCATAGGTAAGTTAATTATAAATGGCAGCCATATTATTACCCTTGCTAATAGAGGTAACATCTTTCTTTAATTTTGAAACCTTTACAGTAGCCAATGTGACAAAAGTCGAGAAACAAACTGAAATTAATGTTGAATGCAGAAAACCCAAATAGAAAGTGTGAACTACATAGTTATCCATTTAGGCAACAAACATTAGAGCATAGGTTCATATGAAAATTTTAAATCATATTATGAAAATAGAGATATTATGGATGGCCTGATATTAGACTTTATAGCTAAATCTTGATCTTCTTAAAGTAATCCAACTTTTCACGTACACTTTTCAATCCTTATACTGCTCTTCTTACCTGTTGATATCACCTCAGCTGAAACATCAAGGATTCCATTGGCATCTATGTTAAAACGCACCTTTACCTTTTGTTCACCTTTAGGGGCTGCAGGAATATCATGAAGCTTAAAGGAGTCAAGGAAGATGTTTTCTTCTGTTTTGCCACTCTCACCCTGATATACTTCGATCATCATAGTTACTTGGTAGTCCAAATAAGTTTTCAAAATAACCTCCTCAACAGTGGGTATGGGTGTGTGCTTGGGAATCAAGACACTCATATTATCGACACTCAAATCCTCAACTTCAATCCGAACGCCAAGTGAAAGAGGGGTTACATCTAAGAGTATCAAATTCCACATAACTTCATTCCCTTTACCACCCAAATTTGCTGCCAACACTGCTGCACCATGAGCAACAGCTTCATCCGCGTTAATGCTCTTCTAAAGTGGTTTCCCATTTGAAAAATTCCATCAGCATTTGTTGAACCTTGGGAATCCGTGTTGATCCACCAACAATAACAACATCGTCAACATCGTTCTTTTGCATATTCCCATCTCTCAAACAACTCTTCACATGCTAGAGGGGTCTGGGAATATAGGCTATGCTAGAGTTCTAGTGGAGATCAAAGCAACTCAAGAATTTAAGGAGAAAATTGAATTGTGCTATAAAAGTGTTGAGCAACAGTTGAATTGTTCAAAATTTGTTAAAGTTGAGTATAGTTGGAGTCCCCCTAGATGCAATGAGTGCAAGGTATTTGGACATAATTGTGCTCTAAAAAAGGATGATAACAAAGCAATAGCAGTTGATGTTGATCAAGTTGATAAGAATGTTGGTAATGGAAATAACAAAGAGAGAGCATTTGTGGGAAATAAAGGTGGTCATAAGAATATCAAAAGAAGACAAGAGTTTAGGCCAGTTAACAAAAATGTTCAGGTATCAACTTCTGGTGTGCAAGAACCTGGTCCTTCTGAACAGAATGATACTGCAAACACCAACACCAAAACTTCTAGTGAGCAAGCACCAAAACAGAATAGCCTTAAAAGCCCATGGAAAGTGAGTCAAACTACTATGGAAGAGATCAAAAGGAGTGCTAATAAGTATGTTGTTTTAGAGGAATTAGTTGAAAGTAGGGCTAAGCAAACGACCCGAACGGACCGGACCGACCGAAACCGAACCGGACCGGACCAGACCAACCACATTCGGTCCGGTCCTCGATCTTGGATTTTTGGCTAATTCGGTCCTCGGTCCAGTCCGGACCGGACCACAAACCGATTATTTGGCCTTGTTGGACCGGACCGACCGAGACCGGACCGGACCGACCACATTCGGTCCGGTCCTCGGTCTTGGTTTTTTTGGCTATTTCGGTCCTCGGTCTTGTCGGTCCGGTCCGGTCCTGGACCGATGCTCACCCCTAGTTGAAAGTGATTGTCCTGAAGAACAACTGAGGAATGAAAAATATATAGTGAATAAGTTTGTGCGCAGTCAAAGGCAACCTAGTTTGAAAGATCTGGTGAATTGGAACACTAATATGCACACTTACTTCAGAGAACAGTGGAAGATGAAATGAAATGAGGATTTCCCTGAATTGGAAGATGTAATGGATGCAGAGAATGGTATTAATCAAAGTATGACTGAGAATGAATTGAATGGCAAGGCTTGTGATCTGCATTAGGTTTAATATGACAAGTATGAACTCAGAGTGCAGGATTGCAGTTTGGAATGTTAGGGGTATGTGTAACAAGGATATGCAAAAGGATGTCAAGAGATTCATTAGTGATGAGAAACTAAGTGTTTGTGCTGTAATTGAGACTTATATAAAGGAAAAACAGATTAAGAAGGTATGTGAGTATGTGTATGGAGATTGGAATTGGTGTTCTAATTTGAAAGAAAGTGATAAGGGTTGCAGAATCATTATTGGTTGGAATCAAGCTGAAGTTAGTGTTATGCAATTGCACATCTGTCACCAAGCTATTTTGTGTGTTATAGAGATTAAGGACAGTGGTTCTAAGCATTTTTGCTGCTTTGTGTATGCAGCAAATTCAGGGAGAGAAAGGAAGATGTTGTGGAGTACTCTCAAAAGATATAAGAGTATTGTTAATAATAATCCTTGGGTATTAATGGGTGACTGGAATGTTAGCTTACATATTGAAGACCTTTCTGAGGGAGGTTCTTGTCAAACCAATGATATGTTGGAATTTCAGGATTGCCTCAATCAAATTGAAGTTGAAGACATTAACTGCAAAGGTGTTCATTTTACTTGGGTCCAAAGTAGGCTAAATCCTAACAGTGGAATATTGAAGAAGATTGATAGAGTGATGGGTAATACTGAGTTCATGAGCAGGTTCATTAATTCCTATGCCCATTTCCTCCCTCATTTAACTTCTGATCATAGCCCAACAATCCTTATAATTCCTAATGTGATGAAAAAGAGAAACAAAACTTTCAGATTCTCTAACTTCATTGCTGATAAAACTGAGTTTATTGATATTGTTAAAAAAGAATGGATGTTACAGGTTGATGGCTGCCACATGTTCAAACTTGTTAAAAAACTTAAAGCATTGAAAAGACACATGAAGAACCTACGTTGGAACTTTGGTAATCTGCATCAGAGAGTAGTTGATTGGAGAGAAACACTGAAGATTGCTCAGCTTAATGTTGATAGAGATCCACACAATAGTACTTTAAAGAAAGAAGAAGATGTGACCCTTCATGAATATAAAGTGGTTGTGCAAGATGAAGAAAAGTTTCTAATGCAAAAAGCTAAGGTTGAATGGCTGAGTGATGGAGACAGGAATAATAAATTCTTTCACTCTGTGTTGAAAGGAAGAGCATATAAATGTAGAATTGAAGTTGTTCATAGTGAAAATGGTGATAGATATGAAGGTGATAATGTTGCTGACCAGTTTGTTAAACATTTTCAGAAGTTTTTAGGATGTGCAGAACCAGTACAAAGCTATGATTTTGAATGCCTAAAAGCTATTAAAGTGACCAATACAGATGCTGAAATGATGATCAAAGAGGTTAGTGATAAAGAAGTGAAAGAGGCAGTTTTTGATATATGTGATAACAAAGCTCCAGGACCTGATGGTTACACTGCCAAATTCTATAAGAAAGCTTGGGGTGTGATTGGTAAGGATGTATGTGATGCTGTAAAAGAGTTTTTCAGAAATGGTAAACTACTTGGGGAGGTAAATGCTACATTAATTACTCTTGTCCCTAAAAGTAATACCCCTCAAAAAGTCTCAGATTACAGACCCATAGCCTGTTGCAATGTATTATACAAGGTGATTAGCAAAATAATTACTAATAGATTGAAGATATCTCTCTACAAGATTGTGAGTCAAAGTCAGAGTGCATTCATTCCTGGGAGACAAATAACTGATAACATCCTTCTCACTCAAGAACTCCTTAGAGGTTATAATTGGAAGAATGGTGCAAGAAGAGTAGCTCTCAAAATTGATATTCAAAAAGCATATGATACTGTCAATTGGGAGTTTTTGGAAGAAGCCCTTAAAATGTTTAAGTTTCCAGATAAGATGATTCATTGGATCATGTCATGTGTTAGAGGGGCTGCTTTTTCTATCAGTATCAATAGTGATAGAGTGTGATATTTCAAAGCTGGGAGGGGACTAAGACAAGGTGACCCTATGCCACCTTATATTTTTACACTGGTTATGGAGGTTTTCACACTTATACTGCAGAAACAGATTGAGATTAATAGAAGATTTAAGTTTCATTGGGGTTGTAAAGCTATGAAGATTTCACACTTATGTTTTGCTGATGACCTTTTGGTTCTCTGTCATGGTGATATACATTCTATTAAAGTGGTGAAAGAAGCTTTGGAAGAATTTAGTAGCATATCAGGACTCAAACCTAACATTAACAAGAGTACATTGTTCTTTGGTCCACTCAATGCATCATCACAGGAGGTAATGGTGGTCATCATGGAGGGAGTGTGTTCCTAAACAGTTGAAGCCTTCCATTTGAGAGGGAAATGTAGGCTGTTTGGCAGAGCCCCCCCCCCCCCCATGGATGGGTTATGGGTGCTTAGTGATGCCTCTCATCATTTCTTCCTTTTCCACTGTGGTGGCAGGATGAGTGGTTTAGTAGAATGATTTGAGAGGAAATGTAGCTAGATGGTAGGTGCAACTAAAAAGGTGAATTGATAAGTGAGTTTTGAATAAGTAATAAGATGGTATGTTACTAGATGGATTGGACTCTTGAAGTGAAAAAGGTTCCTCTGTTTTTCATTGCATCAGAGTTCAGTGGTGATTGATATATAGACTAGATATGACTGATATTGGATAAGATGTGAAGGCTAGTAGTATATGTTTTGTATTTGTTGATGAGGCGAAAAATGAACCACTTTTAGGGGGTCATTTAAGCCCGGAATTGAATTTATTTGATCAAATATTGCCCTAAATCGTTCCTTTTGTGATTTTAGGTACCTTGGGAGTGAAATCTGGAAAAGAAGGCATTTTGGACATTTTTGGAGCATAAAAGTGAAGAAAACGGCAAAGTCTCAATTTTCCAAGCTGGGAACAGTAGGTGACGGCGTCAAGAAGGAATTTCTGACGGCGTCAAGAGTAATTTCCATGACTTTCCATGACGACCCAGTACAGATTTGACGGCGTCACAAGGTAGGGCGTCAAGAGTAAAATGCATGACGGCCTGGAAAATGCTAACACATGACGGCATCAGAAGTAGATCAAGGCAGTCCGAGAAGTATTTTGGCGGCGAGATGACGGCGTCACAAGATTTGTCTTGACGCCGTCAGACCCTATTTCCTATATATAGTTTTCTAATTTTCACATTAAAAAGAGAGAAGTTTTGGAGAAACCATAGGTCCGAACTTAAGACGAATTTTACAGGTTTTTCAAGGGTTCTCAGCCCTTGATCCCTTTCATGTGTAATTAAGATAAGTGTTCTTTTAATTCAATCAATATGTCTATGTGTTGGTTGTCTATATCTTGTTCTTGTCTTAATTCCATCATGCTAGGCTAGATCTATCTTGTGTTTGCTTAGATCTAATGAAACCTAGATGTTAATTATGTGTTGATTACTTGCTTATGGTTGTATTGGATGAATGATTTCGATGTTAGGCTTAAGAAAACTGGCAGATCTCCAATTGGTAACATGCTTGAACGTCTTAAGAAACATGAACCGATGTGCACTAGGTTTTATTGGTTGTATTTACTGCATGAGTAATTTCTAATGATCCCATGTTAGGAGTTTTTAATGGCTCGACATAGGAGTGAAGTAGGCACTCATAGGATTGGGGAAGTAAGTGCGCCACCCCATGAATGGTATTAAGGAATACAATCCGTCATCCACGCAACTATAACAAGTAATTAACGTGTAAAAGATGTCTAGGGAGTAGTGAAATCTAAGTAAACACATTTTCTCCACTTATTGCTCACAACCTTAGTTAATTTAGTTTATTTTCATTTTTAGTATTTTATTTTGATTGCATCTTTAGTATTGGGTTAGTTGACTAGCAACTAATTTCGCCCAAATCCTTCAAACCCGAGATATTTACTTGCTTTCTAAAAAAATATAAAAATACAAAAATAATCTTCCATCATCTTTAGCACTAGTAATTAGGTTTTCTAATCCTAGCGACACTATTCCTAGCTGAACGATCAATCCCCCGGTACTTGTCACTATACTATACTACAACGATCAGGTACACTGCCTGGTGGGGGTTGTAAGCTTCTCGAGATCCCTCGAGAGGTAAAGCCTCGTGCAATTCCCACGCATCAAGTTTTTGGCGCCGCAGCCTGGGGAATAGTTATTGTCTAGGTTAGAATTTCTTTTTATTAGGTCTACTTGCTAGATTCCTTTCTAGTAAGATTTTATTTTTATTTTTAGGTTTCTTTAGTCTATCTTAATTCTTTGTGTCTTTGTTCGTAACTCTTCACCACCCGACATCATGGACAACGGGAACATCTTTGAACCCGTCATCCAACCACAACAAAACCCACCACTAGAACCCCTTAGGCCCCGAACCTTAGGAGAGTATTCCCGACCTAGCCACCAAGGCTACCGAAACACCATTGAGCTCACCGGATCCAATGTTACCCCCTTGCGATCCGGCACCATCCGGTTGGTGCAAAGCGGATGTGCATTCCATGGACTTCGTTCCGAAGATCCAAATCAACATCTTAAGGACTTCCTTAAAATCGTAGATTCTATAGACCTAAGTGTTGAAACTAGAGAGACTACCCGATTACGCCTATTCCAATTCTCTCTACGGGATCAAGCTAGTCAATGGCTTGAGCGTTTACCCGCGGGATCCATCACCACATGGGATGATCTCACCACTCGTTTCCTTGCTCAAATTTTCCCACCGGGGAGAACTACCAAGCTTAGAAATGAAATCTTGATGTTCCAACAACGTCAAGGTGAAACTCTTTATGAAGCATGGACTCGTTTCAAGGACTTACTCCAAAAAGTCTCTCATCATGGCATAGATCTTTGGCTCCAAGTCCAAATCTTTTATGATTATATCGGTCTCTCCACGAGGCGAACCATTGACCAATCGGCCGGTGGTAAGCTACGTGATCTAAGTGCGGAACAATCATGGGAACTCATAGAAGATCTTGCTCTCTATGACAACGAAAGTTGGAATGATCCCCGTGATTTGAACAAAACGGTCAAGGCAATATCTTTGCCTTCGAACAATTCTAGCACTCTCGACCGTAGGATCATGGAACTTGAAGGTCGAGTCAAGTCTCTCATGAAATCTTACGAAGCTCCTAAGCCTTCAAGCCAAGTGAATAAAATCACTTCTTCATGCGAATTATGTAGTGGTCCCCATGACACTCGTGATTGTGTGGAACTCCCCGGAACAGCTTTTGCGGACTACGCATCCTCGCGTACCGACGAAGCGGGAGATAAGTGGTACACTTTCAAGCCCGAGCCAAACCATTACGGTGATTCATACAACCCCTCTTGGAAAAATCACCCAAACCTTAGGTGGAAACAAAATCAACCCAATTCTTCCAATCCGCCTAATCGTTACCAACCAAACGGTCCACCCTCCAACCGTACTTTCAACAACAATCCTTCCAACAACTATGGTAGTACCAAAAATCTTGAAGGATTGATGTCAAAATTCATGGCATCTCAAGAAGCCCGCATAGCTAGGTTTGAAACCGAATTCAACCAACAACAAACGGAGATGACCAATAAGATAGACAACTTGTTGAAAGCCCTCAACAACCAAGCGTTAGCCACACCTGAGAATGACACTAGGGACACCAATAGTGGAACCCAAATTAAGGACCCCTCATCATATAAACATGTCCACTTTGTCAATGTTGTCACCATTAAGCCAATGGATAAGGAAATAGAAGAGAGTGACAAGGATGAAGTTAGAGTTGAAACCGAGATTAAGGATGAGAGTAGGGAAGTTGAGGTTAATAGGGGAGAAGAATTATAGGAAGTAGAGTCTAAAGAAGAATACTTTGATAAGATGCCCACCAAGGAAGAACGGGAATACCATAAGGATTTATTCGACAGTCCCGAGAGACCATATATCCTTGGCACACCCCTTATCAAAATGGGAGACCCCTCTAACATTAACATACCATGCAACATTGGGCATATGCATATATGGAAAGCTTACATCGATCCTAGATCTCCCGTGAACATCATGACTAGGACTTACTACAATTGGGTAATGAAGAAGCAACTTGATTTTAGGATGATGCCCAATAAGAATTTGATAAGTAATTTTGCAGGAAGAGTGAAGGGATTGCATGTGATTATAGGCAATCTCACTTATGAGATAGATTTTATGATAGTAGAGGACACTCGCCCAGTGATAGATGCTTGCCTAAGCCAAATAATATTCGGGAAACCATTTGTTGAGGCCACTAGGATGAGTTATGACCCGACTTTAGGTATAGTTAGATTCAAGGAAGAGAATGATGAGGTTGCCTACCAAATACCTTACAAAATTGAGCAATACCGCCTTCTCTCTAATTTCGAAAAGGAACATAAACAAGCTGCTTATTATAGGAATGATGAGGATAGACGTAGAGGAGTAGAGTATGTGAGAAATAGGATGGTTGGTTTCTACAAAGAATGCTTGCAACTAGGTCCGGAATACAAAACTGGTTTAGAAGACGACCTAGAGAATGAAACCAACGATGAAGTCACGTAGTAACCCATGACCTTGAGTCTAGCTACAAGACTCGTAAATAAAGAAAAGCGCTTCTTGGGAGGCAACCCATGCTTTGTGTGATTTTCATTTTATTTGTTTGTTTGGTTTGTTATTTGCTTCCGTATGCATGCTTTATTTCTATTGTTGGTAGATCATGTTTCTCAATTAAAATGTGGGAATACTTTACTTTGTTGTTTTGGCCTAGTCTTAACTCCACCTAAAGGTATTTTTGCAAAAGATAAGTGTAAGGGGAAACCCCAAATATGTTTTTTAAGAAACAACTCGATTATGATTCTCCACAATATTAAATGAACATGTATATTCGTATTTGTTAGAGTCAAATGCTTGTATTGAGTCATAATGAAGTTTTGCAGGATTTTCCAGGAAGTAGAACCAAGTTTTTCCAGAAATTTTCCGGAAACTTAACATAAGAATTTCTGCAGGTCAATCCTGACGGCGTCACGAGTTAACTCTTGACGGCGTCACGGGTAAAAAAAAATCTAGAAATTTTACCGGTTTTGTTTTTCTAATGGAGTCTTATGGTTTTTGTGAATTATTAAGTTTTATAATCTCTAGGAAATCTGCAAACTTCATTCCACAAGCATTATATCTTATTTTGTTTTCTAGGATTTAGTAACTTATATAGGATGCCGCCGATTTTATGCGAGGTTGTCTTGTCTATTTTCTCAGGATTTACAGGTTATGTATGACAAGAAGATGATTTATATTCTAGAAGGGAAGCTTTGATTGTTCATTTTCTTGGAGGAAGATTTAACCTGACCACCCTATTATCCATACCGAGCGAATCAGGGGAATATTTGATTTCATTTGTTTTACTTATTTCACTTTTACATTCTTTACTTGAACATTGGGGACAATGTTCATCTTAAGTGTAAGGGGAGGGTAAAATGATGATACCTTACATATGCACTTTCGCCTGAGTTTGCTTTGTTTAATGGTAGGTGTGTAATAAAACTATGAGAAATACTTGTTAGTGCAATTTTAGCGCCAAATTTAATTTTTTTTTACAACATTTAGGAGTGAAACTTTAGCCATAGCAAGCGTCTCATGGATAGGAGATTGTATGACTAGCACATAACCATATATTCAGAAAAATTTTCCACCCAAATATGTGAGGTTCGCCTTTAGATTTGATAGGAAAAGCATTTACTATTAGTGCTTATTAGTGTACCGGTAGCATTTAGATTCTAGAACTTGCGTTAGTGATGCATCCCGAGACCGCTAGTGAGACTACATTCGTGTAGTAGGATTTACTACATGATAAGAGGGATTAGGATCACCCTTGTGTTAAACCCGTATTATAATTTCTTGACCACTTAAGTCATATTGCTTGACTACTTAAGTCAACTAATTTTTCCCACACCTTAGCGTTGTACTCATTTTTAGTACACGAAACCCCTAGTACACCCCTCCGAGCCTATCTTTTCGTTTCTAACTTTAAGCATTTTACTTAAAGGAAGAATTTGTTACACCCCACTTAAATGTACAACCAAATCGCCTTAGCCTTCCGTGTATGCGCTCATTTTTAGTGCATTATTGTTATTTGTTAAACCCTAAGTTAACTATCTAATTGATTACATGGTTGCTAAGTCGAGTCATATCCTTGTACATATTGTTTTGGGACGATTAGGACTCATGGGTAAAGTACTTATTTATGGAGTAATGGGGAAGAACATCATTTATTACCCCCATACGTACGTTAATCTCAAAAGTGCTCCAAGTGTTTTGATTTTCTTAATTCGAGTCATTAGATTAGTTTATTGTAAAGTATGTAAAGATTCAAGTGTAAGGGGAATGTTCATCCCCTATGATGTATTATTTTGGATGGTAGGGTAAAAGTGTATGCAAAAAAAAAAAAAAAAAAAAAAAAAAAAAAAAAAAAAAAAAAATCGAAAAATTAAGAAAAAAGAAAAAAAAATAGAAAAAGAAAAAGAGAAAAAATATACGGACTACCATCCCTTTTCATTCTATGTTTATTTTATGTTTTTTTGTTATTTTTCATTTATTAGCTTAAGTCGAGTCTAGTCTTGGCTTAGCAACGCCATATTGTACATGTAATTGACCAAGATTGTTAACTCGCCACCAGTAAAGACTGCCTTTATCCAACAAAACCGTGTATTTCATATCCCTACACCTAATGTTACAATCCTTTAAAAGACCTCTTTGATAGTTTATCCTAGGTGCTTACGCCATGTGGTGGAGGTTTGATCCTTTCCCAAGCCTATGGTAATCTATTTTGCTATGACAGGTAGTGAGAGATATCTTCCGTTTCCATATTGTAATTTATACTTTATTACACCCGAGAGATGTGAGTATCTAAACACTATTTGTGAGGTGCTTGTGTATGACCTCCGTGCTTGTCTATTGGTCTTTAGTGGAACGATTATTTGTTGTAATTACTTTTATATTAGTGTTAAATGACCCCTAACTTGTATTTTGACTAGAATAAAAGCGCATTTGCTTGAGGACAAGCAAATCTCAAGTGTAAGGGTATATGATGAGGCGAAAAATGAACCACTTTTAGGGGGTCATTTAAGCCCGGAATTGAATTTATTTGATCAAATATTGCCCTAAATCGTTCCTTTTGTGATTTTAGGTACCTTGGGAGTGAAATCTGGAAAAGAAGGCATTTTGGACATTTTTGGAGCATAAAAGTGAAGAAAACGGCAAAGTCTCAATTTTCCAAGCTGGGAACAGTAGGTGACGGCGTCAAGAAGGAATTTCTGACGGCGTCAAGAGTAATTTCCATGACTTTCCATGACGACCCAGTACAGATTTGACGGCGTCACAAGGTAGGGCGTCAAGAGTAAAATGCATGACGGCCTGGAAAATGCTAACACATGACGGCATCAGAAGTAGATCAAGGCAGTCCGAGAAGTATTTTGGCGGCGAGATGACGGCGTCACAAGATTTGTCTTGACGCCGTCAGACCCTATTTCCTATATATAGTTTTCTAATTTTCACATTAAAAAGAGAGAAGTTTTGGAGAAACCATAGGTCCGAACTTAAGACGAATTTTACAGGTTTTTCAAGGGTTCTCAGCCCTTGATCCCTTTCATGTGTAATTAAGATAAGTGTTCTTTTAATTCAATCAATATGTCTATGTGTTGGTTGTCTATATCTTGTTCTTGTCTTAATTCCATCATGCTAGGCTAGATCTATCTTGTGTTTGCTTAGATCTAATGAAACCTAGATGTTAATTATGTGTTGATTACTTGCTTATGGTTGTATTGGATGAATGATTTCGATGTTAGGCTTAAGAAAACTGGCAGATCTCCAATTGGTAACATGCTTGAACGTCTTAAGAAACATGAACCGATGTGCACTAGGTTTTATTGGTTGTATTTACTGCATGAGTAATTTCTAATGATCCCATGTTAGGAGTTTTTAACGGCTCGACATAGGAGTGAAGTAGGCACTCATAGGATTGGGGAAGTAAGTGCGCCACCCCATGAATGGTATTAAGGAATACAATCCGTCATCCACGCAACTATAACAAGTAATTAACGTGTAAAAGATGTCTAGGGAGTAGTGAAATCTAAGTAAACACATTTTCTCCACTTATTGCTCACAACCTTAGTTAATTTAGTTTATTTTCATTTTTAGTATTTTATTTTGATTGCATCTTTAGTATTGGGTTAGTTGACTAGCAACTAATTCCGCCCAAATCCTTCAAACCCGAGATATTTACTTGCTTTCTAAAAAAATATAAAAATACAAAAATAATCTTCCATCATCTTTAGCACTAGTAATTAGGTTTTCTAATCCTAGCGACACTATTCCTAGCTGAACGATCAATCCCCCGGTACTTGTCACTATACTATACTACAACGATCAGGTACACTGCCTGGTGGGGGTTGTAAGCTTCTCGAGATCCCTCGAGAGGTAAAGCCTCGTGCAATTCTCACGCATCATTTGTATCAGATTTGGGTGTGTCCAAATCTTGCATATTCTTATATTGTAAATCTTTTGAAAGTTAATATAAAAAGTTCACCTTTTGCACCAAAAAAAAAAAAAAAAAAGAAAAAAGAAAAAAAAAACTCTTCACATGCTCAATGCACTTTTCAAAAAAACAACTATTTAATTCCATAAACTTTGCCCTAGAGAATTTAATTGAAAAATCAATTCCTTCAAACAAGGAATCAACTTCAATTGCTGTTATAGTTGTTGATGACAAATCCCTCTTTGCATCTCACATGCCACTTTCAACTTCATCATTGCTTTTGCATTCTTACTCACATCCGTCTTTTCTTTCTTTTTGAACATTTCGACACAATAACTTACCATAGCCTTGTCAAAATCCTCACCACCCAAATGTGTGTCACCGCCGACTGATTTAACAATAATGGTGCCATCCTTGCTAATATTGAGAAGAGACACATCAAACGTTCCTCCACCCATATCAAATATCAAGATAGTTTTCTCTTTAGGACAGTTTATATCAGCGCTCTTATCTAGACCATAGGCAACTGCGGCCGATGTTGGTTCATTAATCAAACACATCACATTAAGGCCAACCAACACACCCGCATCCTTGGTTGCCTGTCGTTGTTGGTCACTGAAATATGCAGGGACAGTAATCACAGCATTCGTAACCGTCGTTCCAAGGTAAGCTTCAGCCGCTTCTTTCAATTTCTTTAGAATCATAGCAGATATATCTTCAGGTGAGAATCTCTTTTCTTCTTCAGACTCGTGTTCAAATACAATCATTGGCTTATCTCCAGAACCTTTAGTTACCTATAGGTATTATGTAAAAAAACCAATATTGTAAAGTGTAATTAATATTGTTTTTTTGGCCCATCTTATATACTCATAAAGTCCATGTAGGAATACTAATTGTTGTAAAACTGATATGTCGCCATTTACTTTAGATTCAGTTTTAGATGATTTTAATGATGCGGATGAGCACCGTGTACAACTAAAACGCTAAATAAACAAATTTGTTGCAACATTTTTATATAATTATATATTATAATGTTTTGTTTTTGCACTTGCTAACATCTTTTAATTTTTTTTTGCCCCTCAAAAACAAATTCCTGGCTACGCCCTAACTGGGCAGCAACCAAAGGTTAGTTTCACATTATCTAAAAAGTAAAAGCCGTGATTTCCAATTAATTAATTGATTATCAACATCATTCGCATGCCTAACTTTATCTATATACGACAAATTCAATTGATGAGATTAAACCAAGGTTACAAATGGCGTGAGACGTGGCGTGGCGGCATGGTCACGCCTCATGCTTTACGAGCCATGGCGAAGTCATGGCGTTCTTTATGACGTGACTAAGGCGGCAAAAGAATATTTATAGGTTTATCATTTATGTTATAGTATCATATTTCTTATACATTTATACTACTATATTAGACATTTAGACTAATACTTATTACTTTACCAGGCCCAAATACAAAATAGCCCAAATTTCAAATATTGGTTTAAAATAGTTATTTAAAAAAAATGAAAAAAAAAAATTGGTTCAAAAAGGATCGCCACGCCTTACCAAAAGGCCCACCTTTTCTCGCCTTTTTGCACGCCACACCTAGAGCAGCCGCCATGGTCTATTTCGTGGCGACGAGGCCACGCCTCGCGCCTTGGCATGCCATTTAGAACACTGGATTAAACCAACGTTTTAACAAACTCATTTTCATTTTTTTTCTTAAATATTAATATCTATTAAACCGTTAATCATTAATCGAAAATAATTATATTATCACAACGAGCATTTAATTAGCTTTATATATAGATAACATTTTTTTTTATCTTTCTTTTTTTTCCTCGTTGTTGAAACCTGCACGAGAAATTACATACGATTAAGCACTAATTTGAATATTTTTAATAAAACCACATGTAATTTTTCCACCAAGTATCTCAAATCACATTTGATTTTTCTTACACCTGATTTCAATTACATGCGATTTTCATAAATGAACTAATATAATCTATAAAAGCACACGTGATTTTTCTTACACCTTATTTCAATCTCATGTTGTTTTCAACATAGAAAAAAAAAAAAACGTTAAAAAAAATGAAAAAAAAGTTTGTCGGAAATATATCAAAGTGCATATCTATAGAAATATAATTAAATGCTGGTCGTGACAGTATAATTTATTTTGTCTATCGATTAACAATATTCAAATTATAAAAAAAAGTTAAAATATTTAAATGCTTTTATCTCAATAATTTATTTTTTTAGATGAATAGTAGAGATGAGTCCCAAATGTTTGATATGCAAAATAACTTTTCTCATAAACTTTTTACTTTAGTTTTCTCTACGCATGTGAAAAAAAAAGAGACTTCTACGCATGTAAATATGTAATTAGCTTAGGAGTTAAACTAATAAAACAATAATAAAAAAAACATTCAAAGTATAAATTTATAAATACAAGACGAGTACCCGTACATAGCAACGAGATTTTATAGCGGATTGTAGCGATAAAAAAGTTTATGGATTATAAACGAAAAATAATAAAAGTTTGAGGATTTGGGGATTAAATATAATGTTTGAAACCCGGTTCGACCCGGCCGGTTCCACCCATCCGGTTCCACCGGTTGAACCAATTCCGATAAGAAAACGAGTCAAACAAAACCGGTTTTTATAATTTCGAAACTCGGTTAGACCCGAAAATTGGTTTCGTATATTTTTCCAGAAAATTGGTGTAAGCTTAGACTAATTAGTATAGACCTTAAATACATTTTAATTTAAATTATTTCATAAGTTTCCTTATATGGATGACTGATTTTTTTAAGTTTGACTATGACGGAATTTTTTCACTTTTCAAGTTTGACCATTTTTATTTTATAGACAGTATATATCGGTAAATCTATCACAATTGTCACCATCTGGGATAGGGCTAAGCACCGCATACCGAACTGAAAAACCAGACTGAACAGAACCGACCGAACCGAACATATTTCGGTCATGTCCTTGGTCACTCTCTTCCTCACATTCTGACCTCGGTCTGGTCCAATTTGATATATCATTATGCTTTGTTGGACTAGACCGTACTGACCCGGACCTGGACCAAACATTTTGAACATGTCCTCCGTCCGTTTTTCAAACCATAATTAGCCTTATCCCCTATCTGGGGATTAATCTTTCAAAATATTTGATAGTACAACTAATCTCTTATATAATAAAAAGAAAAAAGAAAAAAAAATGAAAATAGGTCATTCGCACCGATCAAATAGGACCAATATAACAACTTCATTTTAAAATCGAGTCTTCTTTTGAGCCAATAGAAAGTCAAAAATGAATTAATAGGGTAGGGGGTTGGTTGTTTTATCTATGAAAATTTGGTGATTCAGTTTAAACGATTATTAAATTTGATTTTTTGATTTGACAGAGAAAAGAAAAAAACTATAAAACTTAGGTGTAAATTGATAATGAAGAAACTCATTAGATGGAGCAATTAATTAAACTTTAAAGATTAAATTTTTTTCTTTAAAAAAAAACTATATTATGATTGCTTAATGAATTTAAATTTAGGCCCAAAACTTTATAAAATATCTAATCTCAATTTTTTATATAATATACACTCCCTAGCAGGGGCGAATCTACTTTATAGGTAGGCGGTGCTCGGGAACGACCTTGCGAGCAAAAATCTTTTATAGCGATAGATAGATTTTTTCAAGACCTACCTTAGGAAAATAAGAGAAACCACCTTGAATATTGATTGAACTTGATGGAGATGCACATAAGTGAATTTAGTCACAACAGCAAATGACTTTGTTGTTTAGGAATTTTTGTTGAACTCTTCTCAAGAAGATGAACAGTTAGCAAGAAAAAAGAAAATTAGAGAAAACCTTTGGACAAAGTGATACGAAGAAACTATTGGATGTAAAACTTTAATGTATTGGGCAGTTTTTAACTTAGTATGTGTAGTTACATACTACTCATCCAAGTGTATTGTTCCCAACTTAGTGTGTTGTTCCTAACTTAATAACAAGTTGCCTATTTGATTATCTTTAGCAACTGAGTTATTGTTTCTCACCTAGTTGCTATTAATCTATATTTTTTTCTTTAATTCTCTTGGTCCAACTTTTTGAAGCTTCAACTTTGTTAAGTTGCCAAAGGAATCGTAGTCAAGCCATAAGTACAAAATTAGCATTTTGAGTTATGAATTGAGTCACGAGCCAAAAACTCGGTATGCTAACATGAAACTTATCAGGCTATGAAACCATAGAAGACTCGATTCTTACAATAATTAATAATCGCTATATATTAATATGTTCCGTGTTAATGATACATGCCAATATGCCATTTTACACTTGAACCTGACCCGACCCGTTGTTCCATTAATTTTGGCTTATGGACTAACGGAACCACCTTAGATTTACTCCTAGTTCCGCCACTACTCCCTAGACTTTATATGTTTTTTAAAAAACAACATTTATTGTTATTGTTGTAATTTAAAAATATTATTATCATTATTAGATTAAATCAATGTAAAAATGCACAAGATTATAAATATTAAAACGAAAGCACGGTTAGTGATATGTAAAAGAATACATGGGATTGTACATATTTAAATGAAGCATTAGAGCACAAGGTGCAAAGTTGAGCAAGAGGCTCCCCATTCGGCCCCCACCATGCCACATCACCAAAACACCTTAACTTCAACTAACCACAACAAACCCCCCTCACCAAACAACAAACCTCAACTTCCCCATTAGGGCCCCACCTCTTACACATTTATTTTTTTATTCATTTTTTTAAATAAATTAAATTCATTTCACAAATACTAAAAAATAAAAAAACATACTAATTTTATTTCATCAAATTAAAAAGTTACAATACGAAAAAAAAAATACGATACGGGAAAAAAAATACAACACATACGACACTAAAAACCGAACCTAACTTCGAATGTATGTACGGCGATTTGAAGGACCGGCTGCTTGATTTTGCAACTCTTGCTCGTTTTCGAACTCTTGTATAATCAGCTCTAGTTCATGTAGCTCTTCAAAGTTACTAACTTCGGAATAAGATGATTCACTCATTGTTTTTGCTTTGGAATGAAATGTTTTGGGTTTTTGGAATGAAATGTGTGAAATATGTAATATATATAGGGATAGTATATAATGGTTTTAGGGGGTTAAAAAAAAAAAAAAGGGACGAACGTTTGTATTTTAAACGTTATACAACGTTTACAATTCATTAAAGCTGCTGGGTTGTCAGAATTCACCTTCGCCGTGGCCACGGGGAGGTGACCATCGGCGAGCAACGGCGAGGGTCTATTGGTGTGGCGGCGAGCAACGGCTCGCCGTTGTCTATGCCAACTCGGACGGCGAGCTTGCAAATTCCATCTGCACCTTGTGCTCTTAAAAACTTTAAACCTTTGATTGAACACTATAATACTGTGAATGCAACTTATGTGGATACACCGTTCTAAAACTAGTAGTATTGAACATGAATCTTAAATATTATATTGATTCTTATTTTCAATTTTAGTCGTTATGCTTTTAAGTCTTAACAAGAGTTAAGACTAGTATGTCCACTTAAACAAAGTCTTAATTTGGTTTTTATAAACTTGGTTATACTATTCTCTTATGAAAAGGAGACGAGCCAATTTATGCATTGAGAAAATACCGTTATTAAGGATCTTATCACAACTAAATATACAATCTCACAATTACAAGAAAATTGCTTTAAATGTTATTGTTTTGATTCCTGAATCTTGTAATTAAGTTTCATATATTGGAAGTGAAATATCGCATGTATTGGTGATTACAATCATATAAACATTAGGGGATGTTTGGTACGATGGAATGGAATGCACACGAATGGAATCAAGTGTTTTCCTTTGTTTGATTGACATAAAGAATGGAAATAAAAAATCCACATACGATTCCCATTCAACCAAATCCATTCTCTAAAAAAAGTGGAGAATACAGAGAATCAACACATGTAGGCAAAACTCATTCACCATCTCTTTCCAGTTGAGAATCGTAATGCTTTGTGAAATACAAAAGGCATAGTCATGTGAGTGGCACATGCTATTGATTTGGGGAAAAACTCAAAAACCCTAACACAATCTTCTCCTTGGTTTTCACATTACGATCATCCCTAATTCACCTTCAGTCATCAAGCATATTCTCTGAATGTTCAGGTCACCTTCATATATTTTGGCATTGGTTCTAATTCAACAGTAAATATGAAAATATACATGCCATATTGATCTTCTTTTCAATTCAACAAAAATAAATATGAACGTATGGCGTAACTATCCGCAAGTATATTAACCTTATAATTGATCTTTTTTATAATGCTTAAAATACTTTTGTCTCTAAATACAACAACGTTCTGCTTCAATTTTTGTGTTCTTATGACTCTTGTATTGCGTGCCTTTTTCATTCAACCATATATAAAGATACTGAAAGAAATAAAACAATGGCAATTATCTGTTCACATAATGTACAATGAAATTATTTGCATTCTATTAATATATTCCAAAAGGTATAGCTCATACAAAATGTGAAAAATCATAATTAGGGGAAAGATCATGAGCTGGTATATGTTTAACATTCTCATGATTTTATTCTTTGTTTGTTCCAAACAAGAGAATTAAATATCTATCACATTTCAATGCTCAATTCTTACTTCATACCAAACAATGAAATCAATTCTCTTTCTTTTAGATTATTCCTTATTTATGCGATTCCATTCCTTGTTGCAATTCCTTTCCGAACGATTCACTGGAGCAAAGTAATGGAAACTTATACTGTAGCTTGAAGACGAAGTTAGTTAATCAACATGAGGCCGGATAGCTAGATTGATTCAATAAAATTTCAGTTTATATTTCTGCTTTTACTGCTTAACATTACAAACTCTATTTATTCGGATTAGTTTAGCATTCGCATTTGGAAGTTGCCAATTAAGATGAAATTGTTGCCCATGTTTACCTAGATCTGGTAGGTTCAGTTCACTTCAATCATGCCAACACTCCCATAAACCAGCCATAAACATTTTCTTTTTCATTCTTGTTACTATAGTGAAGCTGCCACCGCATACAGAAGCATTTTCTTTTTCATACTTGCTTCTGGCTAAATCAACCGCGCTTCAAGTGATACTACAAGAAAATAATGTCTGCGGGTGGATGTTTTAGGTTTTTAACTGGTGTTTTGCCAAAAAAATAAAATAAATAAAGACACATACTATCAAAAGTTACAGAGTTACCTTTCAAAAAAAAAAGCTACAGAGTTAATTGGTTATTGTATGTTTTAGGAGGTCCAGTTTTATGTTTGACTTCCAAGGGCCTGTTTTCTTTTTGGCCAATCACAGGTACACGTACTCTGCCGGGTTTCGGCTTGTCATTGTTATTGCATCTTCATATAAGTAATTACTGCAATCTCAATGTATCCAGGGATTCCTTCAGCTTGTTAAAAGTTGGGAGAGCTGTAGCTTTGAATATAACGAAAATGGAAGTATTAAATGCAATGAAATAGCATCTAGCATCATAATAAAAGCCTAAGTAAGGTAATCATCAATGGGCGCCACAAATAAAAGCAGAAGAAACTAATTTAAGCTTTATTTTCATAAAAAAGAAAGCTTGAACAATCCATAAAAAGGCAACAAACACTAGATCTTTGAATTAAAAAGAAAATTTCAAAAAGTTCTTGCAAAACGAGACATCATGGATGACCTGTTTTTGTTTTTCATTGTAGACTTGATTACTCAACCTTTGTCACCTTAATCTTGATGTCATCCTTGGGCAAATTTCCACTGTTATCAATTCTTATACTATTTTTACTCCCAGTTGAGACCACCTCTGCCGAAACAATGAGAATACCATTAGCATCCATGTTAAAGCAAACTTTTATCGGTTGTTGGCCTACAGGGGCTGGCGGAATTCCAGAAAGAATGAAGTTTCCAAGGAAGATGTTTTGGCTTATATTTGTGCCCTCGCCCTGATATACGCTGATATCTGCAGTTGTTTGGTTATCAAAGACAGTAACATAATTCCCCTCCTTAACGACAGGTATGGGTGTGTTCCTTGGGATCACGACACTCATGATTCCCCCTAAAATTGCGATGCCGAGCGAGAGAGGTGTCAAATCTAACAGTATCAAATCCTGTACCTTTTTGTTCCCATAACCACTTAAGTTTGCAGCCAACACTGCTGCGCCATAAGCGACAGCTTCATCTGCGTTAATGCTCTTGCAAAGCGTTTTCCCATCAAAGAACTCCATCAGCATTTGTTGTACCTTTGGAATTCGAGTTGACCCACCAACAATAACAACATCATCAACATCGTTCTTTTGCATATTCCCATCTCTCAAACAATTCTCCACATGCTTAATGCACATGGTGAAAAAGCCACTGTTTAGATCCTCGAATTTTGCTCTACTGAACTTCGTTGAAAGATCAATTCCCTCATACAATGACTCGACTTCAATTGGTGTTTGAGTTGTTGACGAGAGATCCCTCTTTGCTTTCTCACACGCGACTTTCAACCTCATCATTGCTCTTGCATTCTTACTCACGTCCTTGTTTTCTTTCCTCTTAAATTCTTGGATTAAATGACTCACCATCAACTTGTCAAAATCTTCACCACCCAAATACGTGTCACCGCCCACTGCTTTAACAGTAATCATACCCGCATTGTTGATTTTAAGAAGAGACACATCAAATGTTCCTCCACCCATATCAAAGATCAAGACATTTTTCTCTTTCGGAGATTTTATGTTACCAATCTTATCAAGGCCATATGCAATTGCTGCTGATGTTGGCTCATTAATCAAACGCATGACATTAAGGCCTGCTAGTTTATTAGCATCCATGGTTGCTTGTCGTTGCTTCTCACTGAAATATGCAGGAACAGTAATCACCGCATCTGTAACTGTGGTCCCTAGATATGCTTCAGCAGATTCTTTCAGATTTCTTAGAATCATGGCAGATATTTCTTCGGGTGAGAATTTACGCCCTTTGGAATCGTGTTGATCAAAAAACACCATTGGCTTCTCGGCAGGCCCTTGAACTACCTTAAAAGGCCACGACTGAATGTCCTTCTGAACTCTAACATTACTGAATCTGCTTCCCATTAAACGCTTCACATCTGCCAAAAAAAGGGTGCTAAATGCTAGGATTGAATAACTAACATATAAAATCTGTTGACGAAACTAACTTACCGAAAACTGTTCTTGTAGGATTTCTGCTTATTTGATTTTTCGCTGCGTCACCTGTAACACCCCAACCCAATAAAGGTAGGAGTATTACGTTATGGTGTCATATCAAAGCAAACACAAGCATACACCTTAAGTAATACAAAAGAATCTCAAAGGTTACAAAGGTAAAATCTGAAGTACACGGTTACAACTGAGAACAGAAATAAATACTAAGTATAAAAAATGTAATGACTTCTAGTCATCTCTAATCCAAATGGCTATCGATGTGTAGTCTTCTAAGTCCAAAGTGCTCTCCACCCATAACCCAACTTCTACTAAAACCTGCCGCAGGAAAAGGAAATGCGGCTGAGCTTTACAAGCTCAGTGAACAGATATAACAACAAAGTAATATGAAACAGAAACGAATGCAGAATATGGTGTAACAGAAATAACTGAATTATAATCAAAGTAACTTAAAGTAGAAATAAAGGTAAAGGATAGTCATCTACCACGAGCCCAGAAACATATATCATATCATAATCATAATTCACATATCTTCATAAATATATATAGAGGGGAGACCTCTCAGATAATCAGACAATAACGAGGGGTGTCCTCATATGGGTGGAGTAGCGAGCTCCCAGAAATGTGAAGGACGTGTATTGCACACACAGCCACATTCACCAGACATTATCATATCAGAAACAGAAACAGAAACAGATCTAGGATGCATCCATACGCCCCTACCGATTCACATGCAGACCAATCAAAGGGACGTGGCAGAACATCACTCTACTGCCCTAGAGTCATGTCAGAGGTGCATCCCTGACACGGACATGAAACCCCCATGCCTAGTGAAATAAATTTGGCTCGGGTGTCAAACTAGAATAGGTCATACAGAATATCATAAAATGATACAGATCTTAGGTCATAATAATCAGATCAAAAATACATATCAGAGGTTCATATTATAAAGTCCAAATCAGAAGTCCAAATCAAATAGTCCAATCAGAAAATCAAATCAGAATGTCAAATCAGAAGGTTCAGATAAACAAAGGTTCAAACAGAAAAGGTCCAGAAACAAAAGGGTATCATAGCAATGGCTTAAGAAACCCTAATAATGAAAGATGACAACTGAAAAGAGATCATGAGAAACCTTTACTGAAAAAGTCAGAATATCTGTACTAATAACGAAGAATGTTAAAAAAAAGAGACTGATATCCGTACCTTAACGCAAATGAAAAGAGAGCAAACGAATGAAAAGGGAAACAATGTCACGTCTTCTTCAACGAATCTACATGAAATAGGGATCACTTAATACTTATATGTTCATTTCATAAGTTACAAATGGTTTTTAATGGTTTATGCTTATAGTTATACTTATATCATACTTTAGGTTTTAGTAGGAAAATCTGGGTCAGTTCCACACGAATTTTCAGACATATCAACAGAGTTCCAAAAATTCTGAAATAATTCTCATTGATTCCCATATCAGTTAAGTACCTTCACAAATTTTTATAGATTTTATTCACGAGATAACAACGTATTTACGAGCATGATTCAGTGGTTTCTTAGCATGATTTTAACTCTTGTTTAGGCCTGATTATATGTCGAAATAAATAACACTAAAGGGTAAAAGAAGAACCTGTATGGACTCCAAACAGAAACCGAATGGAAAAAAAGAAAACTACGGCTCGAATAAACTCCAAGAAGGACTCCAACATTGTACCCTCTTTTAGTCACCCACCAGCCTTCTTCTCTTCTTCTTTTTGGCAGCAAAGAATGAACGTGTGTGTGAGTATTTTCTGATTGTGGGTCGATACAAAGTGAATGGGAGGGAGATAAGTATACGGCACAAGTAACAAGGGTAAAGCGTGTTCTTTATATTTGGTATACACGTGTATTGATAGGTGATACGGATACATGAAATCCTTTTAATTTGTAGGGAGTATTTGGTTCATAATTATCCCTAGTGAGGACCCACAACACAACAAAGTGAAAGGCCCAGGAAATCAGATATATATGAATTTTGAAGACGAGCACAAATCTTTTTATAACAAGGTAAAGGATAGCTTAGGATAGGATTTACTTTGTTTAGGAATTTAATTTATATTATGTATTATTATTTATAAGGTCTAGTTAGTGACATATTATTAACTTCCAACTTCCAACTTAGGTTAAAAGTTCAAAATTGAGCAAAAATTATGGTTCAATTATTTCGGGTCTTACATCACCAATCAAGAATTGTGTGCCATCCCACGCAACACATGATGGGGTAATCATGTTGCCTTGTTGATTGGGAATGATCTCGACGCGGTTGTGTTGATCAAGCCAGACAGCAACACAAGAGTATGTTGTTCCAAGATCTATACCAACGGCTGTTTCTCGAACTCTTTTCGACATCTTGATCAATCAAACTCGTAAAGCTAACTGAGTGATTGAATATGATATATAGGATGAATGTAGGTTACAAAATGAGGACAAATGGAAAATATCAGGTTAAGTTTATAATACCTACTCCGTATTATTTAAACTTTTGATTTGATTGAGTATTAATTAGAGATATCTTTTTTAAAAAATCTGTTGAGATTTTTTAGGGATATTGAATTAGTATCTGCTAAAAAACTAATATATATTTTGGTTATTTTTACATTTGTATAAGCGTAGAATTATGAGTCAAATTTGGAAGTTGTTTTAAGGAATGAACTTCTATTGAATACAGTATCAGTTAGAGTATGGGGAATCATAACACAAGTTATGAAATAACATCGTCAGCGTCACATCATCTGAGCACCAAATAATATAACACCAAAAAACACCATGAAATCATAACACCAAATAACATCACTTTTTACAAATTTACAAATTCCACCCTCAACAATAACTACTTGTATCCTTAGTAATAAACTAATAACTACTTATTATTTGCAAATTTGCATTTATATGTTAACTGTTTATTACAAACTCAAAGAAGTTTATATAGTCACACACTATTCATTTCTAATATATATATGTAGTAGCCCAGGTGACTATTCATTTCTAATATATATATTGGCCGACCAAATTAGTGCAACTAGCCCAAAAACTTAAATGCTTCTTTTTCCCCTCAACGTTTATTAACCATTGTTTGCCGGAAATGATTTATTCTTTGTCAATCTTATGTATTCCAATTCTTTTTACTATTTCTTAATCAATGGAAAGGCAAGAAGGCCAGTAGATCAACACTTCCAGGAGCAGCAAAACAAACCCAGATCGCAAAACCAACATTTGTAAACATGGAGGGTGCGTTTTGTGAATTCGTCCTTGGCCTTTTCACGTTGTAACGCACGTTGCTGGGCTAACGTGCGTTGTAACGCAACACCAACGCTGGAGGATGGGAAATGGACATAACGCCGTTGCTGCGTTTTTTTGATACCAGCTAGACCATAACGTCGGGGAGGCGTTACCACTCCCCATACTCTTAGTCGTCTAAGTAAGACCATCCGTAACGGAGGATCGTGTCCACTTGGTCACCCTCATCATGACCGCGATCACACTTGCTCACCTTGTTACACCTCCAATTGAAGACGTATCCAACATGGTATATGTGCAAGGACTTGATCGACTGCCAGGTCGTGTGAGTTCTTGTGTGTGAGTATTTCTATTAAATGATTTTTGTGAGGTATATCTGTGTTTAAGTGGGGTATTTTTTTGGTGATCAAGGTCGACTTATTAAACTAAATTGATTGTAAAGAAGATTGTAGAGAGAGAAGTGTGGACGCTGATGTGGCAGTGGTGACCGCGGTCACATGTACTCCTCATTACTCTTAGCCGAGTTTACATTATATCGTTCACTTTAGAGTATATAATGTCATGTGTGATACTAGATTGCTAGTTATAAGTACAGTGCACCATGAGTTTTATACACGATACAAATTTATTTTAAATTTAAGTTGAATATACATGTATCTAAGAATTTGGCCATGTAATGTTTTGTAATTGTGATATTGCAAGCACGGGGTTTCATATATAAGTATAGCTAATAATTATGTTATACTTATATTTTGTTCGGTGTGTACTTATAAGGCGTACTTGCATATTAATGTTTATAGCATTGATATAGGGACCTAACTAAATAGACCTAAAAGTGAACCTAATGCATAAATGACTTGTACAATGATCACTATACAAGTCATTTATGCATTAGGTTCACTTTTATGTTTCACTGTACAAGTCATTTATGCATTAGGTTCACTTTTATGTTTAGGCCTATTTATCATTTTTCTAATGTTTATAATCTCTTGCATCTAGAGATTTTTGGTATTACAATTATTAAATGCAGATTATGATCGGATAATGACAACAACTAATAATAATATTCTAACTATATTTATTTTAATTTGAAAGTATAATCAAAGTTTGTTTAATAATGTTTTTGTCTGAGTAGTTTAATTTAAAATTTTCATCATAATTTATATTTAGTGAATATAAGTGTTTATATAAAGTATAATTAATCATGTGCATACACTCAATAACACATGTTTTAGCTTCATATTTATAAGGCGTACGTATACAAAAATTTAGTATTTTGATAATAATAATAACAACAACAACAACAACAACAACAACAACAACAACAACAACAACAACAATAATAATAATAATAATAAACGGTTTTCACTTCCTTGTGTGGGCGAAATGACGATTTCTGGTGATCCCCTTAATCTTGGATCTTCATGCTCGTCTCTTTTCCATTGATTCAACAATCTCAGTTGCTTCATTGTGTTTTTTTTTCTCATTTCGATTGGTCTTCTTTTCTTAGGGTTTTGTTATTATCCCTTTCATTCAAGTTCTAGCTTTATATATATATATATATATATATATATATATATATATATATATATATATATATATATATATATATATATATATATATATATATATATTTTATTCGATTTCAAAACCCTAGTTGGTTAGGTCTTCATTGTGGATGTTTTGTTTCTTCAATATTGGTGTTGGCTTTTCTTTATTTCTCCAAACTGCTTCAAGGTTTCGTTCCTGGTAACGTGGTGTGATTCACGATCTTGGGTTTTGATTTCATAGTCTTATTTTAACTATAATGTGAAACTAGTTTGGGAGGTTTACTCTCCTCGGCTCTGGTGGGTTCGTCTTTAATGATGGGTTTGGTTTCAAGCATTAACGCCAGTTTCAAACGTTAAAGCATGTGTGTTTGGCAAGCCATCAAGGTTTGGTTTATAGCGTTTATACAGGTTTGGCAGGTGTTTAGGGTTTGGTTTCAAGCGTTAGCACTGGTTTATAGGCGTGTAGGGTTCGGTTACAAGAGTTAACGCCAATTTATCTTGCATTTTGGATTCATGTGTTTTAGGTTTGGTCTCAAGTGTTAACGTCGACTCATCAGTGTTTAGGGTTTAGTTTCAGCGTTGCATGCGTTTTGTTATAAGAATGGCGATTGTATGATTTCATTTCCCTTTTATGGGCCTTAGTGGTTGTCATGACGGTGGTGGAAACAGGCTTACCAAAACCTCATTGATCACTCATCTTCGTAATCTTCATTCTATATATTCCTTGTGATAAACCGTAACATAAAACTGTGGGTGAAGTTCAACTTCTTTAACAACACAGTTTCAATCATGTCAAAGACGGCCATTGCATAGATCTACATAGTAATTTAAGATACAATTAGATGATATTGTTTATGAGAAAATAATCTTCGCTAGTGGAGTTAATGTATCGAACCTGGTAGCTACCAATAACGTGAACGACAACAAACAAATTTTCCATGGCAATTAGCAATGAGGGCTTATTTAAACTGACTAGAATATTGTCCGAGATAGAATTTTCATACACCCAATATCCAATAAGAGCAACTGGGAAATAGCATAAGACGACGAATTTCCATAAACCCGCATAATACCACAAACATTATTCCCATGGGTACAACCCTTGAACTTTATTCAAGTTCTCTCACAAGTTACCTAACTATCTATACTCACTTTGACAATTCATCAAACATTTGGCGTGCTGATGCGTGGAATTGCACCCTCGCAAAAGGTTTTACCTCTCAAGGGATCTTGAGAAGCTTGCAATCCCCACCAGGCAGTGTACCTGTTCGTTGTAGTATAGTATAGTGACAAGTACCAGGAGATTGATCGTTCAACTCAGGAATAGTGTTCGCTAGGATTAAAAAGTCTACTAAACTAGGTCTAAAGGTGAAGGATGATTCTTTTTGTATTTTTATATATTTTTTCAAGTAAAATCTCGGGTTTTGAATGAGTGGGCGGAATTAGTTGCTAGTCAACTAACCCAATTAACTAAAGATGCAATCAAAATAAAATAAAATAGACTAAAACTAATTTATGGTGTAAACAATAATAAGAGAAAATGTGTTTACTTAGATTTCATTACTCCCTAGATATCTTTTACCGGTTGATTAGCTTGTTACAATTGCATGAATGACGGGTTATATTCCTTAATACTAGTCGTAGGGCCGTGTACGAAATTCCCTAACTCTATAAGCTCCTACTTCACTCCTATATCGAGCCGACTAAAAGCTCCTAATATGGGATCACTAGAATTCGCTCATGCATTAAATACAACGATAAATCGTAGTACACCTCCGATCATGTTTCTTAAGACGTTCAAGCAAGTTACCAATTGAAAGTCTGCCAGTTTTCTTAAGCCTAACATCGAATACAATCATCCACAACAATTATAAACAAACCATCAACCAATAATCAACATCTAGGTTTCATTACATCTAAACAAACACAATAAAAACCTAGCCTAGCATGTTAAAGAGAAGAAAAACATAAGATAGAATCACACAACACATAGACATATTATATAATTATTGGAAAACTTATCTTTAATTTCCTCTCAAAAGTACCTAAAATGACAAAAGGAACGATTTAGGGCAATAATTGATCAAATAATTATGAATTCGGGCTTAAATGACCCCCCAAAAGCAGTACATTTTTCGCCTTATCAAATACCATTACCCTTGAGATTTGCTTGTCCTCAAGCAAATGCTCTTTTATTCTAATCAAAATACAAGTTAGGGGTCATTTAACACTAAGATAAAAGTAATTACAACAAATAATCATTCCATTTAAAACCAAAAACAAGCACGGAGGTTATACACTAGCACCTCACAAATAGTGTTTAGATACTCACATCTCTCGGGTGTAATAAAGTATATATCACAATAAGGAAATGGAAAACATCTCTCACTACTTGTCATAGCAAATAGATTACCATAGGCTTGGGAAAGGATCAAACCTCCACCACATGGCGTAAGCACCTATGATAAACTATCAAAGAGGTCTTTTAAAGGGTTATAACATGAGGCGTAGGGATATGGTAAACACGGTTTTGTTGGATAAGGTAATATTTATTGGTGGCGAGTTAATCATCTTGGTTAATTACATGTACAATGTGGCGTTGCTTAGCCAAGACTCGACTCGACTTAAGCTAATAAATCAAAAATAACAAAAACATAAAACAAACATAGAATGAAACGGGATGGTAGTCCATATGTTTTTTCTCTTTTTCTTTTTTTATTTTTATTTTTTTTCTTTATTTTTATTTATTTATTTATTTATTTTTTATTTATTTTTTTTTGTGCATACACTTTTACCTTACCATCCAAAATAATACATCATAGGGAATTTGCATTCCCTTACACTTGAACTTTTACATACTTTACAATCAACTAGTCTAATGACTCGAATTAAGATAATCAAAACACTTGGAGTACTTTTTAAGATTAATGCATATATGGGGGTAATATATAATGTTCTTCCCCATTACTCCATAACACAAGTACTTTACCCATGAGTCCCAATCGTGCCAAAACAATATGTACAAGATATGACTCGACTTAGCAACCATGTAACCAATTAGACAATTAACTAAGGGTTCAAACAAATAACAATAATGCACTAAAGATGAGTGCATACACGGAAGGCTAAGGCGATTTGGTTGCACATTTGGGGTGGATTGTTAACAAATTCTTCCTTTAAGTAAAATGCTTAAAGTTAGAAACGAAAAGATAGGCTCGGAGGGGCGTACTAGGGGTATCGTGTACTAAAAATGAGTACAACGCAAAGGTGTGGGAAAAATTAATTGACTTTACTAGTCAAGGTTATTGACTTAAATGGTCAAGTAATTATGATACGGGTTTAACACAAGGGTGATCCTAATGCCTCTTATCATGTAGTAAATCCTACTACACGAATGTAGTCTCACTAGCGATCTTGGGATGCATCACTAACGCAAGTTCTAGAATCTAAGTACTACCAGTACACTCATAAGCACTAATAATGAATGCTTTTCCTAACAAATCTAAAGGCGAACCTCACATATTTGGGTGGAAAATTTTTCTGAGTGGTACGGTTTTTGTGCTAGTCATACAACTCCTATCCATGAGACGCTCATTAAGGCTAAAGCTTCACTCCTAAATGTTGTAAAAAAATTTAAATTTGGCGCTAAAATTGCCTTAACAAGTATTTCTCTTAGTTTTATTACACACCTACTATTGAACAAACAAACTCAAGCATAATTGTATTCTCTAAAGTATCATCATTTACCCTCCCCTTACACTAAAGCTGAACATTGTCCCCAATGTTCAATGAAAAGATGTAAAAGAATGAAAACAAATACTCCCCTGATTCGTTCGATGTGGATAGTGTGTCAACAAGGTTAGATCTTCTTCTAAGAAAATGAACTTTGAAAGCTTCCCTCCAGAAATATAAATCATCCTCTTGTCCAATGTAACCTGTTAAACCTAAGAAAACAATCAAGGCAAACCTCGCGTAAAATCGGCGGCAATCTATATATACTAAAAATCCTAGAAAACAAATTAAGATATAATGCTTGTGGAATGAATGTTTGCAGATTTCCTGGAGTTTATAAAATTAAAGAATCAACAAAAACTTTAAGACTCTGGTATAAACAAAACTCGCAATTTTTTTTTTCAGAATTATAGTACCTGACGCCGTTAGGTTTTTACTCCTGACGCCGTCAGAATGTTCCTGCAAAAATATCATGTTAAGTTTCTGAAAAATTTCTGGAAAAACTTATGCCTTACTTCCTGGAAAATCCTGCAAAACATCATTATGACTCGATACAAGCATTTGACTCAAACAATTACTAATATACATGTTTATTTAATATTGTTGTGGTTCATGTCCAATTTCGTTCTTATAAACAAATTTGAGTTTCCCTTACACTTAGCTTTTGCAAAATACCTTTATATGTAATTAAGACGAAGTTAAAAACAAAATAAAGCATTTTCACAATTTACTTTGAAGCATGATCCACAAACAATAAAAATAAAACATGCATACGGAAACAAATAAAATCAAACAAATAAAACAAATAAAACATGGGTTGCCTCCTAAGAATCGCTTTTCTTTATTTATGAGTCTTGTAGCTAGACTCAAGGTCATGGGCTATTACGTGACCTCGTCATCGTTTCCTGTTCCTAGGTCATCCTCAATCTTAGTTTTGTATTCCGGACCTAGTTTCAAGCATTCCTGGTAGAAACCAAACATCTTATTCATAACATAGTCTACTCCTCTACGTCTATCCTCGTCATTCCTATAGTAGACTGCTTGCTTATGTTCCTTTTCAATGTCTGACAAGAGCCGGAATTGTTCAATCTTATATGACATTTGGTAAGCTATCTCATCGCTCTCATATTTGAACCTAACTATCCCTAGGGACGGGTCATAATTCATCTTAGAGGCCTCAACAAATGGCTTTACGAACACTACTTGACTTAAGCAACCATCTATTACCGGAGGAATATCCTCTACAATCACAAAATCGGTAACATAAGTGAAGTTTCCTATAAAGACATGTAATCCTTTCACTCTTCCCATAAAGTTACTCATCCAACTCGTGTTGGGTATCATCCTATATCCAAGTTGCTTCTTCATTACCCAATTATAATATGTCCTAGTCATAATGTTTATGGGAGACCTAAGATCGATGTAAGCTTCCCACATATACATATGCCCAATGTTGCATGGTATGTTGATGTTGGAGGGATCACCTGCTTTGATGAGTAGTGAACCAACGACGTATGGTGTCTCGGGGTCATCGAATAGATCCTTATGGTATTCCCGTTCTTCCTTGGTGGGTAACCTATCGAAGTATCCTTCTACATTTTCTACTTCCTCAACTCTCTCTTCCTTTTTCTCTACAACTTTCTTAATCTCATCCTTGTCACTTTTTTCCTTATTATTGTCAACCGGCTTAATAGTAACTACATTGATAAAGTGGACGTGTTTAGATGATGAGGGATCCTTAATTTGGGTTCCGCTACTAGTGTCCCTAGTGTCCTTCTTTGGTGTAGTTAGCACTTGGTTGTTGAGAGCTTTCAACAAGTTGTCAATTTTATTGGTCATCTCCGCTTGTTGTTGATTGAATTCGGATTCAAACATAGCTATGCGGGCCTCTTGAGATGCCATAAATTTGCACATCAATCCTTCAAGATTATTGGTACTACCATAGTTGTTGGAAGGATTGTTGTTGAAAGTACGGTTAGAGGTTGGACCGTTTGATTGGTAGCGATTAGGTGGATTGGAAGAATTGTTTAGGGGCATGTTTTGGTTTTGCTTCCACCTAAGGTTCGGGTGATTTTTCCAAGAGGGGTTGTATGAATCACTGTAAGGGTTTTGCTCGGGTTTTAAAGTGTACCACTTGTCTCCCGCTCCATCGGTACGCAAGGATGCGTAATCCGAAAAAGCTTGTTCGGGGAGTTCCATGCAATCACGAGTGTCATGGGGACCACTACATAATTCACATGAAGAAGTGATTTTGTTCACTTGGCTTGAAGGTTTAGGAGCTTCGTAGGATTTCATGAGAAACTTGACTTGGTCTTCAAGTTCCATGATCCTACGGTCGGGAGTGCTTGAATTGTTCGAAGGCAAAGATATTGCCTTGACCATTTTGTTCAAATCACGGGGATCATTCCAACTTTCGTTGTCATAGAGAGCAAGATCTTCTATGAGTTCCCATGATTCTTTCGCACTTAGATCACGAAGCTTGCCACCGGCCGATTGGTCAATGGTTCACCTTGTGGATAGATCGATATGGTCATACAAAATTTGGACTTGGAGCCAAAGATCTATGCCATGATGAGAGACTTTTTGGAGTAAGTCCTTGAAACGAGTCCATGCTTCATATAGAGTTTCACCTTGACGTTGTTGGAACATCAAGATATCATTTCTAAGCTTATTAGTTCTCCCCGGTGGGAAAAATTGAGCAAGGAAACGAGTGGTGATATCATCCCAAGAGGTGATGGATCCCGCGGGTAAACGCTCAAGCCCATTGACTAGCTTGGTCACGTAGAGAGAATTGGAAGAGACTCAATCGGGTCGTCTCTCGAGTTACAACATCAAGGTCTATGGAATCAACGATTTTAAGGAAATCCTTGAGATGTTGATTAGGATCTTCGGAGTGAAGTCCATGGAATGCACATCCGCTTTGCACCAACCGGATGGTGTCGGATCGCAAGGGTGACACATTGGCTCCTTGAATGAGCTCAATGGTGTTTCGATAGCCTTGGTGGCTAGGACGGGAGTACTCTCCTAAGGTTTGGGGTCTAGGAGGTTGGTTTGGTAGTGGTGGGTTTTGTGGGTGGTTTTGTTGTGGTGGTTTGATGGGATCAAAGAGATTACCACCTTCCATGATGGCGGATGGTAAAAGTTACGAACAAAAAACGAAGAAATAAGATAGACTAAAGAAACTTATAAAAATAAAATAAAAATCTTACTAGAAAATAATCTAGCAAGTAGACCTAATAAAAAGAAATTCTAATCTAGACAATAACTATCCCCGGGCTGCGGCGCCAAAAACTTGATGCGTGGAATTGCACCCTCGCAAAAGGTTTTACCTCTCAAGGGATCTTGAGAAGCTTGCAATCCCCACCAGGCAGTGTACCTGTTCTTTGTAGTATAGTATAGTGACAAGTACCGGGGGATTGATCGTTCAACTCAGGAATAGTGTTCGCTAGGATTAAAAAGTCTACTAAACTAGGTCTAAAGGTGAAGGATGATTCTTTTTGTATTTTTATATTTTTTTGAAAGCAAGTAAAATCTCGGGTTTTGAAGGAGTGGGCGGAATTAGTTGCTAGTCAACTAACCCAATTAACTAAAGATGCAATCAAAATAAAATAAAATAAACTAAAACTAGTTTGTGGTGTAAACAATAATAAGAGAAAATGTGTTTACTTAGATTTCATTAATCCCTAGATATCTTTTACCGGTTGATTAGCTTGTTACAATTGCATGGATGACGGGTTATATTCCTTAATACTAGTCGTAGGGCCGTGTACGAAATTCCCTAACTCTATAAGCTCCTACTTCACTCCTATGTCTAGCCAACTAAAAGCTCCTAACATGGGATCACTAGAATTCGCTCATGCATTAAATACAACTATAAATCGTAGTACACATCCGATCATGTTTCTTAAGACGTTCAAGCAAGTTACCAATTGGAAGTCTGCCAGTTTTCTTATGCCTAACATCGAATACAATCATCCACAACAATTATAAACAAACCATCAACCAATAATCAACATCTAGGTTTCATTACATCTAAGCAAACACAATAAAAACCTAGCCTAGCATGTTAAAGAGAAGAAAAGCATAAGATAGAATCACACAACACATAGACATTTTGTATGATTATTGGAAAACTTATCTTCAATTGAACATGGATGGAACAAGGGTTGAAACCCTTATTATCACAAAAAATTCGTCTAGGGTTTTTACAAAGAATCTCTCCAAAAGTTCCACCCTTTATGAATGAAAATTAGAAAACTATATATAGATTTTACATCTTGACGGCGTCACGTTTTAGCTTGTGACTCCGTCAACTCACCGCCAAGATAAAATTCGTATTGCCTAGATCCACTTCTGACGCCGTCATGTGTAAGTTTACTCTGGGCCGTCACATGTGTTTTGACCCTGACGGCCTTGGTGACGCCGTCAGGCCAAATTGCCTTGAAAATGTTCTGGGCCATCATGTGTATTTTCCACATCCACCTCTTTTGCCAAGCTTGACGCCGTCACTTTCATTGCCTTGACGCCGTCAGGTACTGTTCCCAGCAATGATTTTGAGACTTTGTCATTTTCTTCACTTTTTCGCTCCAAAATGCTTCTTTTTGTAAATTTCCTCTCAAAAGTACCTAAAATGACAAAAGGAACGATTTAGGTTAATAATTGATCAAATAATTACGAATTCGGGCTTAAATGACCCCCCAAAAGCGGTACACTTTTCGCCTTATCACGTGCAACAAATTTCCTTCACAATACAACAACAAATTACATAAAGCTTTAAACTTTTCAATACCCTTTATCGAGAATCATATATATGTGTAATTTCACACATACCCATTTTGAAAAAAATATCAACAGCTTCAAATAATTGATAATGGCTATTAAAAAAAATATCAACAGCTTCAAGTATAGCCCCTTCCATTGTTATTGATAAGTAGCAGCATTGGTAATGGTGGCGGTGTGACGTCGGCGATGGTGGCGGTGCGAGTACATCGATGGTGGAGATGCGACGACAATGATGGTGGCGGTGTACTGCGGGGCGGGGATGGTGACGGTGTGACAATGATGATATAGACGGAGATTGATTAACATCGCCGATGGATTATACAGATACGTTACATATGAGTATAGATAGTTAAGAAAAATAGAGAGTGGACTATATAGATACGTTATATATGAGTATAGATAGTTAAGAAAAATAGAGAGGGGGAAGAAGACGAGGGGTAAAGTAGTCATTTCACAGAAATAACAGGATTTTATAACAGATAACAGGACATTGACCGAGGGAAAACGAGTCAAGGGACCTCATTGATACAAAAACCATCAAGTTTGGACTCCCGGTGACGTAAAAACCCAGGTTTGTCCCAACGTGATGTTTTTTGTTAAGTTCAAGTATCAACGGTGTATTTTACTCAAAAATAAAATATGAATTTGAGAGTTTATATTGGTTGGGTTTAATATACAATAGACAAACACAACAAAACCAAGTCAAAAGACCAAGTCAAAAGGTCACTTGTTCAACTCAAATCCCACATACCAAACACACAAGTAAACAAACAAACACCCCCTGAACAAAAACACAACAACAACAACAACAACAACGTTCGATCGATCTCTACCTCCAGTTTTCCCAAACAACGTTAATCCCACCAAACATATGCTTCAAAGGTACCATAAAAACACTTTATTTCTTAAAATTTTCATTTCTAGTCAGAGAACAACATTGTTTTGTTGTTTAATGGAATAAGTTATGTAACTTAGTTAGTTTAATTATATACTGAAATTAAGTTTTGAAATTTGGGTTGTTTTGAATTTAGGGATTGGGTTTAAATAAAGTGTGTAAATTTTATTTATTTATTATTATTATTATTTTTGTTGTGATTTAATTGCGGAAGGTAGTGAAGTGTGACGCGGTGGCTCTGGTTGTTTTCATTCTGAAGTTGCAATTGGTTTTCTTTTTTTAGGCAATTCAATGTTTTGTTTTGTTTAGGGGGTGTTTGTTTCGGCTTATATAGTCCGCTTAGAGCATTGGGTAAGTTAACCCCGAGTTATACCATAACTCACCGCCACGTCAGCTTGTAAGGTGTTAACTTGGTGTGTTAACTTTAGTGGGCGGTAAGATAACTCACCTGAGTTATGCCATAACTCACCAAAAAAAACACCTGAGTTATCCCATAACTCACCCCCTCGGTAAGTTAACGCAGCGATATGCCATAACGTACCCCCTTAACGCTGCGTTAAGGCCATAACTTGGTGCGTTAACTCAGCTTTAACTTTGGGGGGGGGGGGGGGCGGTAAGTTAACTTGGTGCGTTAAGCTATAACTCACCTTGGTGAGTTAACTTACCTTATGCTCTTATGGCTTATTTGGTTTTTGGCTTATGTTTTATAAGCTCACTTTTGTGGCTTATTTTGAAACTTTTCGGCTTATATAAGCTTATTATAACATAAGAAATATATATAAACCAAAAAAGATTCAAAATAAGCCACAAAAAGTGAGCTTATGAAACATAAGCCCAAAATCAAATAAGCCATAAGCTAGAGCTGAAACAAACACCCCCTTAGTCGTGTAATTCGTTCATAATATGTATAATGCGTCTTGTCTTTATAGTTATGAGACGTTATACATGCTTGACTGGTTAACTTGTGACCCTTTTTTTATAGGTTTCCTAGGGCTTCTAAAAATGTATGCAAATTGTACCATGCCACGTGAGACAATTTAAGTGAAGAGATATGTAGCAAACATACTATAACTCTATAAGTCATGAAAAGTAGTAATCTTTTAATGCATACTCGCACAGAAAAGCAATAAAAGGAAAGGGGAAAAAAGATGTGTACTTGATTAAGTTTGGATGGAACTTTTTACGCTTTTTCTGTTTATGAACTGTTTGTGCTCACTTAATCGTGTTAAATATTGCTACTAGTTGCTGGTATCGATGGTAATCATGCTAGTAAAATTGAAGTTGGCTTAAATTTCCGGCCTTTTGTGTATAGTTTAGCAACTCTTCATAATATAATACTATGATGAAGTCGTTGGTCAAACTGGAGTTTGGGAATTAATCCCTTAACTTTAGGCGGTTAGAGCCGTATCTGGTATATGTATTTGGAGTTTATAAGGCTGAATGACTCATCAGGCATTCAGGACAAATAGAGAAGGCCTTCAAGAACTATATATCAAATGTCGAATATTTCTTTTGTTAGCTTATTCATGAATGTTCATTACTTTGGATTATCATTATTAGTAACTGCCAATGGATTTATACCCCCAAACTGTACCCGATAGTTTGAGTTATATGTTTTTTTTCTTTCTCATACTTTAACTAAGCAGTTTTAAAGCATTTATTAACAAACATGGTGAAATTAATTTCTATCGATTTTGTATGGTTGGATTGTTAAGAGTCATTAATGGATATACATGTGAGTCCTTTATCGAGAGAATGCTTAATTTGACTAAAATAACTTGAGCTACATGTCACTTGTTATTTGTCAAAAGGTTGATTGGCAATATACGGAATAACTTTATCTATTTGGTTTATACAGCATGTCAATAGAATGCTTTATTTGGTCTATTTGGTTTGTAGCTTAGGCTCCCTTGTTTTTGTTAAATTACGTTAGGTGGAGGTTCCTTTAATGCAATGGACATGCATATTTGAAAAGTTTCAGATGACATCAGTATAATTGGTAACCCCTAGATACTCAGAGCTCTATAATTCTAAATTTGAGAGGTAAAATATACAATCAGGATTTAACCTCAATTACTGATACGTTATTTATATGCTTATTGTTGAAAATTTTCAATCAAATGAATATTTATTTATGTATCTTACTATGTGTCACTTATATGCACGCAATCGGAGTATCATTATCTTACTTGTCACAAAATAATGTATTTGTTTATTTATTACAAACCCAAGCTATCAACGTCAATAACTTAAGATACCACAGACAGTGTCCTACTATAGGATATCCTTTCAAAAAAAAAAAAAAAAAAAAAAAAAAAAAAATTGTTTAGCGGTTGGGACGTCATAGGAAGATAATATGCCAATATATTACATATTTCATTGCTATGTCTTGATGTGTGATATTCTGCTTAATCTATAAAGGAAAAAGGTATTATTACAAAGTGCATGTCCTAGAAAAACACATATATTGTCTGTTATTTAGAAGTTGCAACCTGTTATTAAGTTTATACTTTACATCTTTGTGTCTAGATATGCCTGATGAATGGATAAAATATAGAATACAAACTGGATTGATGTTACCCCTGAAAGATAGTTTTAAGATGGTTCTTTCTTTTATTTCATATCATAAATTTTGTTTACGTATTAAATGTGGATATTTGTGTTAAAGATAATAAAATAGGATACGGTAACAGAAAACTATCTTGGAGTTCAAAATTGTAATTTTTCCATTAGAAAGATAATTACTTCCTAAGTTTTAGGGTACTACTGATGCTTTAACATTAGCACTGACCTATGTTATGCGGTTATGCTCCATATGTAGCTGTAAATATGGCAATTTGAGGTTTATATTTGGGTAACTATGAAATTATCCCTATTAAGTATATAGGTTGTGAACATGGATGGGTTGGATAAGGGAAGACTTTAAATCTTACCGAGCCAAATATGATTGCGACTTGTGAAAATTAAAATTTTCTGATAAAACGAAAAGATTTTGTAGAAGCCGATTTAGGAAGTTATATGCATGAACTTTTTAGACAGTGCTTACATTCATCTGATTGTTGTATGTTGGCAGGGAAGTTTGGTAGATGAGTTCATCAGACGGATATGCTTATGATCCTTGAATGCTGCTTATTTCATTCTATCTGGGAAGTACCAACCATTAGGTAAATAATACTGGAAATGAGGGTTCAGAAGAAGTAATCATTGCATTGTTACAAGCACTCGAAAGCTGCAGGTGGACTACCAGAGGTATCTGGGTTCGGGAACTGGGCTAACTGTGCAGGGTCTTGTTACTCATAGTAGTGGTTCAGGAAATAGCTAAAGCTCTTTGTGATATGTGGTCCACGATTAAAGGCATTGATGGAGCACCAACCGATGTCAATGCCGATGCTACGTCTCCAAATGGAAATAACAATGAAGAAAAATCAGAACAATTGGTATGTTCTGACGCCGTTCAACAAGAAACAGATGAACGAGAGATACCAACAACACAAGAAGTAGTTATGGAATCTGAAATGGAAATAAGTTCGGTACCCTTTGAGGATGACTTTCCCGTCGATGAGGCCCCTCTCGTTAAAAAGAAGCCGTCTAAAAGACGTCCAAAAAAGAGGTCTAAAAAAGACGACTCGGATAAGGAACAACGTAACGTTCCATGGACCGTGGCTGAAGAAATTGCATTGTGTAAAGCTTGGGTCAACACATCAGAAGATAGCTCTAGAGGGAATTCGAAGAAAGCACAAGGGTTTTGGACTGAGGTACTACAATACCTTGAGAAAGAAAGGGGGGTATCTGGAATTCGTACTTACGATTCGATTAACTGTAAATGGAAGAGTTTGCGTGGTAAAGTAAGTCAATTTTGTTCCAGTTACGATAATGTGGTTAGAATGAATGAGGGTGCGTCAAATGTGGTGGTCCTTCAAAAAGCAATAGATGAATATCGTGATGAGTATGGATCGCACTTTACACTTCTTCATGCGTGGAGTCTTCTAAAAGATCATAAAAAATGGAAAGAGGTAGAACTTCCAATAATTCGAGGGCATGGTCGCTTAGGGAAAAAATTGAAGTCCACCTCGTTCAACACATCTGAGTCCGCACATGTTGTGCAAGGAACTCGACCAGTAGGCGTGGACAAAGCCAAGAAGAAAGCGGCATCCTCGTTCGTTCCCTCGGTGTCATCAGGTGAACCAATTGTTGATTTGGATAGGAAGAAGGGAGAATGGGGCGTCTTTTTGGAATTAAAGAAGCAGGAAATTGAGATAAAAAAAAGGGAAATTGCATTGCGAGAAAAGGAGTTTGAGTTCTTACAAGATAAGCAACGTCAAAAAGATGAACTATTCTATACGACACCCCATGATCATTTGAGGGGCAAACAACTTGAGATAGTGCTGGAGATGAAGGAAAAAATTAAAATGAAGTATAATTTAGATTATTAGTTTTTATGTTTTTTATATGTATTTAATTTTTTAATGTAATGTTGTTTAATTGATGAAATTTTAAGTTTAGTTTAAGTAATTTTGTTTAAAAAAAATACTAGTATATATATATACTTTGGTGGTTGATTTGCTTGTCTGAAAACCTTCTGATCCCAGGTATAATTATTGCTATCCAGTACTACATCACTATATATTTAAAAAAAAAAGAAAAAAAAGAAAAAAGAAAAAAAGAAAAAAGGTACTACATCATTATAAGGGTGAGCATCGATCTAAAACCAGATCAGACCGGATCGAGACCGAATTCGACCAAAACTCTAGATCGGGGATCGGACAATGTGTTTGGTTCGGTTTGGGTTAGTCCGGTCTGGTCCTTTGGTCAGCCAGGACCCAAGAAGGCATAATGGTCGGTTTTTACGTAAGACCGATCCGGACCCGGAGCAAACCGAGACCGAAATAAGGAAAATGTTGGGACCGAGATCAGACCAATGTTCCTTCGGTTCGGTCGGTCCGATCGGTTTTCTCGGTCTCAGTCGGTCTTGGGTCTGCGATGCTCAGCCTTACATCACTATGAATGTTTGGTTAAAGATTTTGTAAAAGGGTAAATTACACCATTGGTCTTTGAACCCAATTTCGTTTACCCGTTTGGTCCTTCGTTTTAAGGTTTCTCATGGATAGTCCTAAAGGTCGCCTTTTTGGTGCGCGCTTGGTCCCAAGCACTAATTGTCGTTAGTTGACATCGATTTCACACGATTTGTCCCAAGTATACGATTGGTTTTTTAGTCATCTCACTTTCACACTTTGGGCTTATTGAGAAATGTGATAGTTACTGTAAACTTTTTGTTTTTTCCCTTAACCTAACACACTCTCATCTCACAATACACAAATCACATTACACACACAAAACTCTCTCATATCTTCCACACATCTCATTTACAACCATCCCCACCCCAACAACTCCCACCACCATTAAATCCGCCAACCCATTATTAATTACGGCCGCCCATAACCATCGCCGTCCACCACAATCCATGCCACACATATTTACACACAAACACGCATGCACACTTTACACCCACTAGTAAAATTTGTTTGTTTGGTTTGTATTAGTAGGGGGACTAGTACCGAAAATCTGGTATCACAATCCTCACCCTATTAGCATGGTTTAGAAAGAAAAAAAAGCATCTCCACATTTTGATTAATGAATTTGTCTTTATCTAAAATATATGAGCCCAAGTTTATTCCTTACCTCTCATTTTTTTTCTTTATTTATTTTTCATAATAACATATTTTAATTTCAAATTTTATTACAATAAAATGTTACATATTTAATCACTCTAAATCCAAAACCAAGTCATATTCCAAATTTAAATCCAAATCCTTATCTTAAACCCATCTACAAACCAAATGGGCCCTTAATGGTGTCTCTGGAAGTAAGAGTGGGTGTTGTGATGAAGATGGAGATGAAGTTAAAGGAAAAAGATGAAGATGGTTGAAGATGCAGGGGTTTTTATGTATAAAAATGTATGTTTATTTTATGTAGATGGGAATGTCTCGCTGGAAACCGCCGATATCTCGCCGGATTGAGTCGTTGCCGCCGCTGTTGGTGTAAAGTTCATGTAAAAGTTTGTTATAAAATTTGTATGAATTTTGTTCTAAAACAAGTTGGTAAACCCGCGCGTTGCGACGGGATTTCTGGAATACAAATTATCTAACTTCATAGTTCATACTACCAATTTATTGTAAATGATCAACTAAATTTCCAAACAAAATGGAAACCTTCAATAGCTAAGTATATCAAACACTCTTTTGGGGCAGAAAATACAAAAACCAAACGCCCTTGATGGGCTGAAAATAAGCTTAAGCAAACGCCCCTGATGGCTGAAAATATGCAGCACCAAACACCCCTTTTGTGTAGAAAAAATAAACAAACAAAACGCACCCTTTTGTGTAGAAAAATCAACAACCAAATGCACCCTTTTGTGCAGGAAAATCAGCATCAAAACGCGCCCTTTTGTGCCGAAAAATCAGCAACAAAACGCACCCTTTTGTGCAGAAAAATGAGCAACCAAATGCACCCTTTCGGGGCTGAAAATAAGCAGATCCAAAGTCACTCTTTTGGGGTCAAAATAAGCAGATCCAACGCACCATTTTGGGCTCGGAATAAATAGATCCAATACACCCTTTTGGACTGAAAATGTCCTTTAGCTGTGTGTGTGCACCAAGTGTAGTGGTGTACCTCCAGACAATGTTCCCATTACAACCACCATGAACTTTCTTACACCAAGGGCTCCAACTGCAAGAAAGATAGGAAAATACACTAAATCAAAGGTTTGTTACTACAACAACTTTAAATACGAAAAGTAGTAAGAGTTGTAATGTGAGCTCAAACTACAGAACTCATGATCATTCCTGTACACTAAAGTAAATTACAGGGAAGTTTCGATGAGCATTTACTCTAACAATTCCAACTTGAAGTTCCCAAATTATGAATTTTCTGATTTTCTAAGTATTTGATTGTGCAAAACCGAAGACTAAAATGTTATTACATATCCAAGAATAGGTAGGCTATCATCTGAAACAAAAGGGTGCGTTGGATCTGCTTATTTTGAGCCCAATTTCTTATTTTCTGATTATGTACTTAATTTTAGGCAGATAAGCAGTTTGGATATATAACAAATAACGTTTGTCTATATCCTCACTTTGGAGTATACTAAGCATTGTTTCCTTTGACACTTTCTAACCAAAGTATTCATTTTGGAGTTTTACTGCATTTTTTTACTGGATGCACATATCCAACCTTCATTTCTAAATAGCTATTCATAAAAATGTCATAAGCCTGAATAATAAGTTAATCCAAACATTACCAACATTTTTATACATCCAACAACAATTAGAGTTGAGCGTTTGGATTTAAATAAGCCATAACTTTTCCGAAAGTAAGGATTGTCACTTAGGAATGACTCTCAGACGATTCGAATGTTTCAAAACAGCATAAGCAGTAATAAGCAACCATAAACATCCGATTAAACTATAATCAAGTAATGAATGTATATTAGGATGTTGAAAAGCAAGAAAGTCACACACCTGCGATGTAGCAGTTCCAATGATTGAAGTACATATCCCATATTTTGTAGTTGGTATTGGTATAATCGACACTATGATGCAAGACCTTTATATGCACGGAATCAGGTGATATTAGTTAAGAAGCATTGAAGCATCTCAATTGCTTGTAGTACTTAAAACATAATCAAATAAATATAGCCTGATTCATGTGGATACTGTAAAGGCGGCAACATAGGTTCCTGCTAGTCATTTGGGAAAAAAAAGGATGTTAAGCATTAAAAAAAAAAAAAAAAAAAATCATAAACAGCACATTATTAGTTGCACTTACAAAAAAGGAGTACATAATGAAAAAAATAGAAAACACATGTAATCCCAATCACTCCTTGTTACTTGGCACCTATGCACAAAAGTAGAAAAATTATGTATTACCAAACACCCCTTTATAACTTGTACTTACTTCAGCTAAATAATAAGTGCATAAGTAGAGAAGTAGAAAATATAAGTAATCCAAAATAGCCCTGTACTATAAATATTTCTTATATAAGTATATAATATTATCTTTAAGTCACTTTCCTATTAGTAGTCTAAGAATAAATGATTACAATGGGAAACGGATGTAGGTTGTAAAATCAAAATGTTAAGCATAGGATTAGTCCACAAAATCACCACCAAGTAAATATGATATTACATGAGGTGATGTTCAAGTTAAATCATGTGCATTCATACGCCTAATTATAGATCCATGACAAGTATTTTATACTTGAGCATTGGTATTTTAGTATTTTTTTCTAGTAATCAAACCAATAGAGCCATTATTTAAACATAATGTGAATCCTTTTATTTTTGTAAGCTCATGAAAAGTCGAGCCATGGTAATTTAAACTTTGTTACCTTGCTATATACATGGTGAGAAAATTACGTGTATGTTCCTGATCACCTAGTATTTGATCTGTTTTATATACAATAATAAAGTATCTGATCATCTAGTCATTCTAACACTAACTAAAGTACACACTTAATATATGATGTGTGGGAATCGCAACAGGCTTTACCTCTCGAGGGATCTCGAGAAGCTTACAACCCCCACCAGGCAGTGTACCTGATCGTTGTAGTATAGTATAGTGACAAGTACCGGGGGATTGATCGTTCAGCTAGGAATAGTGTCGTTAGGATTGAAATTAATCTAACTAGGTCTAAAGGTGAAGGATGATTCTTTTTGTATTTTTAAATTTTATGAAAAGCAAGTAAAAATCTCGGGTATTGGGAGAGTGGGCGGAATTAGTTGCTAATCAACTAACCCAAAAGCTACTAATTAAACTAATTAACAAGAAAAGTAAACTAGGGTTCTACAAGATAAGTGAAGCATGTCTACCCATGATATGTTACTCCTTGCTAGCTATCCAATCCTACCTATTGAATTGTAACCTTGTTTTAATTGACGGGTTGCATTCCTTAATACCATTCATGGGGTATCGCACATAACTCCCCAATTCTATGAGCTCTTATCTCCTCCTATACCATGCCCATCACAACCATAGGGATTGTAAACAGTGGCTCATGCATTAAATACAACCAATAAAGACCTTAGTGCAAGAGGTTCATGTTTCCTAAGACGTTCAAGCATGTTACCATTTGGAGATCTGCCAGTTTTCTTAAGCCTAACATATAAATCATTCAATCAAAACAAGAATCAATAGGAAACAAGGATTATAAACTAAACCAACTAGATCTATTGAAGTTGTCACGCCTTAATTGATGGAGATAGACACAACATCAACAAGAAATCAATGAGATCTAATCAATTATATACAAGTTTCACATAATCATAAGTAGACACAAGGTGAATTAGCAAATCATCATCAAAGAAGAGCAAACAACAATGATAATGGAAAACATAATTAAGATAGAATCATCAAACCAATACATGATGTTTATGGAGTGATTGAAACCCTCTAAGTTGCTGGAAAAACACCCACCTAAACCCAGGAATTGACCTTAGGGTTTAGGGCTTACAAAAAGTGAAGTTATGATGTTATATTTATAGGCATGTTTTCTGTCGGCAAGGCTTGACGGCGTCAGCTCGTTCTCTTGACGCCGTCATGACCATTTTTTCACCAAATTGTAGATCTCTTCGTCCTCTTCGCGTGGGCTTTTGAATCACCTAAATCCGAGTTCGTATGCAAAAGTTATGACCAAAACAATATCAGCTACTCCGCGCGCAAGTTTTGACAAGTTAACACGTGACGGCCTTGGGTGACGCCTTCAAGTTCTCTCTGGGCCGTCACCACTTTTACTCTTGACGCCGTCACCAAAGTGCTCTTGACGCCGTCAGGTACTGTTCTCAGCATGGAAAATTAAGTCTTTGGCGTTTTCTTCACTTTTATGCTCAAAAAACGTCCAAAATGATTCCTTTTCCTGAATTCACTCCCAAAGGACCTAAAATCACAAAAGGAACGATTTAGGGCATTATTTGATCAAATAAATTCGAATTCGGGCTTAAATGACCCCCTAAAAACGGATCATTTTTCGCCTCATCAATATACAACCTATTTATCCGAAAAAATGACTAAATGACTGAACAGCACTTTACGCTTCACCTGCCTAAACTTAAGGTGTGTTTGGATTATCTAATATATTCAGGCTTATAGCTTTTCCAATTTCAAATAAGGCCAACTCAATTTATGTAGCAATTTTTATGACCATTTTTATTAAATGTGTATTCTGTAAACAACCAAACTCAAACTTAAATTAACGAAACACGATAATCACACAATTTGATAACAATAAAAATTTCAATTAGAAAGTAAATACTACTGTAATGTTTAATGAAAACATACTGAGCAATCTTCCTAACTGATGAGGTTGGAGGCGTCTGAAGCTCAATCACACACACATTGCCAAGAAAGTCAATCACTGCAAAAACATAAAACATTAATGATACATGTTATGTTACATATCTTCTAAACTAAAATAAAACTTGTGTTAAAGTTAAACCAATAGAAGGCAAAAAAACTTCCCACAATCTTCAATCTTTGTTATCAGTATTCCATCTATCCATACATCTTCAACCTGCAAAGTACCTGCAAACAACAACAAATAACAACCAAAAATACCAACACTAAATAAAGTTCTCGAATCAATGAAGATCAATACTTACAAATTAGAACTCTAACCCATGGAATTTCAGTCGCATTACTCTTTTTTTAAGCCCCAAAACAGTACCAGTAAGTAATTCCTAAAATTAAATATTTTGGATTAAAATACATCATAATCAGGTCTTAAAAAGTTCTAATGGCACACACCAAAATAATTGAAGCAAATACATCAAAAATTTATTTTCTTTTACACATTCATCATGAATATACATCCGAATTAGGTGTGATTAGACTCAAAACTGGGTATTCCACCCAGCTGGTAAATGACTTACCAAGTGCTGGCCACAACTGATATAGATTTTTATGTCACAACTAATATGTATATCTTATTTAAGCATCAAAAGCTAAAGAAAAATAAGAAGCTAAACAAACTTACCACACTTCCAATTCTATTAGGCGTTTTATCAAACAAATTGTAGGCACAACTCAATCTACAATTTCTGCACCATGAACTACAACCACAACACAACCCCACAACCCCTATTTCCCATACTTTATCCATTGTCAACCACATTCGTACTTCTCATCTTTCACTATTCCTGTTACAAAAGATCATAAGACAATCATGATGGATTATTGAAACCAATTGATGAGGCAAAAAATGAACCGTTTTTAGGGGGTCATTTAAGCCCGGAATTGAATTTATTTGATCAAATATTGCCCTAAATCGTTCCTTTTGTGATTTTAGGTACTTTGGGAGTGAATTCTGGAAAAGGAAGCATTTTGGATGTTTTTGGAGCGTAAAAGTGAGGAAAACGGCAAAGACTTAATTTTCCATGTTGAGAACAGTACCTGACGGCGTCAAGAAGGAAATTTTGACGGCGTCAGGAGTAAAATCCATGACGGCCCAGAGAAAACCTGAAGGCGTCAAGAGTAATCTTTGTGATGGCCTGCAAAAGGAATACACGTGACGGCGTCAAACCCAGATCTAAGCAGTCCGAGAATTTATTTGGCGGCGAGATGACGGCGTCAGACATTTGTTCTTGATGCCGTCACCTCACAAAATCTATATATACTTTTCTATTTTTCATTCATTAAGTGAGGAACTTATGTGGAGAATACTAGGGTCGAACCTAATAAACCCTAGGTCGTTTGTAACAGTATTGTTGGGAATTAAAATTAAGTTGATAAGACAAAACATGTGAAACATGAGGGACTTATGGAGACAAAGGAAGAAACTTTCAAAGAAAGAAAAAGATTATTGCATATCTTTTTATTATTCTAGAATATCCTTTGTAACCCTAGTATCTCTATTATATAAAGAGATATAGGGAATTGATATTGGTGGTACGTACAAAAGATGTAAACCTAGTAAAGGTGTGTGTGTGTAACCCTAGGGCGTGAGTATGCTTATGTAAACGCCTAGGTTAGTTGATTAGTGTTTAGCCTCAACGATCTTAGATCGCTGTTAGTGTGTAACCGTGCTACACTTGATCACGTAGCATTGGGGCTTTGGTGTATGTTAGAGTAGAGATGATGACGAGAAACCTTGTTAGCAATAATAAAGATGTTTTGTTTATTCCGCTGCGTACATGTTCTTTATCTTTATTATTGTGCAATCCCTAGATGAGGTCTAAACAACCTCGAGCTATAAACGATCTTATCAATTGGTATCAGAGCCATGGGGCTCGTGATCGTGGGATTAAACAAGGTTTGGTTTGTCGAAGATGGAAGAAAATTCGAATCTGGTTCGTATCTTCAAAACTCACTGCAGGTCAGTTTTCAAACATCGATATCTCCTTCGTTAACCGTTGGATCGGGCTGAAATTTTTATTGGAGCTTCTCTACATGTCAAAGAAGAGTTTCACCGGAGGGATCTTCAATCTAAGCTTCCAATAAAAAGATAAAAATTCTTGAAAACTGCTGCAGAGAGGTATATTATTTCGAATTTTTAGGGTTCTTCACCGGAGGGATCTTCACACGAAATCAATCAAACAGCAGCAACATACAAACAATAAAGAGCATAATAGACTCATTGATGGAAACGATCAATTTGGGTTTGTGTTAAACCTGAACGTATAGAAAGTGAAACCCTAAACATGAACAATCAACATCATAGCCTCCCCTTACTCGTATATCATAGGGTTTCTTTTGTAGTCGTCTCCTTTTTTTTTTTTTTTTTTTTTTTTTCCACGAGTCGAGCAGTGCTATAATTGTCACAAGATGGGGCACTTTGCAAGAGAATGTAGAAAACCAAGGAAATCTGATAACAAGTCAACTTGGTACAAGAAGGATAAGAACAAAGAACCTACAACAGAAGAGCCAAAGGTGCTATTGGCTATTGATGGAGTGAGCTTTGATTGGAGCTTTATGACTCAGGATGGAGAAGATGATTTAGAATCTGCAATGCTAGTTACTGAGCATGCACTCATGGCTTTCTCTGACACTGAGGTACATACTGATAATGCTTGTTCTAAAAACTGTAAGGCCTTAAAAGAGTTAGAGATCTCTAAAACACAAAATGATGCACTGATGCTAGATTTACATCATACTAATTATAATTTAGCAAATCATAAAAGAGGTCTAGGTGTTTTAGAAAAACAGATAGAGCATTATAGGGCAAATGAATCTAAGTTCAGTGATGACATTGCTGTTTTAAAAAGAGACTTAGATTTTTATGTTGAAGTGAATAAAGCTCTTAAGGAAGAGATTGAAAAAGTTAAGAAGGCTAGTGAGAACATTCAGATAACTAATCAAACACTAGACCATCCATCTAAGAGCATTAGCAAAATTTGGGAAGCCCAAGTTGTGAGCAAAGCTAAATCAGGTCTTGGATACAAATCTGTTCCACCACCTCTAAGAGGTGTTCCAGCACCTCCTGGTATTGACCTAGCTCACACAGGTTTAGAAGAATTTCAGGATCTACCTATGACCTATGGACCAAAATTTGTTAAACCAGTTGAAACTAAAAAGGTTCAGGTTGAGGTTGAGACTTTTGATAGTGCTAGTGACTCATCTCTTAAAGATGAATGTTTGAATGTTGAGTCTAAATCTAGTGTTCCTGAAAATGTTAATGTAGAGGAAAGAAAAAGTATTCCAGAAGTAGTCAAAGAGAAGCCTAGGACACAGACAAATTACACTAGGCCTACTACTAGGTATGCTGAGATGTACAGGGATAGGTCTAAATCTCCTAGAGGGAACATGAGAAGTTGGAATCATGTTAAAACTAGGCAGTTTGGTAGTGATTTTGTGTTCAACAATAAGGCCTGTCATATTTGTGGTAGCTTTGATCATCTTTCCTATACTTGTAACTACCACATGGGAAGAAGGGAAGTGTTTGTGAATACAAGGGTGAATGGACATAATTCTAATAAAATAACTCATCCAAACCCCCTAAGCAAGATGGTTCCCAGGTCTGTTTTACTTCACACTGGCATAAAACCAATTTCCACTGCTAGACCAACAGTTGCCACTGCCAGTAGTAAAAACAGAGTTCATCCTAAGTCCCCTGTCACTACTTTTGTTAAATCTTATCAAACAGGGAAAAAGACTTATTTTGAAAAGAATGATCACAAGAATCATATGTGGAGACCCAAATTCACTAATCCAGCAGTTTCCACTGCTAGGCCTGCAGTTACCACTGCAAGACCAAATGTTTCCACTGGTGTCTATGTGAATAATAAAAGGGTAAACATGGGTAATGCTGTTAAGGCCTCAGCTCGTTGGGAATGGAAACCAAAAGGAACAACAACCTCAAACAATCCCAATGGTGTATCAATGACCTTTGATAGATACAATTATATTGATACACAAGGCAGATCCAATTCATTTGTGGCTTGGGTCCCCAAAAGGTTCTAATTCGTTTATGTTGAGTGCAGGGACAGTCAAAGACTCCTAATGATTATGAATGACTTGATAATACTTTCTGAGTTTTACAGTGACTCACTATTATGTTTGCAAGTTGTTTGGTATATGTCTGTTCTAAAAATGTTAAGATATTGCAAGTAGTGTGTTAAAGACATCAAGATTTGTAGCCAAGGGAATGTGGTCAAATAAGCTGAACATGGTTTCTACTGCAAAGATAATAATGCTGAAGGTCTTACACAAATTGATTAATTAAAGAAGATCTTTTCATTCATTCAAAGACACAAGTTACAGCTTACATTCAAAGTTCCAACTGAATTACAAAGACCATTCCTAAAACATTTGGCTAAATGAGTACTACTAGCTTCTATCAATTATTACATAATACTTGAGGCTATGACAAGTACAATGAAGAAGCTGAAGATGAAAATGGAAAAAGAAGAGAAGGAAGACTGTGAAGATGCTCAAGTACCAAAGTCAAGAAAATACTCAAGAACTTTGTTCCTTGGCAACATTCCTCAGTCATCTATTTCTGCTTCTCCTTTCCCTTACGTGTGATCTGAGCCTTCTTGCACTGTCCAATATGTCCTTGATGCAGAAGACCAGGTTCTGGAGCAGGAAGATCCAACACCAATTTTGGTGATGTTGGGAGAGATGGATCTCTCTTACTTGATCTTGGTTGGGATTTCTCTGGTGTGGAAGGAGGAAGAAAGGTTGAATCTTCATTCTCTTCCTCTGAAGATTCTTCATCAGAGGTCCAGATGAAGGGAGAGACAAGCTCTCTCTCAGCAGGATTAGAAACATGGCTTGATTCACCCTTTATGTGTGCATTCCATTGTTTTTCTTGCACATCCTATCGTTTCTCCATCTCTCTCTCATAGTCAGAATTTTCAAGCCCCCATGGATATGGTGGTACATCTTCTTCTGATGTTGGAGAAGAAGAGTGTTGATCAGAGGTTTCAGGGTTTGATGGCATGGTTTTGAAAGAAAATTAGGGGTTGAAAGATTATTTGGGGTAAATTGGTGACTGAGATGTGGTGTTTGGAGGTGATTAAATAAGCCAAGGTTAGGTGTTATGCTAATTAATGAAGGTTATTTACTTCCATCTGTTTTGGTTGGTTGGAGTAGTAACTGTTGTTTGACTTTTGAGAAGATATTTTTGTGTATAGTAACTTGGTTAAAAAGTTACTTGGGTTAATCTCTATGGGTTAAGATGAGATTTATTTTGTGTTGTAATTTACAACCCATATCATTGGAGTAATAAGGTGTGTATCAAAGACACACAACAAATGGTTATTGATTCACCATGTCTAACCCACATAAGAATCAGCTAGTCCAAGAGCAAACGGCTTCTGGTAAAGACTTATCAAATCCGTTGATAGCTGATAGTTTGCTAAAAACTATGATAAGAGTAGCAAATTTTACATGTTTTACTTACCACTGCTCTTTGAAATTTTGTTGATTTTTACCACTGCAAGTTCACCATTTCCACTGACAGTGTAAATTTTACCACTGGTGAACTAGCCGTTACAACTGTGTGTCAGTAATCTTATTTTTACTAGCCGTTGCATATATAACTGTCTTTCCTTATTAATAGGGTAAAATTTTTGGGAATTATCTACTTACCAAACTTTATTTATTCTTTTCTAAGGATAAATCTTTCTATAGATAATTCACCATACGCGTTTTTCTCAAAACCCTATTAGTATAAATCGATCATTATACGGCTTGCTCTTTATTCTCGATTACTAACACTTTTATCTCTCAAATCACAAAATCATGGTGACTCTCAAGTTTGCAGATGAACACAATCAAGTGGCTTACCTACAAAAGTCCAACAACAAGAGTGGACCCGTTTTTCATCAGATTGTGGATTTCCTAAACACAACTCATATAAGGTATGCCTTAACTATGAATCCCACAATCTTTGTTTCTCAAATCAAACAGTTTTGGAACTCTGTGGAGTCCATAACACTTGAACAGGGGGACATACATGAATCTGTGGAAGCTCTTAGAGCCACAGTGGATGGGGTAACTATTGATGTTACTGAGTCATCTTTAAGGAGAATTCTCCAATTAGATGATCTCAATGGTATCATCACATTACCTAATTCAGACATATTCAACTACATTGCTTTGATGGGGTATGATACATCTGACCAAAAAGTAACTTTTAAGAAAGGATGTTTTTGTCCCCATTGGAGATTTTTGATACACACTCTGTTGCATTGCCTAAGTCCTAAGAAAACTTCTTATGAACAATTTGGATCAACCATGGCTTACCCTTTAGTTTGCTTGGTTTCTGATAGGACTTTCAATTTTTCAAGGTTTATATTTAATAACATGAAAGGCAATGTAACAAGTTCATACAAATTTTTGATGTATCCAAGGTTTGTGCAAGCAGTGTTAAATGAATTTCAACTGCAAAATCATAATAGGATTTATGAAACTCCATGTCTTAAGTCAAAAGTATTTCAAAATATGTGTAAGGCTTCAGAATTTTGGAATGGAGTGATTCATCCTCTTTTACCAAACATGCTTGCAAAGATTTCACAGGTACAGGGTGAAGATGCAACAATCCCAGTTGTATCCCATCACACACCCACTATTTATGTTCCACAAATTCAACATATCCCTGCTGTAACTCACACATATGAAAGGAGGCAAAAACAGCCAACTCCTTCCATGACAACATTGCATGTTGCTGACTCTTATGGTTTAGGAACAAGCAGTGGTGGTTCAAGGCTTCAGTCTAGTCCAACTAGAGAAGAGCCTGAATCAATGTCTTATGATTCACCTCTCCCAACAGGTAACACAGTTGGAAGTGTTGAAGGCAGTGTGACACTAACTGAATTGATGGAATTATGTACCAAATTAGTCAAACAGGTTCAAACTCTGGAGAAAGATCTGGCACAGACCAAAGAACAACATGCCACAGAATTGAATCTATTGAAGGCTGAGATTCGAAAGTTGCAGGATGAAGTTGTGAATCTCAAGAAGAAAAGACATGTTCAAGCTGTAATTTCTTCTCCATCATCACCACATGATGATCTTTCTGCAGGTTCTAGTTATGGCTTGGGAACTTCTTCCAAACAGGGGAGGAAAACAGATGCAAAGATTTGGAGTGGCATGACATGGCTTAAGGGGAAGACAAGATTGTTTCATTCATGGCGAGATTGAATTATCTCAACTTTTCTACTTCGTCTAGGGAAGTTCGTACAAGAAGGTGTTTGTTTTGTCATCATCAAATAGGGGAAGATTGTTGGGAATTATATTTATTGATTTGATGATACAAAACAAGAAGAATGAAACATGAAGGGCTTGAAGTGACAAGAAGGAATTCTACAAAAGATGGGAAGGACTTGCTTGCAAAAGAAGTTTTATTTATTAGTCCTTTGTAGTATCTTGTAAACCCTAATCCTCTAGTATATAAAGAGGACATGGGTCATTAGATTAATTCAAGTCTTCCACAATGTAGACGTCTAGTAAAGGTGTGTGTGTGTAACCTAGACGTAAGTTATAAACGTCTAGGGTTTGTTAGTTAGTAGTTGTTAAAGTTAATGATAATGAAAAACCTTGTTCATGATAACGTTAATTCATTGTTTGAATATTCCGCTTTCGTTATTATGTGTTCCTAGATATAGATAATATTAGACGTATAGAGTCTAGAGCCCGTAACGATCAAGGAGTGCTGGGTTCCAACATGTTTAACCACAACATTTAGACGTATAGGTTTTTGCTCTGCTCGTGTACTGCTCTTGCTTGATTTGTAATTTGGATGTGGGTATGTCTTAGCACGAATGGAGTTATTTGTTATTCGAAAGTGCTGATCGAATGAAAGTACTGCTCTTGGATTGAGAGTACTGCTGCAACGTACTGCTCAAGTATTTTTCAAAGTACTGCTCATTCATTGAAAGTACTGCTGCGTTTATTCAAAGTACTGTTGTGACGGGAAAAGAGTTTTATGGTTTATTATATATGCATGATTTAAGAGCAGTAAGGGGAAGTACATATGATTGATTAGAGATGATGACGAGAAACCTTGTTAGCAATAATAAAGATGTTTTGTTTATTCCGCTGCGTACATGTTCTTTATCTTTATTATTGTGCAATCCCTAGATGAGGTCTAAACAACCTCGAGCTATAAACGATCTTATCAAGTATTTTCAAGAGTTTTCACCCCTTGAAACCTTTCATGTTCAATTAAGATAAGTCCTCTTTCAATTCATTCAATATGTCTATGTGTTGTTTGAATATATCTTATGCTTGTCTTGATTTCAACAGGCTAGGCTAGATCTTTCATGTGTTTGCTTAGATGTAATGAAACCTAGATGTTGATTATAGGTTGATTGCTTGTTTATAGTTGTAATGGATGAATGATTTCAATGTTAGGCTTAAGAAAACTGGCAGATCTCCATTGTGTAACATGCTTGAACGTCTTAAGAAACATGAACCGATGTGTACTAGGTTTTTAATGGTTGTATTTAATGCATGAGAAAATTCTAGTGATCCCATGTTAGGAGCTTCTTAGCCGGCTCGACATAGGAGTGAAGTAGGCGCTTATAGGATTGGGGAAGTAAGTACGCCACCCCATGAATGGTATTAAGGAATACAATCCGTCATCCACGCAACTGTAACAAGTAATTAACCTGTAAAAGATATCTAGGGAGTAGTGAAACCTAAGTAAACACAATTCTCCCATATATTGCTCACACCACTAGTTTAATTTAGTCTATTTTCATTTTTAGTATTTTATTTTGATTGCATCTTAGTAATTGGTTTAGTTGACTAGCAACTAATTCCGCCCAACTCCTTCAAAACTGAGATTTTTAATTGCTTTCATAAAATATAAAAACATAAAAAGAATCATCCCTTATCTCTAGACCTAGTCTTTAGGTTTTCTAATCCTAGCGACACTATTCCTAGCTGAACGATCAATCCCCCGGTACTTGTCACTATACTATACTACAACGATCAGGTACACTGCCTGGTGGGGGTTATAAGCTTCTCGAGATCCCTCGAGAGGTAACGCCTGGTGCAATTCCCACGCATAAAGTTTTTGGCGCCGCAACCCGGGGAATAGTTATTGTCTAGGTTAGGATTTCTTTTTATTAGGTATACTTGCTAGATTCCTTTCTAGTAAGATTTTATTTTTATTTTTAGGTCTTCTTTAGTATATCTATTTCTTCGTGTCTTTGTTCGTAACTTTTACCATCCGACATCATGGAAGGTGGTAACATCTTTGAACCCATCATCCCACCACAACAAGACCACCCACAAAACCCACCACTAGCTAACCAACCTCTTAGGCCCCGAACCCTAGGAGAGTACTCCCGACCTAGCCACCAAGGCTATCGAAACACCATTGAGCTCACCCAAGGAGCCAATGTGTCTCCCTTGCGATCCGACACCATCCGGTTGGTGCAAAGTGGATGTGCATTCCATTGACTTCGTTCCGAAGATCCAAATCAACATCTCAAGGACTTCCTTAAAATCGTAGATTCTATAGACCTTGATGCTACAACTAGAGAGTCGACCCGATTACGCCTATTCCAATTCTCTCTACATGATCAAGCTAGTCAATGGCTTGAACGTTTCCCCGTGGGATCCATCACCTCATGGGATGATGTCACCACTCGCTTCCTTGCCCAATTCTTCCCACCGGGGAAGACTGCGATGCTTAGAAATGACATTTTGGTGTTTGAACAACATCAGGGTGAAACTTTCTACGAAGCATGGGCTCGTTTCAAGGATCTACTCCACAAGGTTCCTCATCATGGTATAAATCTTTGGTTATTAGTTCAAATTTTCTATGACCATGTCGACTATCACACTAAACGTACAATCGATAGGGCCGTGGGAGGTAGATTGCGTGATAAGGACGCCGAGGAGTCTTGGGCAATTATTGAAGAGCTTGCCGCCAATAATCAAGAGTTATGGGAATTTAAACACACTGTGAAGGCGGCCATCAATGCAATCTCGACACCTGGAGGGACTAATGAAATCTCCGATGAACTCCTTTGCAAACTTGAGGCAAAAGTTGACTATTTTGAGGAAAGGCAAAAGAGACCCTTAAGTCCTAGACGGGCTACTGTCAATTCTGTCTTGAAAATGACTTCAACGCCATTATCAGAGTCACCCTCTAGAGAGAATGTTGAGACTTTTCAAAACTATGCCCCACCTTATTCCCCTCCCGAGAAACTTAGCCCGGAATTTGAAGCCAGAATGAGAGAATACATGGCAACTCATTCGGAGCGGCTTGCTAGGTTTGAGGAACCCTCTAGAGAGAATGTTGAGACTTTTCAAAACTATGCCCCACCTTATTCCCCTCCCGAGAAACTTAGCCCGGAATTTGAAGCCAGAATGAGAGAATACATGGCAACTCATTCGGAGCGGCTTGCTAGGTTTGAGGAAGCAGTTTATAAACAAAAAGAGGAAATGCAAGAGAAAATGAATGAGATGATGAGCCTGATGGAGGAGTATGCCAACCAGAAAACCCCCGAAAGGATGTTACTGAGGAAAGAGAGCGTCATCCCCACTACCCGATTTGTTAATTCTATCACAATTGTCCACATGGATAATGAGAAAGTAGAAACCCCTAGTGAACAAACCACAGAAGAACCGCCAAAATCCCAAACCTTAAGTTACTACCTGAAACATGATATAAACGAAAGCACTATAACAAGTTGGATAAAGGGTGACAGGCGTAACCAACCTTCCAAACAGGGTTCTGAGAAGGAGGAAGAGGGAAAAGATGAGTATGATACATTACCTGGGGGACCGATATTCGAGAAACTGTTGGTACAAAAAGTGGCTACTAAGCAGATGGCGTGTGGGAACTTTGAGATACCGGCCAGCATCGGGAATTTGAAATATCTAAACGCCTTCGCCGACCAAGGATCGGAAGTAAATCTTATGCCCCTGACTATCTACACCCAACTAACGTCAAAAATGCCAGCCCCCACTCGTGTTAGGCTGTCCTTCGCTGGACACTCTTACGTATACCCCCTGGGAATCGCAGAAGATGTGTTGGTCAATGTCGCAGGATTCATGTATCCCGTTGATTTTATGATCATTGTGATAAGGGAGATGGATGCATGCCAATAATCCTTGGGGCACCATTTCTCACCACCGCAAGAGCTGTCATTAAGTATGAAAGTAGGAAGATTGAGCTTAAATCAGGAAAAAGAAAGATTAGCTTTCCCATGACCCCGCAATATGGGCAAGAGAGTTTTAGGGGGAGAAAGCTCAAAAGCAACATTGACACATCACCTATTCATGTTCAGGAGAAAATACTTGCATGGGAGGCAAGAATCAAAAGATACAAGGAGGCTGAACATGAAAGAAGCAAAAGCAATGAAATTCATGTCGAGTTCGAACATAGTCAACCAACGAGGAGCCATGTACCATTCGAGAAAGGGAACTTAGTACTCTTAAGACACTTGGAGATAACGATACCTCCCGATAAACCGAGTCCCTGGTGGTATGGGCCTTTCATAATTGAAAACATAAGCCATGATGGGATGGCTAGCTTAAGAAGTAAAGGAGGAGGAGAGGTGATTGCAAGTATCGACAGATTGAGACACTACCACCACGATAGTAATGATCACAACTACATGGGGTACATCATCTCAAGGGATGAGGTCACGTAGTAACCCATGACCTTGAGTCTAGCTACAAGACTCGTAAATAAAGAAAAGCGCTTCTTGGGAGGCAATCCATGTTTTGTGTGATTTTCATTTTGTTTGATTGTTATTTGCTTCCGTATGCATGCTTTATTTTTATTGTTGGTAGATCATGTTTCAAAACTAAAATGATGAAAATACTTTACTTTGTTGTTTGGCTTAGTCTTAACTTCATCCAAAGGTATTTCGCAAAAGATAAGTGTAAGGGGAAACCCCAAATATGTTTTTAAGAAAAAAACCGATCATGATTCTCCACAATATTAAGTGAACATGTATATTCGTATTTGTTAGAGTCAAATGCTTGTATCGAGTCATAATGATGTTTTGCAGGATTTTCCAAGAAGTAGGACGAAGTTTTTCTAGAAATTTTCCGGAAACTTAACATAAGAATTTCTGCAGGTCACTTCTGACGGCGTCACGTGTAAAATTCTGGAAATTTTACTAGTTTTGTTTTTCTAACGGAGTCTTAAAGTTTTTGTTGAATCTTTAGTTTTATAATCTCCAGGAAATCTGCAAACATCATTCCACAAGCATTATATCTTATTTTGTTTTCTAGGATTTGTTAGCATATAGATTGCCGCCGATTTTATGCGAGGTTGCCTTGTCTGTTTTCTCAGGTTTTACAGGTTATGTATGACAAGAAAATGATTTATATTCTGGAAGGGAAGCTTTGATTGTTCATTTTCTTGGAGGAAGATCTAACCTGGACACCTTATTATCCATACCGAGCGAATCAGGGGAGTATTTGATTTCATTCTTTTTACTTATTTCACTTTTACATTCTTTACTTGAACATTAGGGACAATGTTCATCCTAAGTGTAAGGGGAGGGTAAAATGATGATACCTTACAGATACACTTTCGCTTGAGTTTGTTTGTTTGATAGTAGATGTGTAATAAAACTATGAGAAATACTTGTTAGTGCAATTTTAGCGCCAAATTTAATTTTTTTTACAACATTTAGGAGTGAAACTTTAGCCATAGCAAGCATCTCATGGATAGGAGATTGTATGACTAGCACAAAACCGTACTATTCAAAAAAAATTTCCACCCAAATATGTGAGGTTCGCCTTTAGATTTGATAGGAAAAGCATTTACTATTAGTGCTTATGAGTGTACCGGTAGCATTTAGATTCTAGAACTTGCGTTAGTGATGCATCCCGAGACCGCTAGTGAGACTACATTCGTGTAGTAGGATTTACTACATGATAAGAGGCATTAGGATCACCCTTGTGTTAAACCCGTATCATAATTACTTGACCATTTAAGTCATATTACTTGGCTAGTTAAGTCAACTAATTTTTCCCACACCTTAGTGTTGTACTCATTTTTAGTACACGAAACCCCTAGTACACCCCTCCGAGTCTATCTTTTCGTTTCTAACTTTAAGCATCTTACTTAAAGGAAGAATTTGTTACACCCCACTTAAATGTACACCCAAATCGCCTTAGCCTTCCGTGTATGCACTCACCTTTAGTGCATTATTGTTATTTGTTAAACCCTAAGTTAATTATCTAATTGATTATATGGTTGCTAAGTCGAGTCATATCCTTGTACATATTGTTTTGGGACGATTGGGACTCATGGGTAAAGTAATTATTTTATAGAGTAATGGGGAAGAACATCAATTATTACCCCCATATGTACGTTAATCTTAAAAGTACTCCAAGTGTTTTGATTTTCTTAATTCGAGTCATTAGATTAGTTTATTGTAAAGTATGTAAAAATTCAAGTGTAAGGGGAATATTCATTCCCTATGATGTATTATTTTGGATGGTAGGGTAAGAGTGTATTAAAAAAAAAAAAAAAATCGAAAAAATCAAGAAAAAGAAAAAGAAAATAGAAAAAAGAAAAGAGAAAAACATACGGACTACCATCCCTTTTCATTCTATGTTCATTTTATGTTTTGTTATTTTTGATTTATTAGCTTAAGTCGAGTCTAGGTTTGGCTTAGCAACGCCATATTGTACATGTAATTAACAAAGATTGTTAGCTCGCCACCAGTAAAGACTTCCTATATCCAACAAAAACGTGTATTCCATATCCCTACACCTAACGTTACAACCCTTTAAAAGACCTCTTTGATAGTTTATCCTAGGTGCTTACGTCTTGTGGTGGAGGTTTGATCCTTTCCTAAGCCTATGGTAATCTATTTTGCTATGAAAGGTAGTGAGAGATGTTTTCCATTTCCATATTGTGATATATACTTTATTACACCCAAGAGATGTGAGTATCTAAACACTATTTGTGAGGTGCTAGTATATGACCTCCGTGCTTGTCTTTGGTCTTTAGTGGAAAGATTATTTGTTGTAATTACTTTTATATTAGTGTTAAATGACCCCTAACTTGTATTTTGATTAGAATAAAAGCGCATTTGCTTGAGGACAAGCAAATCTCAAGTGTAAGGTTATATGATGAGGCGAAAAATGAACCGTTTTTAGGGGATCATTTAAGCCCGGAATTGAATTTATTTGATCAAATATTGCCCTAAATCGTTCCTTTTGTGATTTTAGGTACTTTGGCAGTGAATTCTGGAAAAGGAAGCATTTTGGACGTTTTTGGAGCGTAAAAGTGAAGAAAACGGCAAAGACTTAATTTTCCATGCTGAGAACAGTACCTGACGGCGTCAAGAAGGAAATTTTGACGGCGTCAGGAGTAAAATCCATGACGACCCAGAGAAAACCTGAAGGCGTCAAAAGAAGGGCGTCAAGAGTAATCTTTGTGATGGCCTGCAAAAGGAATACACGTGACGACGTCAAACCCAGATCTAGGCAGTCCGAGAATTTATTTGGCGGCGAGATGACGGCGTCAGACATTTGTTCTTGACGCCGTCACCTCACAAAATCTATATATACTTTTCTATTTTTCATTCATTAAGAGAGGAACTTGTGTGGAGAATACTAGGGTCGAACCTAATAAACCCTAGGTCGTTTGTAACAATATTTTCAAGGGTTTTCACCCCTTGAAACCTTTCATGTTCAATTAAGATAAGTCCTCTTTCAATTCATTCAATATGTCTATGTGTTGTTTGAATATATCTTATGCTTGTCTTGATTTCAACATGCTAGGCTAGATCTTTCATGTGTTTGCTTAGATGTAATGAAACCTAGATGTTGATTATAGGTTGATTGCTTGTTTATAGTTATAATGGATGAATGATTTCAATGTTAGGCTTAAAAAAACTGGTAGATCTCTATTGTGTAACATGCTTGAACGTCTTAAGAAAAATGAACCGATGTGTACTAGGTTTTTAATGGTTGTATTTAATGCATGAGCAAATTCTAGTGATCCCATGTTAGGAGCTTCTTAGCCGGCTCGACATAGGAGTGAAGTAGGCGCTTATAGGATTGGGGAAGTAAGTATGTCACCCCATGAATGGTATTAAGGAATACAATCCGTCATCCACGCAACTGTAACAAGTAATTAACCTGTAAAAGATATCTAGGGAGTAGTGAAACCTAAGTAAACACAATTCTCCCATATATTGCTCACACCACTAGTTTAATTTAGTTTATTTTCATTTTTAGTATTTTATTTTGATTGCGTCTGAGTAATTGGGTTAGTTGACTAGCAACTAATTCCGCCCAACTCCTTCAAAACCGAGATTTTTAATTGCTTTCATAAAATATAAAAACATAAAAAGAATCATCCCTCATCTCTAGACCTAGTCTTTAGGTTTTCTAATCCTAGCGACACTATTCCTAGCTGAACGATCAATCCCCAGGTACTTGTCACTATACTATACTACAACGATCATGTACACTGCTGATGCGTGGGAATCACACCTTGCTTTACCTCTCGAGGGATCTCGAGAAGCTTACAACCCCCACCAGGCAGTGTACCTGATCGTTGTAGTATAGTATAGTGACAAGTACCGGGGGATTGATCGTTCAGCTTAGGAATAGTGTCGCTAGGATTAGAAAACCTAATTAATAGTTCTAGAGGTGAAAGATGATTATTTTTGTATTTTTATATTTTTATGAAAGCAAGTAAAATCTCGGGTTTTGAAGGAGTGGGCGGAATTAGTTGCTAATCAACTAACCCAAAACTAAGATGCAATCAAAATAAAATAATAAAAATGAAAATAAACTAATTATACTAAAGTTGTGAGCAGTAATTGGAGAAATTGTGTTTACTTAGACTTCATTACTCCCTAGATATCTTTTACATGTTAATTACTTGTTACACTTGTATGGATGACGGATTGTATTCCTTAATACCATTCGTGGGGTGGCATACATAACTCCCCAACTCTATGAGCTCTTATCTCCTCCTACACCATGACCCAACACAACTATAGGGATTGTAAACAGTGGCTCATGCATTAAATACAACCAATAAAGACCTAGTACGCCTCGGTTCATGTTTCTTAAGACGTTCAAGCATGTTACCATTTGGAGATCTGCCAGTTTTCTTAAGCCTAACATATAATATCATTCATCCAAAACAAGAATAGACAATTAATCAACACATAATCAACATCTAGGTTTCATTAGATCTAAGCAAACACAAAAGAGATCTAGCCTAGCATAGTAGAATTGAGACAAGAATAAGATATAAACAACCAACACATAGACATATTGATTGAATTGAAAGTACACTTATCTCAATTACAATGCAAGGTCTCAAGGGTTTGGAACCCTTGAAAAACCTGTAAAAGAGGCACCAAAATCGTCTTTAGGGTTTCACCAAAACTTCTCTTTTTTTTTTTTTTTTTTAATGAAAAAACTAGAAAACTATATATAGGAAAAACAGGCTGACGGCGTCGAGAGTTACTTGTGACGCCGTCACCTCGCCGCCATATACTTCCTCGGACGGCCTTGATCCACTTATGACGGCTTATGTGACGCCGTCACCACCCACGGTATTTTATTCTTGCCACTTTGACGCCGTCATGAAGCCTTCTGACGCCGTCACCACCTACGGTGTTTAATTCCTCATGTCTGACGCCGTCAAGATGGTGGTCTTGACGCCGTCACCTTGTATCTTCAGCATGGAAATTTGGTACTTAGCCGTTTTCTTCACTTTTATATTCCAAAAACGTCCAAAATGGCTTCTTTTCCAGAATTCACTCTCCAAACACCTAAAATCACAAAAGGAACGATTTAGGGCAATATTTGATCAAATAAAGTCAGATTCGGGCTTAAATGACCCCCTAAAAACGGATCATTTTTCGCCTCATCATATACCCTTACACTTGAGATTTGCTTGTCCTCAAGCAAATGAGCTTTTATTCTACTCAAAAGACAAGTTAGGGGTCATTTAACACTAATATAAAAGTAATTACAACAAATAATCGTTCCACTAAAGACCAATAGACAAGCACGGAGGTCATACACAAGCACCTCTCAAATAGTGTTTAGATACTCACATCTCTCGGGTGTAATAAAGTAATATAACATTATGGAAATGGAAGATATCTCTCACTACCTGTCATAACAAAATAGATTACCATAGGCTTGGGAAAGGATCAAACCTCCACCACATGGCGTAAGCACCTAGGATAAACTATCAAAGAGGTCTTTTAAAGGGTTATAACGTTAGGTATAGGGATATGAATTACACGGTTTTGTTGGATAAAGGAAGTTTTACTGGTGGCGAGTTAACAATCTTGGTTAATTACATGTACAATATGGCGTTGCTAAGCCAAGACTAGACTCGACTTAAGCTAATAAATGAAAAATAACAAAAAACATAAAATGAACATAGAATGAAAATGGGATGGTAGTCCGTATGTTTTTTTTTTCTTTTTTCTATTTTTTTTTTCTTTTTCTTGATTTTTTCGATTTTTTTTTTTTTTTTTTTTTTTTTTTTTTTTTTTTTTTTTTTTTTTGCATACACTCTTACCCTACCATCCAAAATAATACATCATAGGGAATGGGAATTCCCCTTACACTTGAATCTTTACATACTTTACAATAAACTAAACTAATGACTCGAATTAAGAAAATCAAAACACTTGGAGCACTTTTAAGATTAATGTTCATATGGGGGTAATATATGATGTTCTTCCCCATTACTCCATAAAATAAGTACTTACCCATGAGTCCCAATCGTCCCAAAACAATATGTACAAGGATATGACTCGACTTAGCAACCATGTAACCAATTAGAAAGTTAACTTAGGGTTTAACAAATAACAATAATGCACTAAAAATGAGCGCATACACGGAAGGCTAAGGCGATTTGGGTGTACATTTAAGTGGGGTGTAACAAATTCTTCCTTTAAGTAAAATGCTTAAAGTTAGAAACGAAAAGATAGGCTCGGAGGGGTGTACTAGGGGTTTCGTGTACTAAAAATGAGTACAACGCTAAGGGTGTGGGAAAAATTAGTTGACTTAACTAGCCAAGTAATATGACTTAAATGGTCAAGTAATTATGATACGGGTTTAACACAAGGGTGATCCTAATGCCTCTTATCATGTAGTAAATCCTACCACACGAATGTAGTCTCACTAGCGGTCTCGGGATGCATCACTAACGCAAGTTCTAGAATCTAAATGCTACCGGTACACTCATAAGCACCAATAATAAATGCTTTTCCTATCAAAACTAAAGGCGAACCTCACATTTTTGGGTGGAAAATTTTTCTGAATATACGGTTATGTGCTAGTCATACAACCTCCTATCCATGAGACGCTTGCTATGGCTAAAGTTTCACTCCTAAATGTTGTAAAAAATTTTAAATTTGGCGCTAAAATTACACTAACAAGTATTTCTCATAGTTTTATTACTCATCTACTATCAAACAAAACAAACTCAAGCGAAAGTGCATATGTAAGGTATCATCTTTTTACCCTCCCCTTACACTTAAGATGAACATTGTCCCCAATGTTCAAGTAAAGAATGTAAAAGTTAAAAAGTAAAGAGAATGAAATCAAATACTCCCCTGATTCGCTCGGTATGGATTATAGGTTGGCCAGGTTAAATCTTCCTCCAAGAAAACGAACAATCAAAGCTTCCCTTCCAGAATATAAATCATCTTCTTGTCACAAATAACCTGTAAATCCTGACAACAAAAGACAAGGCAACCTCGCGTAAAATCGGCGGCATCCTATATAAGTTACTAAATCCTAGAAAACAAAGTAAGATATAATGCTTGTGGAATGAAGTTTGCAGATTTCCTGGAGATTATAAAACTTAATAATTCACAAAAACCATAAGACTCCGTTAGAAAAACAAAACTGGTAAAATTTCCAGATTTTTAACTCCTGACGCCGTCAAGAGCAATACTCTGACGCCGTCAGAATGGACCTGCAGAAATTCTTATGTTAAGTTTCCGGAAAATTTCTGGAAAAACTTTGTCCTACTTCCTGGAAAATCCTGCAAAACTTTATTTACGAGTCTTGTAGCTAGACTCAAAGTCATGGGTTACTACGTGATCTCATCATTTGAAATGATGTACCCCATATAGTTGCGATCATTACTGTTATGGTGGTAGTGCCTTAATCTGTCGGTACTCGCAATCACCTTCCCACCTAATTTGCTTCTCAAGTTAGCTACCCCATCTTGGCTCAATCCTTCGATTGTGAACGGCCCATACCACCAAGGACTTGGTTTATCGGGTGGTATTGTTGTTTCCGAATGTCTCTAGAGTACCAAGTTCCCTTCCTCCAAAGGTGTATGATTTTCTTCATGTCGAGTATGTTCGAGTTCAATCGGAACCTTATTGCTTTTTCTTCTTTCATCCTTAGCTTTCTTATAGCTTTTGATCCTTGCCTCCCATGCAAGAATCTTATTCTGAACACGAATGGGTGTCGTGCCATTGTTATCTTTGATCATTCTCCAACTCAAATTCTCATGCCCACTTTGCTGGGTCATGGGGAAACTAATCTTTCTTTTTCCAGATTTAAGCTCAATCTTCCTACCTTCATACTTAATGACAGCCCTAGCGGTGGTGAGGAATGGTGCCCCGAGGATTATTGGCATGCATCCATCCCCTTTATCATCGATGATCATAAAATCAACGGGGTACATGAATCCTGCAACATTAACTAATACATCTTCTGCAATTCCTAGGGGGTATACGTACGAGTGTCCGACAAGGGATAACCTCACACGAGTAGGTGCTGGCATTTTTGACGTTAGTTGGATGTAGGTAGTTAGGGGCATAAGATTTACTTCCGATCCTTGGTCGGCGAAAGCACTAAGATGTTTCAAGTCCCCGATGCTCGTTGGTATTTCAAAGTTCCCACATGCTACCTGCTTGGTGGCCACTTTCTGTACCAGTAACCTCTCGACCACTGATCCTCCAATAAGCGTATCATACTCATCTTCCTCTTCTTTCTCTTTCTCAGGAACCTGTTCGGAGGATTGGCTGCGCCCATCACCCTTAATCCAACTTGTTATGGTGTTTTTGTTTATGTCGTGTTTCAGGTAGTAACTCAAAGGTTGGGACTCAGGCGGTTTTTCTAAGGTCTGTTTAGCAGGAGTTTCTACCTTCTCGTTATCTTTATGGACAATGGTGATGGAGTTAACAAATTGGGTGGTGGGAGTGGTGCTTTCTTTCCTTAGCAGTATTCGTTCGGGGGTTTTCTGATTGGCATACTCCTCCAATAGACTCAACATCTCCTTCATTTTCTCCTCCATCTCCTCTTTTTGCTTATAAACTGCTTCTTCGAATCTAGCAAGCCGATCAGAGTGAGTTGCCATATATTCTCTCATCCTAGCCTCAAATTCCGAGCTAAGTTCCTTGGGAGGGGAGCAAGGTGGGGCATAGTTCTGAAAAGTCTCGGCGTTTTCCCTAGAGGGTGATTCAGATAATGGTACCGAAGTTGCTTTTGAGACAGAATTGACAGTAGCCCATCTAGGACTCAAAGGTCGCCTTTGCCTTTCCTCAAAATAGTCAACCTTTGCCTCAAGTTCGCATAAGAGTTCATCGGATACTTCGGTGGTTCCTCCAGATGTCGAGACCGCATTGATGGCCGCTTCTATCGTATGTTTAAACTCCCACAATTCCTGATTGTCAGTGGCGAGCTCCTCGATAATTGCCCAAGACTCCTCGGCGTTCTTATCACGCAGTTTACCTCCCGCGGCCCTGTCGATGGTGCGCTTAGTGTGATAGTCGACATGGTCGTAGAAAATCTGGACTAACAACCAAAGGTTTATGCCATGATGAGGGAGCTTGTGGAGGAGATCCTTAAAACGGGCCCAAGCTTCGTAGAAAGTTTCACCCCGCTGTTGCTCAAACCACAAAATGTTCCTTCTGAGCATTGCAGTCTTTTCCGGCGGAAAGAATTGGGTAAGGAAGCGATTGGCGAGCTTGTCCCACGTGGTGATGGATCCCGCGGGTAACCGCTCAAGCCATTGATTAGCTTGATCCCTTAGAGAGAATTGGAATAGGCGTAAACGGGTAGTCTCTCTAGTTTCAACATCTGGGTCTATGGAATCTACGATTTTGAGAAAGTCCTTAAGATGTTGGTTTGGATCTTCGGAACGAAGTCCATGGAATGCACATCCGCTTTGCACCAACCGGATGGTGTCGGATCGCAAGGGGGTCACATTGGCTCCGGTGAGCTCAATGGTGTTTCGGTAGCCTTGATGGCTAGGTCGGGAGTACTCTCCTAAGGTTCGGGGCCTAAGGGGTTCTAGTGGTGGGTTTTGTTGTGGTGGGATGATGGGTTCAAAGATGTTACCACCTTCCATGATGTCGGATGGTAAAGAGTTACGAACAAAGGCACGAAGAAATAAGATAGACTAAAGAAGACCTAAAAATAAAAATAAAAATCTTACTAGAAAGGAATCTAGCAAGTAGACCTAATAAAAAGAAATCCTAACCTAGACAATAACTATTCCCCGGGCTGCGGCGCCAAAAACTTGATGCGTGGGAATCGCACCTTGCTTTACCTCTCGAGGGATCTCGAGAAGCTTACAACCCCCACCAGGCAGTGTACCTGATCGTTGTAGTATAGTATAGTGACAAGTACCGGGGGATTGATCGTTCAGCTTAGGAATAGTGTCGCTAGGATTAGAAAACCTAATTAATAGTTCTAGAGGTGAAAGATGATTATTTTTGTATTTTTATATTTTTATGAAAGCAAGTAAAATCTCGGGTTTTGAAGGAGTGGGCGGAATTAGTTGCTAATCAACTAACCCAAAACTAAGATGGAATCAAAATAAAATAATAAAAATGAAAATAAACTAATTATACTAAAGTTGTGAGCAGTAATTGGAGAAATTGTGTTTACTTAGACTTCATTACTCCCTAGATATCTTTTACATGTTAATTACTTGTTACACTTGTATGGATGACGGATTGTATTCCTTAATACCATTCATGGGGTGGCATACATAACTCCCCAACTCTATGAGCTCTTATCTCCTCCTACACCATGACCCAACACAACTATAGGGATTGTAAACAGTGGCTCATGCATTAAATACAACCAATAAAGACCTAGTACGCCTCGGTTCATGTTTCTTAAGACGTTCAAGCATGTTACCATTTGGAGATCTGCCAGTTTTCTTAAGCCTAACATATAATATCATTCATCCAAAACAAGAATAGACAATTAATCAACACATAATCAACATCTAGGTTTCATTAGATCTAAGCAAACACAAAAGAGATCTAGCCTAGCATAGTAGAATTGAGACAAGAATAAGATATAAACAACCAACACATAGACATATTGATTGAATTGAAAGTACACTTATCTCAATTACAATGCAAGGTCTCAAGGGTTTGGAACCCTTGAAAAACCTGTAAAAGAGGCACCAAAATCGTCTTTAGGGTTTCACCAAAACTTCTCTTTTTTTTTTTTTTAATGAAAAAACTAGAAAACTATATATAGGAAAAACAGGCTGACGGCGTCAAGAGTTACTTGTGACGCCGTCACCTCGCCGCCATATACTTCCTCGGACGGCCTTGATCCACTTATGACGGCCTATGTGACGCCGTCACCACCCACGGTATTTTATTCTTGCCACTTTGACGCCGTCATGAAGCCTTCTGACGCCGTCACCACCTACGGTGTTTAATTCCTCATGTCTGACGCCGTCAAGATGGTGGTCTTGACGCCGTCACCTTGTATCTTCAGCATGGAAATTTGGTACTTAGCCGTTTTCTTCACTTTTATGTTCCAAAAACGTCCAAAATGGCTTCTTTTCCAGAATTCACTCTCCAAACACCTAAAATCACAAAAGGAACGATTTAGGGCAATATTTGATCAAATAAAGTCGGATTCGGGCTTAAATGACCCCCTAAAAACGGATCATTTTTCGCCTCATCAACTGCCTGGTGGGGGTTGTAAGCTTCTCGAGATCCCTCGAGAGGTAAAGCCTGGTGCAATTCCCACGCATCACCAATAACTAAAGGTAAAACTGAAATTTTCAAAAAATAAATAAATAAATAAAAATAACTGAAAGAAATTTCTGATAATGTATTCCAAAACATAACAAAATGAAATCACTTACATGCAACATTATTGTGTTACTAACAACCGCGACTGATGAACTAGTTAATGATGAACAACTTGTACAATAACTGAACCCCAAATTTGTTGATTTTCTCTCAGAATAATCTGTTTTGATTTTTGTATTTAAAAAAAAGAATTGGTGCAAAATTAGTCTCGTTAATTGATTAAGACAAAATAACTTACCTACAACTATGAGTGTTAGCATGATTCGTCTTCTTCATCTTCATTTGTAGATCAAGGATGGGGGTATTGTTCGATGCATCTTGAATATAGGTTTGGTTTTGTGTTTTGTTTTGTGGGTTATGGAAAATGTGAGAGGCTTCTAGAATATGTGGGAGAGGGGGAGAATTTGTGAGAGAAGAGAGGGGAAGGTAGCAACATCACAGGGTCATTACGGGGATGAACAGTTGCCAAAACGGGGTAATTAGCTAATGAACAGTGGTTCGCACGGTGGTATAATGGGACAGATGAATAGTTGTTGTTGTACTTTCAACCAATAGCTTTTGGAAACATATGTACCATGCACTGGAACTTTTGTACTCAATTATTTTCAGCCACATTTTATACCTTAAGACCTTCGTAATACTCATGTTAGAAGATGTACTTTGTACACCCCACTTACTGGAGTTTAGTATATATAAAATTTATGTAAGGTTTGTATAAATTTTGTTATAAAGTGTAAGTAATTATGTAATAAGATTGTGCCTTTTTTTGTAAATCTATTTTTTTATTTGTTGTGTAAATTTGTTTTAAAAGTTTATTTGTAAGTTTGTAATATTGTTAATAAATTTTTGTTATATAATATGTGTAAAATATTCTACATAACGCCATCATTTTTCGGTAATTAGACTTATATTACATACAATAGAAAGTTTAGTAATATCAGTACATTTTGAGCCCAAAGTTATAAAGTTTACATGGAAAAAGATAAAGTTTAACATGATTGGACATAAACCATGTGATGTGATATAAGGCGGGAAAGTGAAAAAAAAGGACAAACCGGCCTCAGGGTCCAACGGTGTTATGAGAAAAAAGACATAAAAGGTCTCAATAAAGGTTATTGTTTTGAATTATGAGTCGGGGACCAATGGTGAAATAGTGACAAAAAGTAAAATTACAAGAAAGCCCATGGTTTTAAAGTCAAATTGGAGAGATAATGAGTCAAAGTAATGACATTTATGTATAACGGGGCTCAAAGGACCAAGCGGGCGCCAAAAACCCCTCCTTTGGGACCATTCTCACGGATCCCATTATCTGGAGACCAAATGCGCAATCCACCCTAAGTTCATGGACCAACGGTGTAATTTACCCTTTAATAAATGAGTGAATCTTAATTTGGACTTGAAATCCAATCACCATTGCACTCAAGCCAAAAAATCAATATATAACTCATATTTACTATAGAACCAATGAACCAATCCTATCCATTCATTCTTTTTTTATCAAAATAATAATAATAATAATAATAATAATAATAATAAACTTTCACCATTTTTTAAAAAATTAAATATCCCGCAAACCGTTAATCGTTACACGAAAAAAATTATACCATTGCGACGAGAATTAAATTATCTTTTTATAGATATGCATTGTTATATATATTCAATGAACTTTTTTTTTTTTAAATTTCCGCCCAGAAAAATCACATATGATTTGTAAAAATCACATATGAATCGTTAAAATCACGAATCACATGTGATTTGTAAAAATCACATATGATTCGTAAGAATCATATGTGATTTGTAAAAATCAAATCATATGTGATTTTTACGAATAATATGTGATTTTTCTGGGCGGAAATTAAAAAAAAAAAAGTTCGTCGAAAGTATATAATAATGCATATCTATAGAAAGATAATTTAATTCTCGTCGCGATGGTGTATTTTTGTAGCTTGAAGATTTACCGTTTGCAAGATATGTTGTAAAAAAATAAAAAATAAAATAAAATTAAATTAAAAAAAGTGGATTTTTTTTATTAGTTTAGATTAAAAAAAAATAGATGACTATAATTGGTTCATTGTTTTATAGCAAATAAGAGTTCTATATTGATCTCACCTCAATAGTATAGACAATACTGCTTGTCAAGAACAACATTGTTACATCTTTTTAGTAGTATTTTTATAACAAAAGGAGTTGTGTTTAATATGTCAAAGTTAAATTTAACATAATGTTTACAAGTTGTATATAATTTCATATTTATTTATTTATTATTATTATTATTATTATTATTATTATTATTATTATTATTATTATTATTATTTGAAAAAACAACATTGTTACATATTTAGATGTGTTGAAAATGTTCAACTTAGGAATGTTTCATGCTAATATTAATGGACCTAAAAATCAATGGGGACACTACATGTTTGTTTGTTTGGTATTGAGATTCAACTGGACGATTGGATTGTGGATAGTGGTTGCGTTAAGCACATGACCGGTAATAAAAGATTGTTTACTTCATAAAAGGAGTATAATAGTAAACATGCCGTATTTGAGAGCAACGTTAGGGGTAAGGTCATCAGTAGAGGTAATATTTACACGACTTTATTGAAATTATTATTGTTGAGCATATTAACAGTTTAGCCTTAAACTTGATTAGCGTATGCCAATTATGTGATAATGATTGCAGTGTTACATTTATAAGTAAAAATTATAAAATGATAGTTAAATGACATATGCAAAATGGGCTATAAAACATATATATATATATATATATATATATATATATATATATATATATATATATATATATATATATATATATATATATATATATATATATATATATATATATATATATATATATATATAAGATGAGGCGTTTGACCATTTAATGCTAAATAAGCACGGTCAATGCCTTGTCATCACTTTTCGGTTGCCATGTCATCACAAATTGATGCCACCTAAGCAATATTTTTTTAGAATTCGTTTTGATATTTAGGGCGAATTATATTTTTTAAAAAATTTAATAAGTAGGGTTCGAACCCTTGATTTGTTGATAAACTAATAATGCATATTACCAGTTGATCAACTTAAATTTGTGGTTATATCTTTCAAAACCAAATATATAATATTCAAAAGAATATTAATACCGGATTGCATATTTTTTTAGGAAATTGTATAAAAAGATATACATAATGTTATACCCCATTAATCACGTACAGAAAAATAATACTGCCTCTTTTCCCTCAAAACCCTAATGATGTACGTATATGTTTCTTTTGTATGTTTACTTACATTACATGATTATTAATTTGATTTCCAATGAGGTTTGTATGCTTTAATGATTTCCAATGATGTATGTATATGTATGTATATGATTATTGATTTTGTATGTATTGTTTAATTTTTACATATTCATAGTAGGTTTTTGTTGTTTAACTGATTTAATAATGTAGGATGAGTATTGATTCAAAAAGCAAATATGCATCAAAACAAGTTACCACCAATCTATGAAGAAGATCTAAATTCTTTGATGATGATGGACGACTTAAGAGAACTGGTATATAATCTTCATATTCATACTTTAAGTTATAATGGTTGTCGCTTTTAAATAATGAGTTTTGATGTTTTATAGTAAATAGTTTTGTATAGTACAAACCCCCGTAACTGTTGGAATATATGAATAATATAAAACAATAAACATATAAACATCAAAGAGTACGCAGCGGAATAGATCAAATACAAATAATAAATTAACCGAAATATAAATGGATACGTACCTCTTGATTCAAGCAAGAACAAGAACTTATAAACCCTAGGAGAGGGCTTATATGGATCGACTAGGGCTAGTCACAAGGCAAGATCACCGTTAGCAAAAGTATGCTAACACTTCGTTCTCACACACACGTACTATAAGCGTTTCAATGGAAATGCTAGATTCGTAGTACACGAAAAGATTAAACTATTGGTCCTATCAATCAAAGATCGATTAGATACAAAGAAAGAGATTAGAGAAGATTAGGTTGCTATGGAACCAAGGGATGATTAGAATGAATGAGAGGGGGTCTCATTATATACTAATCAAGAGGCTTGGAGCAAAAGCTATCCCAAACCCTATGGGAATAGGGGTGGCCGGCCATGGGTTACAAAAGCCCAACCCGAACCGAACTTTCACTCTTTTCCAACTCTAGTCCTTCATGTTTCGTCTAACGGTCGTTAGTTACCGTTAAGTTTATATTTCGTGTATTTAATAATTATTCGTCACTAAAACAATAATCATTAATTCATTGAAACTCATATGTAAAGTGTGCAATCCCGAAGTCTCGAGTTCGAGTCCGGTCATGATATATTAATTTATTATCCGTTAAAACTAACAGCTCCCACTCGGATATAGATTAATATAACAATGACAATGGTTAGTCTAGCATAACACGCCAATGTCCCCAGAACGATCTCGAGTATGGTTTCCTGGAAAAAACCACCTTTGATGATTCATCATCATACTTATCCTTTTGATTCTAATACTATGTTAATATGGATATGGATTAAAGTCATTCATAATTAACTAGTGTTTCTCGTTATTTATGATTAAGCAAGATTACCAATTCTTCTGAACGTATTCCAGATAGACCTTGGGCATGGCCATGCAAACATCTTGTTAATCCTACGAGCGGCCAAACAGTATTATACTTCAAAACAAATTTGAAGGAACCAAATCCTGTATTGACTACAAGCATAACCTATGAACTTCGCATCACCTCTGAAAATAATCCTTATAACTACCAGTTACGGATAGCGTTAGATTATCTCACAAAAATGAGCTACATCCACAGTAGTTACCTGGTATCTCAAGTCTGAGGATAAATATTCATGATTTACTATAATGACAACATCCATAAGTACAATCATGCATTTGGGATTTTGTCCGATATTCAATTTTTCAATTATTGAATATCATCTGAATTTGGCATGTCTACGCATTAATATAATTTTAAATATATTATACCAAATCTCAGATTTGTCTTAGTTCAATGATACTCCCATATCATTAATTGACAACGGACTATTTAGAATAACTTAAGTTATTCATGGATTAAACATGCAAATATAGGATACAATATTTATGAACAGAAATAAACATAACACAATACTTCATTTCATTCGAATAATTATTGCTTACAATCCTTTATCCAAATACTAACCACAGATTTACATGAAACTACTAGCTAAACGAAGTCCAATGCCATCAGCAAGTCGAGTAAGCTTTTCCTTAGATAAAGCCTTCGTAAATGGATCAGCTAGATTGTTATCTGTGTGAATTTTGAGTAGATTGATTTCACCTATGTCGACTTGTTCTCGAACATAGTGATATCTTCTTGGAAAATGTCTGGCGCCCTTCATAACTCCAGGTTCATTGGCGAATGTAACTGCGACAGAGTTGTCACAATACATATTAATAGGTAATTCAATTGACGGCATAATACCAAGCCCCGAAATGAATTTCCTGATCCAAACAGCTTCCATCGCAGCTTCCGATGCAGCAATATACTCAGCTTCTGTAACAGACATCGCAATTGTTATCTGCTTCTTGCTCTTCCAGTCAACTGCTCCTCCATTAATAACAAAGACATAACCCGTCTGAGACTTTGTATCATCTTTATCAGTTTCAAAGGACGCATCACAGTAACCTGTAACATCAAGTTCTGCTTCTGGATTTCCCCCATACACTAGGAACATATCTTTAGTATTCCTTAAATACTTAAGAATGCTTTTAACAGCGTGCCAGTGCTTTCCACCTGGATTCTGTTGATAACGACTGGTCATATTTTGTGCAAACGCCACATCAGGTCTTGTGCATCTAACTGCATACATGATAGATCCTACTGCTAAAGCATACAGAACCTTCTTCATGATTGCAACCTCTTCAGGTGTTGAGGCACATAGTTTGCTACTTAAGCCATGTTCCACTTGCATTGGCTAATATCCTTTCTTGGAATTTTGCATATTAAATCTTCAATACTTTATCAATGTAAGTACTTTGACTTAATCCAATCAACCGCTTTGATCTATCTCTGTAGATCTTGATTCCAAGGATGAATGTTGCTTCTCCTAAATCCTTCATAGAAAAACATCTACCAAGATAAGCTTTAACTTCGTTTAAACTTGGTATATGATTTCCTAATATTAATATGTCATCGACATATAGGATAAGGAAAGTAACATTACTCCCACTAGCTTTCTGGTATACACATGGCTCATCAAGATTTTGACTAAATCCAAAACTTTTGATTTCTGCGTCAAATCTCTTATTCCATTGACGTGATGCTTGCTTTAATCCATAAATGGATCTTTTAAGTTTGCATACACGGTTTGGAAATTCTGGATTTACAAACCCCTCAGGCTGCGCCATATAGATGTCTTCATCTAGGTGACCATTCAAGAAGGCGGTTTTGACATCTATTTGCCATATCTCATAGTCATAGTAGGCAACTATGGCTAAGAGAATCCTAATAGCTCTAATGTCAGCTACAGGAGAAAAGGTCTCCTCGTAGTCAACACCAAATGTTTGAGTATAGCCTTTAGCTACCAAACAAGCCTTATAGATGTGTACAATGCCATCCATGTCTGTTTTCATTTTGTAGAGCCATTTACTCCCAACTACCTTAGCATTTGGAGGTAAGTCTACTTCTTCCCAGACTTCATTGTCTTTCATGGACTGCAATTCCCCATTCATAGCACTATGCCATTTCTCCTTTTCAGGACCATTAATGGCAGCCTTATAACTAGTAGGTTCATAAAGATCCCCTAGTATCGTTTCCTCACACTCTACGTTAAGACATAGACGTTCGGGTGCTTTCACAGTTCTTGAAGATCTGCGAATGGGTACCACTTCCACTTCAGGTGGAGGACCTAAACTTTCAGGTTCCACAGGAAGTGTGCTAGTGTTTTCAGAAGGTGATGTATCTTCATCTTCTAGATCATAAACTCTCCCACTAAATTCTTGAGATATAAGATTCTTTTCAAAGAAATCTCCATACCTAGCCACAATGACTTTATTCTCTGGTGGAAAGTAAAAGTAGTAACCCATTGTTTCCTTTGGGTATCCTACGAAGATACACTTAACAGATCTCTGTTGGAGTTTATCTGGTGAATCACGTTTAACAAACGCGTCACAACCCCAGACCTTTAAGTAAGAAAAGCTAGGAGCTTTTCCTGTCCATAATTCATATGGAGTCTTATCAACCTTCTTTGTTGGAACCATATTCAATATGCGAATAGTAGTTTCAAGGGCATAATCCCAAAAGGATTAGGGTAGAGATGTAAGATTAAACATTGATCGTACCATGTCTAGCAAAGTACGATTTCTCCTTTCAGATACACCATTTTGCTGTGGAGTATAAGGAGCCGTGAGATGCTGGACTATACCACACTCAGCTAGATAATCTTTAAACTCTTGGCTTAAATATTCACCGCCTCTATCGGATCGAAGTGCCTTAATCTTCTTACCGAGTTGTAATTCTACTTCACTTTTGAAAACCTTGAAGGTATTAAAGACTTCATGTTTATGTTTACGTAAATAAACATAACCATAACGACTATAATCATCCGTGAAGGTTATGAAGTAGGTAGCACCACGTCTTGACACATGTCTAAGTGGACCACACACATCAGTGTGTATTAATCCAAGTAGATCTGTTGCCCTTTCCACTTGTGGTGAAAAAGGTTTCCTTGCCATCTTCCCAGATATGCAGGACTCGCATTTATCAAATGATTCATCATTGATCTTTTGTAAAAGCCCATCATGTTGCAGCTTCTGCATGCGATCCTTGCCTATATGAGCAAGACGACAGTGCCAAAGATAAGACGAATCCAAGTTAGACTTGATTCTCTTATTGTTAATGCTATACACAGAATTATTTCTATTGGACATGGAATCTTCCATATCAATTTCAAACACACCATTTATTGGAATTGCATTAAAGTAAAAACCATTATTTAAAGAAACAGAAATTTCATTATTAATAAATGTGTGAACAAAACCATTATCCAACATCAAAGAAACTGAAATGACACCCCTAACAATAGAGGGTGCAAAATGACAATTATTCAATACTAGTATCATTCCCGAAGGTAAAACTAAATCGAAAGTCCCTATGGCTTCAACTGCTGCACGTACTCCATTTCCTACGTACAAGTATCTTTCTCCATAGGCCAGCTTCCTTGCTCCTCTAAGTCCCTGCGACGTATTATAGATGTGAGTACCACATCCTGTATCATATATCCAGGAATTATTCTTACGAGGAAAAGAAAATAACTCAATCATAAACATACCTGAAGTGCTTGCGACGTTACCAGGCATTTTACTTTTGTTGAGGCGCAACTCCTCTAGAAACAATGGACAGTTTTTCTTCCAATGACCAGGAGTGTTGCAGTGGTTACATTTAGCCAAATCCATATTGAAATTTTCCTTCTTCTTCTGAAAAGGAGGATTTTGCTTCTTAGGCTTCTGTTGGTGATTTGTAATCTGCTTGCCTTTACCAGTACCATTGCCTTTACCCTTGAAGTTCGCATTATGCGGTTTGTTGGGTTTCTTGGTGATCCTACCACCCTGTATCGCCATTACAGCAGGTGTAGGTGCCTTCTTATTCAGGCTTTTCTCATAATCTATAAGCATTGCATGAACTTCACTTACTGTCTTCCCCTTGCAATGCATATTATAGTTGCATACAAACTCACTATACAGATCCTGATTAAGGGATCGCAAAATGAGACCAATGCACACACTTTCCTGATATCCACAACCAAGTCGCCCCAATTGATCCATATAATATTTCATGGACAAAAAATGGGCACTCACGGATTTTCCTGCTTCCTGCTTACAATTGTGCAGAGATTCTATTAGATCATATAATTCTGCAGCAGGTGGTTTCTCAAACATTCGTCTGAGTTCATTGATCATGTCCATGGGACCAAAGGGCTCAAATCGCTTTTGCAATTGAGTATCCATCCCAGCCAACATGAGGCAAGCCACATCATTGTGCTTCTCATATTCAATGTTGTATGCATCCTTTACGGCTTGTGTTGCATCATCAGCAGGTTTCTCAGGTAGAGGTTCACCAAGATAATCATATCTTCTGGCCATCCTTAAGGTGATTCTTAAAGATCGATACCAGTCATTGAAATTTTCACCAGTCAACTTGTCTCGATCAATCATTTGCTTGAACGCAGAACTCATGTTGCTCATATTAGTGTTTTCAGGTGTAGCCATTTCTACAGAAAAAATTCAAAAGTTAGTACTTTCGATAATTAAATTCAATAAAATTAAATACCCTTGGTTCATAAACATATAACCATTTTAATTTTATATTGAAAAACTAGGATCCAAATTGACATAAGTTCATCACATCAGTTGATCTGCTAGTGATGACGTTATTCAATATGGTACGAGTCGTGTCCCAATTGCCAATATTCAATTACAATTCCTAGAATCGATGGGATTTACATTATTTGCCAACCGCAGTTGCAATGTAAACATGTTTTATCCCCATCTTCTTATGCCTTGAGTGATCAGTTCCCACTATCAACTCAATTAAGTTAACCAATTTAAGAAACAACAAACTTACATAATGACACCACACCAGTTGATCTGCAAGTGATGGAATCATGTAATTTGTCCTTCCATTGCAATCTAGTCAGGTTACGCCCTGGCGTAGATCCAATTTCAGGTGTTTCCGTTTCATTGGATGGCATATAACTTAAATTTAAGGGTAGTAAATTTGATGTGTGTAATCAAAATATATGTACAAAGATGTCATGCATTCATCTTGTAGCATATGTTTCATGTAAAAAACTTTTACTCATTAGTTTCTTTACGAGCTTAAATCTCCAAACTTTTGATTGAGGCGTTGAGAAACTTACAACTTTGCCTTAAGTGCTTCGTAGTTATCATGGATGTAACGTAAAGACTAAAATATGACGCCCAAGCAAGCCCAGAACCAAAGGTGGTCCGAAGATCTTAATAACCCGGTTCCAGTTATACCCACCACAAAGATTGTCATAATTAGCTTTGCCCGTCAAACCACTTAATACAGTCGCGATCAATCAACCAAAAGTTCAAGATTTATAAGTAAGCTCAAAACAAGATTTCACCATTATTAAGTCCGTTTAATATTTTATTTCTTGAAATTACCCTTTGTTACTATCATGTCGCAAAAACATATAAAACAAAAGTAATAAAATAAAATAAACAAACAACAACAATAATGGTCATGCAAATTACAATCAATATAAAACACACTATTGATTTAATATACGATTAATAGAGTCTTCCCTAATTTTATAATTAATCAAATTTTAGTAATCTTTATACATAATATTTACTAAACCATTTATCAATTATAATAAATCGCATAAATAAGCATGAAATCAAAACAAATCATAATCCATAACAACACATGCATAGTTTGTCATGGATGCCCATATTGCACATATTATACAAATAATCATGTCAATCAAGGAACGCAACCAAACGGCATATATCAATATCCATACACATAAATTACATGCAACCTAGGGTTTCTACAAGTTTTTATAACATAATTCAACAAACCCTAATTTCTTTTTAAATAAAAAAAAAAACTTTCGACATATATATAAATAATTAAATAAATTCGAAATAAAAAAAATAAAAACTAGGGTTTATGAAAAAAATAAAAACATAAGAACACCAAGCATGTTATAATCAAACGATTCAATTTTATGTGTTTCGGTAATTCATTATAATGTATTAACGGCTCTTGATGCCACTGTTGGAATATATGAATAATATAAAACAATAAAAATATAAACATCAAAGAGTACGCAGCGGAATAGATCAAATACAAATAATAAATTAACCGAAATATAAATGGATACGTACCTCTTGATTCAAGCAAGAACAAGAACTTATAAACCCTAGGAGAGGGCTTATATGGATCGACTAGGGCTAGTCACAAGGCAAGATCACCGTTAGCAAAAGTATGCTAACACTTCGTTCTCACACACACGTACTATAAGCGTTTCAATGGAAATGCTAGATTCGTAGTACACGAAAAGATTAAACTATTGGTCCTATCAATCAAAGATCGATTAGATACAAAGAAAGAGATTAGAGAAGATTAGGTTGCTATGGAACCAAGGGATGATTAGAATGAATGAGAGGGGGTCTCATTATATACTAATCAAGAGGCTTGGAGCAGAAGCTATCCCAAACCCTATGGGAATAGGGGTGGCCGACCATGGGTTACAAAAGCCCAACCCGAACCGAACTTTCACTCTTTTCCAACTCTAGTCCATCATGTTTCGTCTAACGGTCGTTAGTTACCGTTAAGTTTATATTTCGTGTATTTAATAATTATTCGTCACTAAAACAATAATCATTAATTCATTGAAACTCATACGTAAAGTGTGCAATCCCGAAGTCTCGAGTTCGAGTCCGGTCATGATATATTAATTTATTATCCGTTAAAACTAACAGTAAATACATGCTTAATGCATATAAAAATGTAACTGATGCGTGGGAATCGCAACAGGATTTACCTTTCGAGGGATCTCGAGAAGCTTACAACCCCCACCAGGCAGTGTACCTGATCGTTGTAGTATAGTATAGTGACAAGTACCGGGGGATTGATCGTTCAGCTTAGGAATAGTGTCGCTAGGATTAGAAAGCCTAATTACTAGTTCTAAAGGTAAGGGATGATTATTTTTGTCTTTTTATGTTTTTATGAAAGCAAGTAAAATCTCGGGTTTTGAAAGAGTGGGCGGAATTAGTTGCTATTCAACTAACCCAAAGCTAAGATGCAATCAAAATAAAATACTAAAAATGAAATTAAACTAATTTATACTAAGGTTGTGAGCAGTAATTGGAGAAAATGTGTTTACTTAGACTTCATTACTCCCTAGATATCTTTTACACGTTAATTACTTGTTATAATTGCATGGATGACGGATCGTATTCCTTAATACCATTCATGGGGTGGCATACATAACTCCCCAATTCTATGAGCTCTTATCTCCTCCTACACCATGACCCAGCACAACTATAGGGATTGTAAACAGTGGCTCATGCATTAAATACAACCAATAAAGACCTAGTACGCCTCGGTTCATGTTTCTTAAGACGTTCAAGCATGTTACCATTTGGAGATCTGCCAGTTTTCTTAAGCCTAACATATAAAATCATTCATCCAAGAACAAGAATAAACAAGTAATCAACACATAATCAATATCTAGGTTTCATTAGATCTAAGCAAAAACAAAGGAGATCTAGCCTAGCATAATGGAATTAAGACAAGAACAAGATATAGACAACCAACACATAGACATATTGATTGAATTAGAAGAACACTTATCTCAATTACAATGCAAGGTATCAAGGGTTTGGAACCCTTGAAAAACCTGTAAAAGTTGCACCAAATTCGTCTTTAGGGTTTCTCCAAAGCTTCTCTCTTAAAAGTAAAAAACTAAAAAACTATATATAGGAAAATCGAGGTGACGACGTCAAGAGCAAGGGTGTGACGCCGTCATCTCGCCGCCAAATACTTCCTCGGACGGCCTTGATCTACTTATGATGGCCTATGTGACGCCGTCATCAACCACGGTATTTAATTCTTGGGACTTTGACGCCGTCAGGATGACTTTTGACGCTGTCATCAACTACGGTATTTTATTCTTGATGTTTGACGCCGTCAGGGTATAACTCTTGACGCCGTCACCTACTGTTTCCAGCATGGAAAATTGAGACTTTGCCGTTTTCTTCACTTTTATGCTCCAAAAACGTCCAAAATGGCTTCTTTTCCAGAACTCACTCTCCAAGTACCTAAAATCACAAAAGGAACGATTTAGGGCAATATTTGATCAAATAAAGTCGGATTCGGGCTTAAATGACCCCCTAAAAACGGATCATTTTTCGCCTCATCATATACCCTTACACTTGAGATTTGCTTGTCCTCAAGCAAAAGCGCTTTTATTCTACTCAAAAGACAAGTTAGGGGTCATTTAACACTAATATAAAAGTAATTACAACAAATAATCGTTCCACTAAAGACCAATAGACAAGCACGGAGATCATACACAAGCACCTCACAAATAGTGTTTAGATACTCACATATCTCGGGTGTAATAAAGTAATATAACATTATGGAAATGGAAGATATCTCTCACTACCTGTCATAGCAAAATAGATTACCATAGGCTTGGGAAAGGATCAAACCTCCACCACATGGCGTAAGCACCTAGGATAAACTATCAAAGAGGTCTTTTAAAGGGTTGTAACGTTAGGTATAGGGATATGAATTACACGGTTTTGTTGGATAAAGGAAGTTTTACTGGTGGCGAGTTAACAATCTTGGTTAATTACATGTACAAGATGGCGTTGCTAAGCCAAGACTAGACTCGACTTAAGCTAATAAATGAAAAATAACAAAAATATAAAATAAACATAGAATGAAACGGGATGGTAGTCCGTATGTTTTTTTTTTCTTTTTCCTTTTTCCTTTTTCTTTTTTTTTTTCTTTTTCTTGATTTTTCGATTTTTTTTTTCTTTTTTTTTTTTTGCATACACTCTTACCCTACCATCCGAAATAATACATCATAGGGGATGAGAATTCCCCTTACACTTGAATCTTTACATACTTTACAATCAACTAATCTAATGACTCGAATTAAGAAAATCAAAACACTTGGAGCACTTTTAAGATTAACGTACATATGGGGGTAATAATATTATGTTCTTCCCCATTACTTCATAAAATAAGTACTTACCCATGAGTCCCAATCGTCCCAAAACAATATGTACAAGGATATGACTCGACTTAGCAACCATGTAATCAATTAGAAAGTTAACTTAGGGTTTAACAAATAACAATAATGCACTAAAAATGAGCGCATACACGGAAGGCTAAGGCGATTTGGGTGTACATTTAAGTGGGGTGTAACAAAATTCTTCCTTTAAGTAAAATGCTTAAAGTTAGAAACGAAAAGATAGGCTCGGAGGGGTGTACTAGGGGTTTCGTGTACTAAAAATGAGTACAACGCTAAGGGTGTGGGAAAAATTAGTTGACTTAACTAGCCAAGTAATATGACTTAAATGGTCAAGTAATTGTAATACGGGTTTAACACAAGGGTGATCCTAATGCCTCTTATCATGTAGTAAATCCTACCACACGAATGTAGTCTCACTAGCGGTCTCGGGATGCATCACTAACGCAAGTTCTAGAATCTAAATGCTACCGGTACACTCATAAGCACTAATAGTAAATGCTTTTCCTATCAAATCTAAAGGCGAACCTCACTTTTTTGGGTGGAAAATTTTTCTGAATATACGGTTATGTGCTAGTCATACAATCTCCTATCCATGAGACGCTTGCTATGGCTAAAGTTTCACTCCTAAATGTTGTAAAAAATTTTAAATTTGGCGCTAAAATTACACTAACAAGTATTTCTCGTAGTTTTATTACACATCTACCATTAAACAAAACAAACTCAAGCGAAAGTGCATATGTAAGGTATCATCTTTTTACCCTCCCCTTACACTTAAGATGAACATTGTCCCCAATGTTCAAGTAAAGAATGTAAAAGTGAAAAAAGTAAAGAGAATGAAATCAAATACTCCCCTGATTCGCTCGGTATGGATTATAGGTTGGCCAGGTTAAATCTTCTTCCAAGAAAACGAACAATCAAAGCTTCCCTTCCAGAATATAAATCATCTCCTTGTTAAACATAACCTGTAAATCCTGACAAAATAGACAAGACAACCTCGCATAAAATCGGCGGCATCCTATATAAGTTACTAAATCCTAGAAAACAAAGTAAGATATAATGCTTGTGGAATGAAGTTTGCAGATTTCCTGGAGATTATAAAACTTAATAATTCACAAAAACCATAAGACTCCGTTAGAAAAACAAAACTGGTAAAATTTCCAGATTTTTGACTCCTGACGCCGTCAAGAGCAATACTCTGACGCCGTCAGAATGGACCTGCAGAAATTCTTATGTTAAGTTTCCGGAAAATTTCTGGAAAAACTTGGTCCTACTTCCTGGAAAATCCTGCAAAACTTCATTGTGACTCAATACAAGCATTTGACTCTAACAAATACGAATATACATGTTCATTTATTATTGTGGAGAATCATGATCGGTTTGTTTCTTAAAAAACATATTTGGGGTTTCCCCTTACACTTATCTTTTGCAAAAATACTTTTAGGTTGGAGTTAAGACTAGGCCAAACAACATAGTAAAGTATTTCCACATTTTAATTGAGAAACATGATCAACCAACAATAAAAATAAGACATGCATATGGAAGCAAATAACAATCAAACAAATAAAATCACACAAAACATGGGTTGCCTCCCAAGAAGCGCTTTTCTTTATTTACGAGTCTTGTAGCTAGACTCAAAGTCATGGGTTACTACGTGATTCGGGTGAGTTCCTCATTAAGGACATCTTTGGGATCGAACTTAGGTTTCAACTTCCTATCGGTTTCCTTAGTATGGTATGACCTTTCAAACTTCTCTCCATCCGGATCATACAAGGTCATTCTAATATGCCATGACCCGTCACCTTCTTTAGGTGGCTTGTCCCACCTCCATTTACACTTATCCCCCTCTCTTTTCCATTTATTCCTTTCTATGTTAATGGGCATCACGCTTAATAACTCAATCATCTTCCTAAAGATTAAGGGGTCCTCAAAGGGATCTAGCTCTTCATCTCTAGCTATGAGTTGTTCTACCGAATGTGTCTTTTCAACAAAGTCTTTTTCTAGATAGAATGGGCATTGAGGTCCTATAAAGTTCCTTTCTATCCAAGGTCCATATCTAGATGGTCTCCTATTCATCTCTACCCAATGCGGTGTTGGTTCATCATCACAATCATAACTATGCTTCTTAACATCATACACCGACCAAGTATCGCCTTCTCCTACCACTATCTTGGATTCCTTGCAATCTATCATGGCACTAGCGGTTGCTAAAAATCCTCTTCCTACCAATAATGGGCATGTAGTGTCACTAACCATGTCTAGGACGTGAAAATCCGCTAATATAGTTAACCTTCCTACGTGAACAACTACATCCTTAATCATTCCAACCGGGTGGGCAATACTCCCATCCGCTAGCCCTATCAATACCTCCGTTTCCTCTAACTTTCCTAGCTTAAGAGCGGTGAATAAGGATAAGGGAATCAAGTTGAGGCTTGACCCTAAATCGGCTAGTGTGTCGAAAGCTTCGGATCTTCCTATCTTACAAGGCAAAACAAATATACCCGGATCATCAAGCTTTTTAGGCAACTTGTTTTGAACGAAGGCGGTCCCATTTTTACCTAGCTTATACTTCTCATATTTTTCTAGGAGGGCACTATAGTAAGGAGCACGCGCTAAGACATCAATGACGGGGCGTTCAAGGTGAAGTTCTTTGAATTCATCGTCAAGGTCTTGCGTAAGAGGTGTTTCAACTATGCTTTTGACCGGCTCTATAGTGGGTGTTTTATTTGATTGGTCCTTTTGGGGAACTTGGTTTTGTTTGAAACACGTGCTCGTTGATTTAACCGAGTAGTATTGTGGACACGAAGTGGGTGACGAAACTGAAGATATGGCATTAACGTTTAGTTTCGGATTCTTGATTGTGTCGCTTGGGAGTGCTCCCATTTCTCGGTCATTGAGAACTTTCAACAATGCATCAATTCTAGTGGTCATCTTGCTTTGCTTTTGTTTGAAATCGGCTTCAAACTTAGATATGCGAGCTTCTTGAGAAACCATGAACTTTGACATCAATCCTTCAAGATTGTTGGTACTACCATAGTTGTTAGAAGGATTGTTGTTGAAAGTACGGTTGGATGGTGGACCGTTTGGTTGGTAACGATTAGGTGGGTTGGATGAATTGGGTTGATTTTGTTTCCACCTAAGGTTTGGGTGATTTTTCCAAGAAGGGTTGTATGAATCACCGTATGTGTTTGGCTCGGGCTTGAAAGTGTACCACTTATCTCCCGCTTCGTCGGTACGCGTGGATGCGTAGTCCGCAAAAGCTGTTCCGGGGAGTTCCACACAATCACGAGTGTCATGGGGACCACTACATAATTCGCATGAAGAAGTGATTTTGTTCACTTGGCTTGCAGGCTTAGGAGCATCGTAGGATTTCATGAGAAACTTGACTTGGTCCTCAAGTTCCATGATCCTACGGTCGGGATTGCTAGAATTGTTCGAAGGCAAAGATATTGCCTTGACCATTTTGTTCAAGTCACGGGAATCATTCCAACTTTCGTTGTCATAGAGAGCAAGATCTTCTATGAGTTCCCATGATTGTTCCGCACTAAGATCACGTAGCTTACCACCGGCTGATTGGTCAATGGCTCGCCTCGTGGAGATGTCGATATGGTCATAAAAGATTGGGACTTGGAGCCAAAGATCTATGCCATGATGAGGGACTTTTTGGAGTAAGTCCTTGAAACGAGTCCATGCTTCATAAAGAGATTCATTTTGACGTTGTTGGAACATCAAGATGTCATTCCTAAGCTTAGTAGTTCTCCCCGGTGGGAAAAATTGAGCAAGGAAACGAGTGGTGAGATCATCCCATGTGGTGATGGATCCCGCGGGTAAACGCTCAAGCCATTGACTAGCTTGATCCCGTAGAGAGAATTGGAATAGGCGTAAACGGGTAGTCTCTCTAGTTTCAACACCTAGGTCTATGGAATCTACGATTTTGAGAAAGTCCTTAAGATGTTGGTTTGGATCTTCGGAACGAAGTCCATGGAATGCACATCCGCTTTGCACCAACCGGATGGTGTCGGATCGCAAGGGGGTCACATTGGCTCCGGTGAGCTCAATGGTGTTTCGGTAGCCTTGATGGCTAGGTCGGGAATACTCTCCTAAGGTTCGGGGCCTAAGGGGTTCTAGTGGTGGGTTTTGTTGTGGTGGGATGACGGGTTCAAAGATGTTACCACCTTCCATGATGTCGGATGGTAAAGAGTTACGAACAAAGGCACGAAGAAATAAGATAGACTAAAGAAGACCTAAAAATAAAAATAAAATCTTACTAGAAAGGAATCTAGCAAGTAGACCTAATAAAAAGAAATCCTAACCTAGACAATAACTATTCCCCGACAGCGGCGCCAAAAACTTGATGCGTGGGAATCGCAACAGGCTATACCTCTCGAGGGATCTCTAGAAGCTTACAACCCCCACCAGGCAGTGTACCTGATCGTTGTAGTATAGTATAGTGACAAGTACCGGGGGATTGATCGTTCAGCTTAGGAATAGTGTCGCTAGGATTAGAAAGCCTAATTACTAGTTCTAAAGGTGAGGGATGATTATTTTTGTCTTTTTATGTTTTTATGAAAGCAAGTAAAATCTCGGGTTTTGAAAGAGTGGGCGGAATTAGTTGCTATTCAACTAACCCAAAGCTAAGATGCAATCAAAATAAAATACTAAAAATGAAATTAAACTAATTTATACTAAGGTTGTGAGCAGTAATTGGAGAAAATGTGTTTACTTAGACTTCATTACTCCCTAGATATCTTTTACACGTTAATTACTTGTTATAATTGCATGGATGACGGATCGTATTCCTTAATACCATTCATGGGGTGGCATACATAACTCCCCAATTCTATGAGCTCTTATCTCCTCCTACACCATGACCCAGCACAACTATAGGGATTGTAAACAGTGGCTCATGCATTAAATACAACCAATAAAGACCTAGTACGCCTCGGTTCATGTTTCTTAAGACGTTCAAGCATGTTACCATTTGGAGATCTGCCAGTTTTCTTAAGCCTAACATATAAAATCATTCATCCAAGAACAAGAATAAACAAGTAATCAACACATAATCAATATCTAGGTTTCATTAGATCTAAGCAAAAACAAAGGAGATCTAGCCTAGCATAATGGAATTAAGACAAGAACAAGATATAGACAACCAACACATAGACATATTGATTGAATTAGAAGAACACTTATCTCAATTACAATGCAAGGTATCAAGGGTTTGGAACCCTTGAAAAACCTGTAAAAGTTGCACCAAATTCGTCTTTAGGGTTTCTCCAAAGCTTCTCTCTTAAAAGTAAAAAACTAAAAAACTATATATAGGAAAATCGAGGTGACGACGTCAAGAGCAAGGGTGTGATGCCGTCATCTCGCCGCCAAATACTTCCTCGGACGGCCTTGATCTACTTATGACGGCCTATGTGACGCCGTCATCAACCACGGTATTTAATTCTTGGGACTTTGACGCCGTCAGGATGACTTTTGACGCTGTCATCAACTACGGTATTTTATTCTTGATGTTTGACGCCGTCAGGGTATAACTCTTGACGCCGTCACCTACTGTTTCCAGCATGGAAAATTGAGACTTTGCCGTTTTCTTCACTTTTATGCTCCAAAAACGTCCAAAATGGCTTCTTTTCCAGAATTCACTCTCCAAGTACCTAAAATCACAAAAGGAACGATTTAGGGCAATATTTGATCAAATAAAGTCGGATTCGGGCTTAAATGACTCCCTAAAAACGGATCATTTTTCGCCTCATCAGTAACCAATTAATATACTTTGCAGAAGAAGACACCATTAGACGCATAAAGCAAAACAAATTTACCATATCATAGTAATTCAGTCGTACCTCTGTCAGGATAGATGCTGATAAATGCATTTCCGAGCCTTTCTGTTCTCCCAAAAAAAAGGTATTTCTATATTGTGACTGCCGACATCTTGTGCTCAAAACACACTGGCTCTCGATTAAAGAAACTAAATATCTGGCAACTCATTATCTCACAGCCTCAGGTGCAGAGTTGCAGTAAGGTGTATGCAAACAAACCAACTTTGTGGACATGAGGCAAATTGTGGCAAAACCAATACCCACCATGACACCAACGGTGCTTTTTCGTGTATCTAATCTCATTTCTCTTTTAAGCATGGTCCAAAAACATGGAATCAACCCACCACAGGCAAACATCATCAAATGGTCTAAACCACTATAATCAATCCCAGCAAGTATGGCTCCAATAGCATAAATGGGACCCACAATCCCGATCAATCCAGACCCTGCTAACGACCCGTACCAACTGTCTGTTGCTCCAAAAATGCAGCTTGCAACAGCAGCCCCATGAGTGAGTCCGTAAAGAGAAACCGGAAGGACCATGTGTCGACCAAACCCGTAAGCTTTTGGTGCAGCCACACCTAACGCGAGCCCTTTGGCTAGAGTATGTAGAGCCACGGTTAGACATGATAGTATTGAACGGAGGGTGGGTGCACTTACTAAGAAGCCGGTTGCATCAGGTAAAGTGTTTGCTGAGATCTTTTTTTGAGTGACGAGTTTTGTGGCGCTGGAAGTTGAGATGTGTGTGAATGTGGACCCCGTTGCTAGAAGAAAAGTGTTAGCATTAAAATATTTATATATAGAAGTGGCTTCTAATCAAAACGGATTAGGACCCGCACCAAACATGCAGACTTCTGGACACATCAGTTCAGGACTCGTACCTCAAGGAGCTCAGTCAACAAACACGGATAAACCTTCAGAACAAGAACTGGAAAACTTCTTCGAGTTAATGTTTGATGAATATTATGGTGGAACTTCGACTAATGCATCTCAACAACATTCCGCTGCACCCGCTCAAAACCATCAACCACCACCACCATCACAAGATGTATCTTCTACAATCGAAGCTGAAGCACCAACTACCTCAACATCATCTACATCTACTCAAGCCACTCCAGTACTTGAAACTGAACTACCAAGAGTTGATGAGCAAAATCAAACTACAAATTTTCAAGAAGAACCTACATCTAATTCAAACGATGTTGCGTTAGAAGGAGAAGAAGAAGTATTTGAAAACCCGTTTGCATCAGACTCTGCTGAATCTTCTTCAAGGTTACAAGAACCATCTAACACACATTCGTTCAACCAAAGGTACCCTTCTACGTTTCAATGGACAAAAGACCATCCGTTAGTACATGTTATTGGTGATCCTTCAATGCCAGTTCAGACGAGGAGACAACTTGCCACCGATCTCGAATTGTGCATTTACATTTGCTCAATAAGCACCAAAGTACCTAAGAACATTCGGGAAGCAATGGCAGAAAACCCATGGATTGAAGCGATGCAGGAGGAATTTCTTCAATACCTGTTACATGATAGTTGGGAACTTGTTGAACGACCACTTGATAAACGTGTTCTTGACCTCAAGTGGTTGTGGAAGAACAAACTGGATGAGGAAATGACTGTTATTCGCAACAAAGCTCGTCTCGTGGCTAAAGGATATCCACAAGAAGAAGGGATAGATTTCGAAGAATCATTCGCGCCTGTAGCTAGACTTGAAGCAGTCCGGATTTTCTTAGCCTATGCCGCTCACAAAAACATCACGGTCTATCAGATGGACATTAAGACAGCTTTCTTGAATGGAACTCTGAAAGAAGAAGTGTATGTGAGTCAACCAGAGGGATTCGTCGACAAAGATCATCCAGACTACGTTTACAAGCTTAAGAAAGCAATTTATGGTCTAAAACAAGCTCCAAGAGCGTGGTATGACGAACTATCATCTTTCTTGCTTAAAAACAATTTCACAAAAGGAACGGTTAATGACACCTTGTTTATCAAAAAGTTCAAAGATGACATTTTGTTCGTTCAAATTTACGTGGACGACATTATTTTTGGATCAACCAATCCTAACCATTCAAAACATTTTGAAAATCTCATGAAAAGTAAATTTGAAATGTCCATGATGGGGGAACTAAAATTCTTTCTTGGTTTACAAATCCATCAATCCCCTCGTGGTATTTTTATCAATCAAGCTAAATATACAATAGAGATTTTGAAAAAACATGGAATGGAAAATTGTGATTCTGTTGGTACACCAATGGTCACTTCACCAAAAATAGGTGCTGATTTGTTTGGGAAACCCATCGATCCGAAAAAATATCGGAGCATGATCGGTTCTCTCATGTACCTAACTGCTAGCCGACCCGATATTCAATTTGCTGTTTGTTTGTTAGCACGGTTTCAGGCAAAGCCTACCGAACTTCACCTCAAAGAGGTTAAACGGATCTTTCGGTACCTACGAAGCACCATTAACTTGGGACTTTGGTATCCGAAGGATTCGGAGTTTAATCTAACAGCATTTTCAGATGCAGACCATGCTGGTGATCAAGTTACAGCAAAGAGTACATCAGGTGGAGCACAAGTTTTGGGTGAAAAGCTTGTAAGCTGGTCTTCAAAGAAACAGGATTGTACTGCGCTATCAACTGCCGAAGCCGAGTATGTGTCTCTATCTGCGTGTTGTGCCCAAGTTCTTTGGATGGGACACAGCTCACAGATTATGGCTTTACTTTTGACAGAATACCTATGTATTGTGACTCAAAAAGTGCCATAGCCATCTCGTGCAATCCCGTACATCACTCTAAGACGAAGCATATCAAAGTCCGCTACCATTTCATCAAAGAACACGTGGAAGAGGGTACTGTTGAATTATTTTTCGTTAAGACTGATTATCAACTCGCCGATCTATTTACTAAAGCCCTTCCAAAAGAAAGGTTTGACTATTTAGTTCGACGAATTGGCATGCGAAGCCTAACTCCTGAGGAGCTAGAACGTCTTCTCGAATCTTCTTGAAAAATGTTTTCAAAATCGCTTCGCTGTAAATATTTTTGAAAAAACAAAATACAAAATTTGAAAAACCAACAAAAACAAAATACAAAAATATTAAATTTTCAAAAAATACAAAAACAATATAAAATCAAAAAATACAAAAATATTCTTCTCACGACATGTCTCTCGTATAAATCAATATTCTGTACGTCTCTAGAAATGTCATTCAACAATGATACGGACATGTACAGATGCTTGAGCGGGAGTTCTTTTTAATGTTTTTCTAAAACATGTCGTCTCTCAAAAGTTTCTTCACAATGGCTTTCGTATACTTCATTACGAAACCCGTACTTAAACGATGACTTCTGAGTATATTTCAAATCAAGGACTCATACGTTCAATGACGAAATCTTTTTCAAAAAGTTCGAGTCTAAACAAACGAAAAAGATTTCAAGCATAAACTCGTTTTCAAAAAGAATTCTTGAGCACTTTTTCAAAGATTGTTCAAAAGATTTCTCAAAATCTCTCATAACTAGTGCTCAAGATAACTCCCTCAAAACCCTTAATTGATTTTAAAATATGCTATCATTAAGGGGGAGTACATAAATAAAATTGTTCCAAATTCATGCAAAATGAATCTGTCTTTCTCTCCAAAAAGCCTTTTCTTAATCTGTTGATATAAAAAATATCACGATATGCTATTTTTGAGGGGGAGAAGACATGATTAAAATGTGATCTAAGATGTTTAAAGTTTGTGACGGAATCTCAAAAGAGCTCGACTCAGGAAGTACCAATGAATTGACGAAGCTTAAAATGTCAGTAATCGAAAAGACTTGTCCTGGACGGGTAATAATTTCAAGCTAGTCTAACTAGTGATGTAAGCGTGTCTCGAATAGGACTTGTCTGAGTAGAGTGTACCGTATCGAGAGACTTTCTTTGGACTTGACCAGGACGGGTAATAATTTCAAGCTAGTCTAACTAGTGATGTAAGCGTGTCTCGAATCGGTCATGTTCGCTGAAAGTGGATCAATTCAAAAGTGCAAACTCGTCCCACATGTGCAAATTTCTTAAAAATTACATGAGCACATGTGAAGGGGGAGTCCTTCAAATGAAATGCAAAACTCTCAAAGTGGTAACAACAATGTGTTTTATTATCATAAACACTTTGAGAGATTTTCATAAATGATTTCAAGGCAATTATAGGATTCATGGAGTTATAAGGTGACTAAGGTTAGGGAAAATCGTCCTATGATCCGCCAGAGCCGGAGGGATCTACCCAAGGACAATTCCAATAGAGTAGAATTAGAAGTCCTTAGGTATGATTGAAAAAAGGAGAAAATGAGAAAGGAGAAAGAAGGGGTTGAAGAATTAAAAAGAAATGATGTGAAAAAGGGTGAAAAGAAATAGCCCTCCAAATGTTCAACCTTAGGGCATACACCGGGTTCAATTCATATGCTACTGGTTGTTACTAAGGTGACACCGGTATTGAAGATAAAGACGTCATGAACCCAGTGACGCACTGCACTAAACCTTCTAGCCACTCAAGTTCTCTTAAAAGAGCTTGTTTCATTCTCACGGGGAACCGGCATAATCTATCGACCTGTCTCTTAGAGATGGTTGATATTGAAGCAGGAGACCTCTCCCTAATCTCCGCATAGGAAACCAAATGTGCACTTATCGAGTCTAGAGCCCCGAGATTCATCAAAAGATCTCATAGGAACACATGATATTTCTACACTGGTTGTTCATCATTAAGGACGCCAGATGTAAACTTTAGAGTCCTACGCAGATCTTAGCAATCTGCCAGAACATTTATGAGAGGATTCACTTGTGTAATTCTCAATGATTGAATGGAAACTCCTGCCAGGGTCAACATCAAGCAGCCCTGACAGCAGGTCACTTCGGTAATTCTTTATGGGTTACGCTTAGTGTTCGCGGTGGTTTCAAACGGTCTACAGTCGTGGAGTGATCCCCAGCGACTCACCCAGTCATTGAGCTACTAAGTAGGTCTTGTAAGCTCTCTCGAGAGTATCTGACATGGGAACGGCCTTGGTAAGGGTTAGAAGGAGTCTTCACACTATGCTGTTGACGATCTCTAATTCTTATCTGTAAGTACCGGATGTTTTATTGCTAACTGTTTATATGCAGGGACACTTCATCTCCATGGCGACAGATTTCGCATGCTCATACATACATCTGGAAGTTAAAGAAAGCTCCCTCAAAGATCTTTACAACACAACGTTCAAAGAAAGATTCTACGCAATCTGAAAGAATCTACAGAAGTAAAAGTGACAAAGATCTATGTGAAAGAACGGGAACTACAAATGCATGTATCACAAAGACTGAAGATGTATGAGCATGTTGGAATGGCAAACAACCACCACAGACGCAGAAGTGACGAAAGGCAGATAACTCCACATCACAAAGGAACAAAGAACGATGAAAAATCAGTTATCAAAGATCACAAAGCATGAAGGAACAAAGACTAAAGACTATTCTACAACGACACACAAACTTAAAGACAAAGAACACGGAAGACCCACTCACGTGGAGCATCATTCGAATGACCACCCCTTAGGGGGAGATTGTTAGCATTAAAATATTTATATATAGAAGTGATGGTCATTCTCATATTGTAACTTTGTGTCGTTTGTTAAGATTAGTAATAGTTTAGTCAATGGGCCTTGGTCTTGGTAAGCTAATATGCTATTAGTTATGTTTCATAAGCCTTTATAGATAAAAGAAAGCCAAGCCCAAGACCAAGCCCATGGAAAGCCTTTAGGGCATCCTAACTCTTGTACTATATAAACACCTCAAAGCTCATTTGAGGTGTGTGCTTGTGTGTGCTTGTGTGTGTATTTGTGTGTGTTTTTTAATAAAAGTTCTCTTCATCTATTATTCTCTTTTATACATCTTAACGCCACACATATCATATCAAGTCACCATCTTTCCTTCCTCTATTTCTTATATTTGTGTTAAAGTTGATATATCTAAGGTCCTACAAAAAGTGATTGTGAAGAATCCCATTTTGGCAGAGAATAGTAATATGATTAGCTAATCGATGATGGATGTCCAAAACTATTGGAACGATGGAACATTCAGTCCGCTATTTACCCTCAGTTCAACTTTGTATTAATCTGTGTAATATTGTTGGAATTAGTGTTTAGTTTGCTTATTTTTTACGCTTGTGTTTTGTTAAAATACTAAATAGACTGGAATTTAGCACGAAAAACAGAGGTAGTGCAACTACCTGTGGGTAAGTAACTGAAAACTCTTCATCTTTCTGTGCTCTGTTAACATATTTAAAAGTATTTATCTTATCTGGCTTTTGAATTTCGTATGTTAATACGTTTCAGAGTTATAACAAGTGACGCTAAAAGTTCTGTCATTTTTCAGGTTATTTAAGCATATGTTGGAGTCGTCATTTCGTTACTTGATTGCAAATTGATTGCTCAATTATATGTATATATTATAAGTACGAGGAAATCCGCAAGAAATACGGATTACCCAAGTCGTTTCCCAACGAAGGTTGAATGGAATCGTGAAATTCGATTCGCAAAATCGTGTCGTGAAAAGTGGTAAAGTGAAAATAGTGATTGTGAAACTCAAAATATGATAAGAAATGAAAAATAATGCAGAAGGTACAAGCTATGTATGCACAAGTGATTTAAATCTAAAAACAAAAATTCAAACGCGAGTTAAAAAACGTAACGTACAAATTAAAACGTAACTATTAATGAAAAATGATCCTAAAAATATGAAATTAATTTCTAAAAATCTTAAAATAATTTTGAGAAAAAGAAAACTATTTTTTTGAGTTTTTATTTATTTTCTATGAATTTATTTATAATTTTGGAATTTAAAAAGTAATTAAAAATAAGAGAAAATGTAAAAATAAATGGGAAAGTATTAAATCAATTTTGAAAAATCTAAAATAATATGAAAGAATCTAAAATATTTTTGGACTTTTTAAGACTTTTTCTGATTTTTATTTGATTTTTATTCATTTAAAAGTATTTAAAATGATTTAAAACTAAGAAAAATTAAGAAAAATAGTAAACTAATTCAGAAAAATGTGAAAAATTAACAAAAAATCTAAAATATTATAAAGAACTTGAGGAAAAATTTAGAAAAGAAAATAAGCTAGAAAGGTGCTTATTAAGCCAAAAACAGCTAATTGCAAGTGCTTATTAATAAGCACTTGCCACAAATCTGAATGAAACTTGAAACACAGATGAAATATGAACAAATCAGTACTATGAGACCAAATTCAGAACAGAAAAAGCACAGGAACATAAGCAGAGAGCAATAAGCAGTATGAATATGGCCAAGTAAAAAGCTACAATAAAGCAGAATAAGCAAGGAACTCAGAATCCACTAAGAACACTCTAATATACTCTAAAATGCTCAGAAACCACAAAGGAACTCAGATTATTAGTCTAAAATTACCACTACAGTATTGAACTCACATCAGCATTTCTATTTAAAGCTCCTAGTTTGCAGGCCTAAATAAGCTTCCAAAATAAGCACTAAACTGAAATTTCAATGGGGCAAAGGCTTCTATATATTACTGAGATTACTTAATATCAAAAGCCCTATGAAAATCACACAATTGAACCTCTAATTTTACCCAAGTTCAACAGCTTTAAACTAAGTGCTATGCTGATATATCCAACCTATTCTGACTTGTCAGTATACACATTGCTTTGACTAAATCTAATTTCATTTGATCAATTATACTTCTATTTGTTATAATAAGCTATTATTAATCTAGATTGAGCTAACTTGAACTATAATGCAACCAATTCTCCAATACAGCTAACTAAATCCTACACTTCTAACAGTTTACTAAAATTGAAATCTATTTTGACTTTTTATTAAACTAAACTACTATTTTTATGCTCTATTTAAGTGTTACTATCCTAATGTGATCTAATTATGAAGCTATGACAGTAAAACTACAACTAACCTACACAGTAGCTAGTTAATCCAAACACTCCCTTATTAACAGTTAACTCTATCAAAATGATGAATTACACTTTACTTCTCCAAACTGATGATCAAAACAGCTAAGTTTACACTAATAGAAGCTAAATGAACAATCAATAACCACTAAAAACAAAAAATACTCAGAAACACAGATCTATACTATTATTGAAGCAAAAATTGGAATCAGATCTTACTAAGTATTATCCCCTCAACTCAAAAAGAGGGGCTCACTATGCAAGCCTGTCTTTAGACAGGTCAAGCTCATCCAAATCCAGCTTGAACTATGAATTACACCCAATGAATCATGAAATTCACCACAAATTGACTTTTGTTGACTGTAACTTCAAATGAATTATGGAAATGATAAACTTGAATAACAAACTCACAAAAGCTATAGAGCTAGTATGAGCTGAATGAAACAACTAAACAGCTTATTTGAAAGCTGGATTAAACTAAAACTGTTTTTGTATTTTCTGAATTTTTATCTAAAACACTTGATTGAATGTAAAACTGACTTTGAAATAAAAGCTTGAATGAATTGTTTAACAAACTAAGATAAGCTGAACAATAAAGAAGAAATAAGTTGAGCTAATAAGCAGTAATAACAAGCTAATTGAAATGATTTAAAAAAAAACTGAATTCATTAAAAGGTAAATATTACAACTAAGACTGAAATTAAACTATTACAAATAAAGGAAATTTGGGCAGAGTTTCTTTACACTATACTCCACCACCTAAATCAGCTATCCTAGCACTCTATATATAGAAATGAAGTGAAGATTCTAGAGGATAAGGGGTTCACGGATTGCCACCTTGGCAATCCGTGTGGTGTGCTTCCTGAGTGCGAATCTAAGCCCTCTGATCATATCCCAATCATTCCCTCATCATATCAACCCTTGGATTACAATCTATGACACGTTCACTCTAATGAGAGGCTGACATCTGTCCCATTTGTGCTTCTTAGCTCTTCTGGCACGCTCTGACATCACTAATTCCCTTCTAGAAGCCATTGATTGGACTATAATACCCTTAATCTCTGTTAATTGATGGTACGGTATTTTTAGGGTTCTAAGTTACTGGGTATTTGGGTAAAAGGGGGGCGGGAAAGGGTAAGTTTATTTTATTATTTGTTTGACCCGTGGGAGTGGGGAGTTGACTGAGGATGGGTGGACTGGGCTCGGGTTATATTAATAAGGAAATCGGCTTGGGTTTGTTGGATTTGTAAAAGTAACTCCCAATACCGTCTTCCACGGGTTATGGGTCCCAATACCGTCTTCCACGGCGTATGGGGGAGGTTGAGATGTAGACAGCCTTACCCCTACCTAAGGTAGAGAGGCTGCTTCCGGTTCTACCTAAGGTAGAAAAGGACCTCCAGCCTTTTGTAGGGATTTGTAATTTGGGTTATTAATATTTGGACTTGTATTTAGCACTAGTATTTTCCGAATTTAATGATATGAAATTACAAGGACCAAATATGAATAATCTGAAAAACTAAGGACCAAATCTGTAATTCTTTCAATGTGTAATCCCAGGGTTTATAATGCCATTTTCAGATTCATAAAGGACCAAAGCTGTCATTCTTCAGAAATATTCTTCGAAGGACAATAACTGACAACTTCTGAAACTTGGAGGACTGAATCTGACAATCTCTTGAAACTTCAATAAAGGATCAAATCTGACATTTCTCAAATCTCTGAGGTCTCTTTTAGGCTTTGTAGGCTCAGCATTGACTTTCTTTGACTATTTGTACACATTCCACTCTCGTGCTCGTTTTTTGCCGGTTTCCGTTTGTTTTTCGTCATTTTATGAGATATCCGTTCCTGCACATTCACAATCACAAAAACACACTTTCTTTGGAATTTTGGGTTAGTTTTTGGATTATTAAGTCTCGTTTTAGTAAAGAAAAGGTGAGTAAATAAGTACTCACCAAAATCCCCCAGACTAAGGTATTGTCGTGCCCTCACTCAATGTGATCAATTCACGCTTTTGGGATAAATAATTTTATAACTCTTCCTACTGACTTTGTAAAGTAGCAACGAGGTTCAAAAGAAATTATAAAATCATTTATTCCTGAAAACGCTCCGTTTTCCAAAATTTATTTCTTTATTTGACTTATCACTACTATTTTTGGACTTTTCACACTTTATTCTTGTGACAGTTTGTTGAACTTTCATTATTTTGCAATAACTTTTAGGGTCAAAAAGTAGAAACACTTCTCATGGAAAAGTGACCATACGGATAAAAATCGTCATCCTTGATTTTTCACAAGCTCCCAAACTAAGCGTACAAACGAGATCACAGCTTATCTACAAGTTAGATGCTAACACTACTCATAAAAGTTACTTGTAGAAACCTCTTACTCCCATGTCCTAAATTTTGTATCTCAAGATTTTTTTTGTTGAGAAATGAATTGGTTCATATTTTCTCGTTTCAATACTTTTAAGTCTGATAGAGATACCAAGTTTAAACACTAAGTAGTTTTTCATTTTATCTCAAGAACCACTGCAATAGAAATTCGGTCCACATCAAGGAATTTGGTACATACAATCTCATATATAAGTTGTGGAGTACTACACGTGCACCTCATGTGTCCAATTCAAAATCATCCACATACACCTCACGCACCAACAACTTTTATAACACTTAAGCTCTTATTCAACATAACTTTCACTTTTCAAAATTTTTCATTTTTTTCACTTTTTTTTCATACTTTTCTTTCTTTACTTTTTTCATTATCAATGGAAGCTTATTGGGTAGCTCCAAAACCACATACATAATCAACTTTTGATTTTTTTTTTTTTTTTTTTTTTTTTTTTTTTTTTTTTTTTTTTGCTTTTATTTTTGATGTTCCTTGATATGTACCCAACTTCTAAAACAAAGATTCTTTTAAGAAAATAAAACACTAAATATTATCGAAACCTAAATAACACTAATTAACCTAGAACATCTATTATATATTGGTGATATAATTTTGCGGGAGCAAAAAGCCACAAGTACCTTTCATGAGCTCTAAAGAGAACCAACTACTCCACGTTTAGCATTTAACTTCTAAATAAACTCTATCATTTCTCGTTCTTCGCAATTTAAGATTCCAAGTAATGAAACCAGCGAATACTTAGCCGATAATCAGCCACGCATATATAAAGTCAGATACGGAAAATTGCAAATTCTAGAAGAAGAATTCGCGTTTTCTAGCTCCTTATGTAAAAGACTAGCGAAAGCTTTTAAGCTGCGCATGTATAAAGTCAAGTACGGGAACTTGCAGATTCTTAAGAAAGAATTCGCATTTTATAGCTCCTAGTGTACAAGACTAGCACAAGCTTATATGATTATCATTGGTTAAGGAAACAAGCTAGGGCTCAACACGCCCGGTCAAGTCAAAATATTTATTCCTACTCTTGCCAGCTGGAAAGTCAACAAGGTGTCAAAACACTTATTCAAATCTTATTATATTTTTGCACAAATTTTCCAACTTTTCTCATTTTTTTGTGCTTTTTCATGACTTTTTCATTGATTTTTCTTCAATTTTTTTTTTTAATTTTCAATTTTTTTAATTTTTTAGGAAAAACGGAGTTGCAAGAGTATACGACATGGTGAAAAATGCAAGGTCAAATCGAATCAAAGATTCACCCTCCCCCGGACTAGAATGAAACATTGTCCTCAATGTTTTACGGGTAAAGGCAATCCTAACAAAATTCTAGGGCCGTTTATTAATTATGCCAAAGAAAACGTTAGTCGATAAGATTTTCGGATATAGGATTTCCAAAAGCATCGATGAATGAGACTCGAGTTGAGAAAGAATAACGAGCACGAAAGTCATCATAAATCGCGGACAATCCTGGACAAACATTCACAAACAACCACGAAACACAAGAATAGAAGAGGCACCCCCTCCCGGACTATATGTATATATTATAAGTACGAGGAAATCCGTAAGAAATACGGATTACCTGAGTCGTTTCCCAACGAAGGTTGAATGGAATCGTGAAATTCGATTCGCAAAATCGTGTCGTGAAAAGTGGTAAAGTGAAAATAGTGATTGTGAAACTCAAAATATGATAAGAAATGAAAAATAATGCAAAAGGTACAAGCTATGTATGTACAAGTGATTTAAATCTAAAAACGGAAATTCAAACGCGAGTTGAAAAACGTAACGTACAAATTAAAACGTAACTATTAATGAAAAATGATCCTAAAATATGAAATTAATTTCTAAAAATCTTAAACTACTTAAAATAATTTTGAGAAAAAGAAAAATATTTTTTTTTGAGTTTTTATTTATTTTCTATGAATTTATTTCTAATTTTGGAATTTAAAAAGTAATTAAAAATAAGAGAAAATGTAAAAATAAATGGGAAAAATATAAAATCAATTTTGAAAAATCTAAAATGATAGAAAAGAATTATCTAAAATATTTTTGGAATTTTAAAACTTTTTCTGATTTTTATTTATTTAGAAGTATTTAAAAATGATTTAAAACTAAGAAAAATTAAGAAAAATAGTAAACTAATTCAGAAAAATGTGAAAAATTCACAGAAAATCTAAAATATTATAAAGAACTTGAGGAAAAATTTAGAAAAGAAAATAAGCTAGAAAGGTGCTTATTAGGCCAAAAACAGCTAATTGCAAGTGCTTATTAATAAGCACTTGCCACAACTCTGAATGAAACTTGAAACACAGATGAAATATGAACAAATAAGTACTATGAGACTAAATTTAGAACAGAAAAAGCACAAGAACATAAGCAGAGAGCAATAAACAGTATGAATAAGGCCATGTAAAAAGCTACAATAAAGCAGAATAAGCAAGGAACTCAGAATCCACTAAGAACACTCTAATATACTCTAAAATGCTCAGAAACCACAAAGGAACTCAGATTATTAGTCTAAAATTACCAATACAGTATTGAACTCACATCAGCATTCATATTTAAAGCTCCTAGTTTGCAGGCCTAAATAAGCTTCCAAAATAAGCACTAAACTGAAATTTCAAGGAGGCAAAGGCTTCTATATACTACTGAGATTACTTAATATCAAAAGCCCTATGAAAATCACACAATTGAACCTCTAATTTTACCCAAGTTCAACAGCTTTAAACTAAGTGTTATGCTGATATATCCAACCTATTCTGACTTGTCAGTATACACATTGCATTGACTAAATCTAATTTCATTTGATCAATTATACTTCTATTTGTTATAATAAGCTATTATTAATCTAGATTGAGCTAACTTGAACTATAATGCAACTAATTCTCCAATACAGCTAACTAAATCCTACACTTCAAACAGTTTACTAAAATTGAAATCTATTTTGACTTTTTATTAAACTAAACTACTATTTTTATGCTCTATTTAAGTGTTACTATCCTAATGTGATCTAATTATGAAGCTTTGACAGTAAAACTACAACTAACCTACACAGTAGCTAGTTAATCCAAACACTCCCTTATTGTAGGATATTCATAATCATAAACATGTATGGTGTGGTGTTAGATTAGATTAGAAGAAGAGTTTTAGAGAGAGAAAGTGGAGCCTTTTCTAGTGAGAGAAACAAGAAGTATGTATTAGATTAATGAAAGGTCCAACCCTCTTCCTTGGAGGGAGAGGGGTATTTATAGTTACAAAGAAAACGCCCACTCCCGGGCTGTGGATCAGGCATACGGTGGGTAAAGACCCGTCCTTCATCCACGGTGTTACTTAAACTAATCTACGAACTAACTAAATATTAATAAGACTACGAGCTACTCAATGCTAATCTATACTCGGGGTGACCGATTCTTTCATATGAATATTTATATTCCTAACAATCTCCCCCTAATGGAGGTCACCCCGGAAAATACAAATTGAATTCTAGCATTCTATTCTTCGAATTGAATCTTCGTAGCTCGTAGTCAGTGATTCTTCACAGTCATTAATCTTTGTGCTTCCAACAATAGACCTTTGATGACTTGATTTATGTGTTGGATGATCCTTGACGTTTCTTCTTGTTTATCATCCAAATGAATGTCTCCAAGTCATCTTTGTGCAGTATCATCTCCATGTGACGTAGACATTTTTGTATCGGCATGCTCACACTTTTCAGGATCATGATCTTCAGCATCAGAGTTGTGGAAGCATAGATGAAGCCCATTCAATGATCATGATTTCTTGATTAAGATGTCAAAGTGTGAGCATGGGGTGATGGATCAGCATATTTTCAGCAATCTACCGCAACCGTCAGAAATTCCTGCAAGCAAACAGTTAGCAACAAATCACCCGGTACTTACAGGTTTGGATTTAGAGATCGTCAACAGCATAGTGTGAAGACTCCTTCTAACCCTTACCAAGACCGTTCCCAATCGGAAACCCCCGAGAGGATTTACACGATCTACCTAAGTAAATCAATGACTGGGTGAGTCGGTGGAGTTCACTCCATGACTGTAGACCACTGGTAACCGCCGCGACCACTAAGCATAATCCACAAGGAATTACCGAAGTGACCTATTTTCAGGGCTGTTTGATGTTGACCCTGGCAGGGATTTCCACTCAATCAATGGGAATTACATATGTATATTCCCTCATAAGTGTTCTTGGCAGATTGCTTAGATCTGCGAAGGACTCAAAATATTACAGCTGGTGTCCTTAATGTTGAACAACCAGTGTAGAAGAATCAAGTGTTCCTAAGATATCTTTTGATGCATCTCGTGGCTCTAGACTCGATAAGTGCATAATTTGGTTTTCCTATGCGGAGACTAGGGAGAGGTCTCCTGCTTCAATATCAACCATCTCTAGGAGATAAGTTGATAGATTACACCGGTTCCCCGTGAGAATGAAACAAGTCCTTTTAAGAGAACTTGAGTGGCTAGAAGGTTTAGTGCAGTGCGTCACTGGGTCCATGACGTCTTGTCTTCAATACTGGTGTTACCTTAGTAACAACCAGTAGCATATGAATTGAACCCGGTTTCTGCCCTAAGGTTGAATAATGGGAGGGCTATTTCTTTTTAATTCTTCAACCCCTTCTTTCTCCATTCTCACATTTCTCCTTTTTTTTTTTCATAATCATACCTATGGACTTTATAATACTATCTATTGGGTATTGTCCATGGGTAGATCCCTCCGGCTCTGGCGGATCATAGGACGGTTTTCCTAACCTTAGCCACCTTATAACTTCATGACTATCCTATGTTGCCATACACCAAATCATTGAAAATTCTTCTCAACGTGTTTATGATTAAGAAACACATTTTGTTAACACGTTGAGAGTTTTACCATTTTCAAATGCTCCCCCTTAACATGTGCTCAGATGTTTTAATTATAAATTTGCACATGTCGGGTAGAGTTGCACTTTTGAATTGATCCACCTTCAGTGAACATGAGCAGGCATTCGAGACACGCTTACATCACTAGTTGGACTAGCTTGAAGTTATTACCCGACCTGATCAAGTCCATAGAAGGTTTCTCGAAATGGTACACTCTACTTAGACAAGTCCTCTTCGAGACACGCTTACATCACTGGTTAGACCAGCTTGAAATTATTACCCGGCCAGGACTAGTCCTTCCGATTGATTACGGTTTTTGTTTCGTCAATTCATTGGTTAAGTCTGAGTCTCGCTCACATGAGATGCTAGGATCCTTTTATCACAAACTATTTGCTCCCCCTCAATATGTGCATTGATGTACAAAATGAGTTTGGCACATATGGGAGAGTGTTTTAACTCCAAAACAATCACATTTTAATCAGGTTTCATATTTAAATCACATTTTCTCCCCCGATCAAAAATTTTAAACCATTTGAGATTTGTGATCCTAAGTGATTTAAATAAGTTCCAAGATTTTTGGGAGAAAAATGTGGTCAGATTTAAGAATGACTGATTTTGAGACGATACATTTGCTCCCCCTCAATCCTTGAGGGAGCATGTTATGTGTCAGAAATGATGAGTTTATAAATGATTTAGAGTTGCGAGAAGCTCATGAAAAAATCATATTCTCACACATAACAATTCCATTCACTGTTTTTAATGCACAAAGATCATGTTTTGATGATATAGAATTTTTGAAATCATTCTCCCCCTCAATCGATGACCCATTTTCAATGTATCACTTTTTCTTCAAAAGATTAATCATTTGGCATTGATTGAGAGGCAAGTTTTATACAAAATTGCAAGTTTGATTGATTTTCAAAAATCATGGTACCACCAAGTTTAGAACAAATACTTTCCCGAATAATCATTTGAAGGGAAAGTATTCGTGATGTAAAGAAGACTTCTCTTCTTATACAAGAAATGATGCACTGAAACGTACATCAAGTCGATGAAACATGGATATAAAGTAATCCATGCCCGGGTGAACATCACCCAGTAAGAGGAACAACCGTCTTTTTGGCGACGTGCTTTCTCCATTTTGAAGAACGGGTTGCTATCTGAAGTAATAGCAAGCCATAATTTTAAGTCCGGGTTGCAGCCTGAAATGACTACAAGCCATTGTTTTGAAGTCCGGGTTACAGCCTGAAATGACTGTAAGCCATTATTGAAAGAATGTTTTGAGAAACGACATGTTTTAGAAAATAATTATTTGAAATTAAAAGAAAAACTCTTGCTCAAGCATATGTATGTTTCCGTGTCATTATTGAATGACATTTCTAGAAACGTACATAATATTGATTACACAAGAGACATGTCGTGAGAAGAATATTTTTGGATTTTTTTTAATTTTTCAGATTTTTATGGTTTTTATAGGTTTTATATTTTTCTATTTTCTTTTTGTTTTAAGCATGTACAAAGGATATGTGAAGCAAAACCCATTACTCCTCATTCTCTTCCTGAAGACGTATGAGTGATCCTGGCGTAAGACTCTTCATTCCAAGGTGCTGGAGAATAAATTGAAACCGTTCTCTTAAGAGAGCCTTAGTGAAGAGATCTGCCACCTGAAATTCTGTCCTCACGAAGTAAAGTTCCACTACCCTTTACTCAACATGTCCCACCACACCTTTGGAGATTCCGATTGCCAGGAGAAACTTTGACAGTGCATCAAACCATGTCCTAGGCGCCTGCTTTAGACCATAGAGAGCCCTTTTCAGACGATAGACATGGGTCGGACGATCAAGATCCACAAATCTTTTAGGTTGACTGAATTGAAGAACTTCATTTAGCTCGTCATTAAGAAATGCAATTATCACATCCATTTGATAGACCGTCATGTTCTGGCTTGCAGCATTGGTGAGAAACATTCTGATAGCTTCAATGCGACCAACCAGAGCGAAAGATTCCTCTAACTCAATGCTTTCCTGTAGACGATATCCCTTTCACCTCCTTCATACCCCACCCCGACGGGATTAGATATGATGTTGTTGACTTGTGGTTGTCTTATAGTATATTTTTACATGTTTCTTTTGGTTTACAAGAGACCACATATATTTTAGACAAAAATACACCGTTGGTCCCTAAACTTTCCACGGAACATTATAGGGCACCTTAACTTTTAAAAAACGTCTCTGTGTGTCCCTCCTCAAGTTTTTTGAGGCCGATTGCGTCCTTTGACCTGGAAATCTAAGGTCAATGCCCATTTTTAGGTATAACATCAAGGGTATAATAGACCAAACACATTTTCAACCATATCTAAGTTAAATCTAACCCAAACTCCTTTAACATCATCATTTTGTGCTTAGTTGTTGTTTCCCTGAAGTTAGTAAGCATGGATCTCATGGAAATTCACCATATTAGTGTGTTCTTTCCTCAAATGGGGTATTGTTAACATCTCGTTAAATAGCAAGTTAGTAAATTATATCATGACTAAAATACACCGTTGGTCACTAAAATACACCGTTGGTCACACAGTCATTAAATTTTTGGGTGTATGTTGACTTGTGAAAGTCAAACTGGTTAAATTCAAACACCCGCTAAACTGCATATGCAGATGCAAACATGCAATTGAAAGCAAAATACTCGGAAAATCAAGATTAAATTGTCTTAAAATTATCATTTAAAATATGTTTCGTTACATAATGACATTAATTCGAGGCGTATGCCTTATGTAAATCATCGTATGAGAAAGTTTCTAAACATTCCTCTTCTTCTTCATTACAAACAACATATTTGTTTTTCTTTTTATCTATTTTTTCTAGTCTCCTTATAGCACGTTTCTCCTTCCAATACTCCTCTGCTCTGGCCTTTGCAGCAAGCCTTCTTCTCTCAACTTCAGCAGCGCTTGGAGCTGCCTTCTCCTTCTCTTCTGTAGGCTCCTTTTGTTCCACCTTGCAGTCATCTTCCAATGCCGCTTCTAGGTCGTAGCAGAAGCTTTCATCGCCTCCGCCCTTTGGCACCTCGGCCTCTTTCCTTTCAGGGGTTGGTCTTTTGACCACCTCCTCATTTTCTGTTTGGTTGGTTGGGGTAGCATCAGCATCTCTAGGTCTCTTGTTTCCCGACAACATGGTTACTACGAACTAGAATGACGAAGCATAAGAATTCCAGCCAGCGGACTCCGCAGTCAGAAAAACGTGACCATCAGAGGAAGAATCAACAAGATTTAACCTCTAAACAGGTTGCTGGGACAACCAGCGCACCTGATCACCAAGAGGCGGGGACAACCCGACCACTTCCAGCGACGGAACTACCTATAATTTCTTCAGTGGTCCCAAGTGTCGAGGAACTCCAGCGCACCCTCTTCACCACTCCTCATCAGGCTACACCCGCAGTGAACAACACTGTGCCGCCAGGCGCGCCTGAACGGAACAGGGCGCCTAACACTGAGGCAGAAATTCTTGCAACAACTGAGGACGCACCGGATCTAACTTTGGGAAACTTTGTATCCCAAAATTATGAAACCCTCACCGCCCTCATGCAAGAAGAAGCAACAAGAAGAGCAAGCGCGAACCTACAAGCCCGACTCAATTTTGCTCTTGAACGTGAACCATCACCACCGCGTCACCCACGAGGAAGACGCGCAGAACGTACCACTATCCATGACAGGTTGGGTACGATATCTGATTCACGATACTCTGGAGACAGCGATAGGCGCACCAACGTCCACTCCAGACTTGGCAGTCGGGGAATACATGACCGATTAGGACCTCAACATTCGCCAAGCCAAGGATCTTCCAAACCTGGGAGTAGGAGGGTTCAAGACAGATTGGGGGAAAGAAGATCCCCAAGTGGAGATCCCTCAGGATCCTCTTCCGAAAGAAGCCGACGCAAGCGTCGAAAAAGGGACTACCCTTCTTCCAGCAACTCCTCTGACAACGAGGATAAAGAAACAGGACACTGGAAGTCAAAAGGAAGACGTCGCGAGGAGGAGAATGAAGATATGTCTCTCCCGTGGCGACGCCATAAAATCGATGCGTTTACACGACGAATCAGCGATTACTCAGATCGCAAACGCAGACGCATGCCCGCTAATGTGAAAACATACGATCGAACAGGTGATCCTGACGACCACCTAAAAATTTTCGAATCAGCCGCAACCATCGAAAATTGGCCACAGCCTGTGTGGTGCCATATGTTTAATTCCACGTTAGTGGGAAACGCGCGCACATGGTTTAGCAAACTCCCACAAAGGAGCATTGGTGGATTCGAGGAACTACGGAAAGCATTCTGCCTCAACTTCACCCAGCGAAAGAAGTGCGCTAAAAACCCTGTGGAGCTAGCAAGAGTGAAACAGCGTCAAGGGGAATCAACCAGCGTTTTTATGGAACGTTTCAAGGATGAGTGTATACAAGTTAAAGCATGTCCTGAAATCCTAAAGATTTCCGGATTCATGAATGGGATCAATAACCCAGAACTCATCCGCAAGCTGAATGACAAAGTTCCACAAACCTTTGACGAGTTAACAAAGCGCACTAGATCCTTTATACAAGGAGAAGCAGCTGCTGCGGATAGCAAAAAAGGTTATTCAAACTATAGGCAACAAGAACAGCCGCGGAGACAATCCAACGATCAGAATAACAACCGCAGCAGGAATTATCGCAGTGAAAGAGACAACGACAAATATACTCCGCTCACTAAGACTCCGAGAGAGATATTTGTAACAGAAGGTGCGAACTTCCCAAAACCACCACCGATGCGCACCGCAGAAGAAAAATGCCTAGGTGGTGGATACTGCGAGTACCACGGCCAAAAAGGCCATACAACTAACGAGTGCGTCCAACTAAAACAGCTAATTGAAAAGCTAGTTAGAGAAGGAAGGATGGACCACCTCGTGAAAAACATCAAGGAAGGAAAAGATAAACATAGAAACGGGGGTAAGAAAGAACCCCCAAAGGAAAAAGCTGATATTATATACATGATACAATCATGGCAACGCAAGATAAAGCAAAAAGTCAGCCAAAAATTCTCTCCAGAAAAAGAGATATCCTTCCCTACTATAGCTGCGGACAACGCAGTCGTGGAGCCTCTAACCATTGAGATACATAGAGGGGGACATGACATCCACCGCATGTACATTGATGGTGGAGCATCCGCGGACATCCTGTACGATCACTGTTTTAAAAGGCTGCGACCTGAAATCCAAAATCAGTTGATACCAGCCACAATGTCATTAACAGGATTCACAGGAGAAAAGATTTGGCCCATGGGGCAGTTACGCTTATTGGTGGTCGTAGGAGATGAACAACACTCAACCGCGACATGGATAAACTTTATGGTAATAAAGTCTCCTTCACCATACAACGGTATCATTGGGAGACCGGGAATATCATCCATGCACGCGGTACCATCCACAGCGCATGGAATGCTTAAATTCCCAGTGGAAGGAGGAGTGGTTACTCTCTATAATACAACAGTACCACCAAGAGAATGCATCGCAGTAACAACTGAAGCGAAGACTATTCCAGAAAAGCGCACGGAAAAAACGCCAAATTTAAAAGTCGCTATTCATCCAGATTATCCGGAACAACAAGTTTCGATTGGAGGATCATTATCTGACAAAGGTAAAGCAGCCATATGCGCACTCCTGCAAAAGAACCTAGACATCTTTGCATGGGAACCAAAGCATATGACGGGAGTACCGCGCTCTATCACAGAGCATAAGCTACAAATCCGACAAGGATACCCTCCAATACGACAAAAGAAGCGCGGCCAGGCCCCATATCGTGCAAAGGCTATTCTGGAAGAAGTACATAAGCTCGTAGACGCAGGCATCATGCGCGAAGTATACTATCACGACTGGCTTTCTAACCCAGTTATGGTAAAGAAGAGCGATGGCAGTTGGAGGATGTGCGTGGACTTCACGGACCTCAACAAAGCATGTCCACAGGACTGCTATCCACTGCCAGAGATAGACTGGAAGGTCGAGTCCTTGTGCGGATACCCTTTCAAATGCTTCCTAGATGCATATAAAGGGTATCATCAGATTCAGATGGCAGTGGAAGATGAAGAAAAAACAGCCTTCCACACCAGTCAAGGAGTATACTGCTACACAAAAATGCCTTTTGGCCTGAAGAACGCAGGCGCGACATACCAACGACTGGTGGACACAGCCTTCGAAAAACAAGTAGGCCGCAACTTGGAAGTCTATGTTGACGACCTTGTCATAAAAAGCCATACAGAGGACGAGTTGGTGCGCGACATCGAGGAAACATTCCAAACGTTAGGGCGGATCAACATGAAGTTAAATCCAAAAAAGTGCACCTTTGGCGCGACCGAAGGGATGTTCCTTGGATACTTGATAGAACCCGACGGAATCAAACCTTGCCCAGAAAAAACAAAGGTTGTTATTGATCTCCCCTCACCGCGCACACTCAAAGAGGTCCAATCATTGAATGGAAAGTTAGCAGGACTAAACCGTTTCTTATCTAAGTCAGCAGACAAATCTCTTCCCCTCTTTAAAACACTCACGAAGTGCACAAAAAAGGGAGACTTTCGCTGGACAATCGAAGCGGAGGAAGCTTTCCAACAACTTAAAAACCATCTGGCATCTCTTCCCAAACTTGTTGCACCGCGACCAGGGGAAGAATTAATCATGTACTTATCGGCAACCCATGGAGCAGTAAGCGCCGTATTATTGACAGACAGAAACTCCGTTCAGACACCCATATATTTCGTAAGCAAAGCTCTGAAGAAAACAGAGACTAACTACAGCGTTATGGAAAAGCTGGTCTTGGCTCTAGTGTTCGCAGCCAAAAGGTTGCGCAGATACTTTCAGGCGCATCCAATAGTTGTAATCACTGATCAGCCAATCAAACAGGTTATCTCTAAGCCTGACGCATCCGGACGCTTACAAAAATGGAGTGTACTGTTAAGTGAGTACAACATCTCATACAGACCGCGCACTGCAATCAAAGGACAAGTCCTAGCCGATTTTATCGTGGAAAAGCCAGACAGCGACAGCCCAACATCTGTAGCTAAAACAGATTTACAGGAACCCTGGATTCTGTTCACAGATGGATCTTCATGTGTAGAAGGATCGGGCGCAGGTCTTATTCTTACAAATCCAGAAGGTATGGAATTCACCTATGCGCTACGCTTCGAATTCACGGCCACAAACAATGAGGCAGAATACGAAGCCCTACTAGCCGGACTACGTATTGCAATCCAAATGGGTGTTCGCAACCTAGAAGCAAACGTAGATTCGCGCCTGGTCGCAAACCACGTGCTAGGTGAATATGAGGCCAAGGATGAACACATGACCCAATACTTGGAAAAGACAAAGTCTTTGATCAACAACTTTGATAGGTTCACAATAAAACAGGTGCCTAGAGGAGATAACAAGAAGGCGGACGCACTCAGCAAGATTGCATCCACAAGCTTCGCACACCTCTCAAAACAGGTATTGGTGGAAACCCTAAAAAACAAGTCAATCTTGGATAGGGAAATAGAGACGGTGATAGAGGAACAAGACCCTACATGGATGACACCTATCACCGAATTTATTAGCAAAGGGATCCTACCCCAAGACCAAAAAGACGCTCGCAGAATACGGCGCACAGCGCAGCGATTCGAATTACGCGATAACGTACTCTATCGACGGTCTTTTTTACAGCCATGGCTCAGATGTGTCGGACCACTTCAAGCAGACTACGTACTCCGCGAAATTCATGCTGGATCATGTAGTATGCACTCAGGACCACGATCCGTGGTGGCAAGCGCTCTAAGGTCAGGATATTATTGGCCAACAATGCATCGTGATGCACGCGATCTGATAAGAAAATGCAGCAATTGCCAAGTACACAGACCAATTCCGCGCCGACCACAACAAGAGCTAACACCAATTACTTCACCATGGCCATTCTACAAATGGGGTATTGACATCGCAGGACCTTTCCCTGTCGCAGCTGGAGGAGTAAAATTCCTCATCGTAGCCATAGACTACTTCACGAAGTGGATCGAAGCAAAGGCGGTGGTGAACATCACGGGAAACCAAGTCAAGCGCTTTGTTTGGGACAACATTGTCTGTCGCTTCGGCTTACCGGGCGAGATCATATCAGACAACGGAAAACAATTCTGTGATAACCCATTCAAAGATTGGTGCGCACAATTGAACATCACACAACACTTTGCTTCAGTCAAACACCCACAAACCAATGGCCTAGTTGAACGCGCAAATCGCAGTCTAGGCGAAGGAATAAAATCGCGCCTCGACAGACACAAAGGAAAGTGGGTAGATGAGCTCTCGCACGTCTTGTGGGCGCATCGCACGACAATCAAAACCAGTACTGGCGACACGCCATTCTCCTTAGTCTATGGAACAGAAGCCGTCATACCAGCCGAGATAGGAATGCCAACTATACGCACAGCAGAGGTCAACGTCACAACAAATGACGAGGAACGGCGCATAGACTTAGACATACTGGAAGAAAGACGCGAACGCGCAGCTATACGCGAAGCAAAGGCTAAGGCAAAAATGAAGAAATATTATGATGCAAAAGTCAATCACACTTCATTCAGACCAGGAGACTTTGTTTACCGCGCCAACGATGCGAGCCATGCAGAAGACACGGGCAAGCTCGGACCCAAATGGGAAGGACCTTACGAGGTCACAGACGCGCTCGGCAACGGCGCATACAGGCTGCGCGATATGGAAGGTCACGACCTGGCGCGCACTTGGAACATTTGCAATCTCAAGAAATGTTACTTTTAGGCTACAGCCCTTTCACAAACACACTTACATCCTACGAGGTGCCCAATAAGTGTTTGTCTTTCTTTTTCTTTCTAGGAATTGTATTTTCTAATTTTTCCATTTACTTGCAAGTATTAATAAAATGTTATGGTTTCTAGCTAACTCCATAACGCATTTTACTTTATTGCATATATGTCAATATTGTTTATTTTATATTTTTGCCTACATGGCGTGCATGCACCACTTAAAGACCCACGAAGGCATAAAGGATGAGTTAACCTACTAATTTACTCGTTGAATAAGAGGGTTGCAAACCCATCAACATTGGATCATGTATCCTTGCTAAGCGCCTTACTCTTGAGACGTCAAAGTAAGTTTCACATGCGCACCCCACGACGGATGCGCATATACCAAGTACACCGTACGAGCTTAGCAATATAACGAGCCAAGACACTTGGTCAAAAATAAAACTTAGCAAACAATGCAAGTATACTTAAGTCACGCACTTAAAAGACTTAGTCAAAAATAAAACTTAGCAAACAATGCAAGTATCCTTAAGTCACGCACTTAAAAGACTTAGTAAAAAAAAATAAAAATGCAAGTATACTTAAGTCACGAACTTAAAACAAAATACGTATCTTATTCCACATTTATCGATAAATTACAAGGAAAGATACATAAATATACAAAACGCCTATATACTATGGCGATGCTCAGTATTCTCCTCTAGAGCGACGGAACTCCCCGTTTCCTTAAGCTTACTCAAGGTTATGGCATCTTGCATAGATACGGTCGGAACGCTCACGGCCACGCCATCTGATCTAGGAAGGTGTGCAGCGCCAATACCGCACATCACGGCCTTGCCCTTGATGCCCTTCTTCACAGCAACCCTCTGGGCATGTCGCTCCAGCACCTCTTTCAAAGGAATTTCCTTCTCAAGAGCAAAAGGCTTCAGGATATCACGAGGCCGTGCGAACACAGGGACTTGAAGCTGCGATACATCAGGTTTTAGATAATAATCTAATTCCTCTTCCGCGTTCTCCTCAAGATGGCGCTGCAAAGTTAGACCCGCCATCAGCACAGCTATAGGATCATCTTGATCGCGCTCCAACTTCCCTATGTGGGGCAACTCAAGAACTTTCAGCCCCGCCATGGCCTGCACCAGCTCGTCGTAAGCCGTAGAGCTGTAACCAGGGATCTCCGCCAAGTCCTTCTCCAGCAACTTGGCCTTACGAAGCTCCTCCATGGCCTGCGAACGGCCACGCGCCATTGCACAGTGCACAACCTTCCCAAAGGCTTCCACCACCTCCGCAGACTCTAATGTGCTCAGGGCTGCCAGGCGCAGCCCATGGCTGATCAACCATCTGCATTCACAAAGAAACAATTGTGTAAGATAACCAAAAAAGCAATGAAGTAATTTCAAAGATAAAGAAGCAAGGATACCTGCGCTCGGCTATAGTAGACATTAGATGGGGGTACAGCTCCTCGTCATACTCTATGCTGAGAGCGCGCAGCTTCTCCTCATGTATCGAGACCGCCTTCTCGATGCCCTCTTTAAACTTCTGGAGGCTAGCATAATGCTCCGCCCTCTTTTCTTCGAGATAGGACACCGACCAGGTAGTCTTAGCCTTTATTTGCTCAAGCTTCGACCTTGCGTACTTCAGGTCAGCCAATATGCTCATTTTATCTTGAGCAATCTTCTCAGCATAGGCCCTCGAGGCCCCCAGCTCCACTTGCGCATCAGCCAACTGCGCACGGAGGGTCGCCAACTCCTCCTCTTTCTGGGCAAGAGCACGGCTCTCCCCAGCATACTTCCCCTTCAGCTGAGCCACAAGCTCAGCTTGGCGGGCGGTAGTCGCAGCCAGCTCATCAATCAGCTGCTGCGCCTCACCACCATCAACAGCCTTGGCATTCCCCTCCTTGTTTTCGTTCTGCGGAGAGGAAACCTCATCATCCTTCGCGCCGTCATCCCTACGCAACAAAGGCAGTCAACAAAAATTACAACAAGTAATTGGAAAAAAAAAAAAAAAAAAAAAAAAAAAAATAGGAGGAATGCACACTTACAGAAACGGAGAAGCATCAACCTTCAACCGTGCGCCGGAGGTAGACGTTTCTTCCGCGTTCGACTCCGCGTCTCTAATGACGTGTCGACGCCTCTTGCTGGTGCCACTGGTTCCAGCCTCTCCCTTGCGCTTTAAGTTCTGCGCAACCTCTTCCCTCAGCACCTCCTCAGGTTTCAGGATCCGAATGCTGTCAGATGATCCTGAGCGCGCCTCCTCGTGCGCCACCTCCAAATCAGGCACCGCCTCCACAGTGGGCGCCACAACTACTCCAGGCGCTACACTCTGGACGGGCGTCACCACAAGTGGTGGCGTGTCCTCAGGGACCGTCGCAGGCAAAACAGTCAAATGCCCCGCGGTCGCCTCAAGCAAGGGCTGCTCTCCTTCTTTCAAAGGACGCACCCCTATGGTTACCTGCTTTGGCCTGTCCAGCTTGACCACCGCGAACAAATCCATCTCTGCGCACATCAAAGGAAACAAGAAAAAACAAAAGGGATTAGTTATTAAAGGCGCACAGATAAAAGGACTTACAAAGAAGGAAGTATAAGGAATGAACACCCACCCCGGCCATCCTCACTCACGAAAGTGGGAACCTCATCTGCAGCGCCAAAATAGGCGCGGCTCAATCCCACATGTACCAAAAACTCCTCCGGATAGGGGTTAATGGCCAGTCGATTGGCATCTAAAGTTTGCGCATCAGCGCGACTGAAGGAACCGGGTGCGGGGCGCCCATCCCTTGGTAAGGATTCCTGAGTATAAAACTCAAAGGGAGAGGGAAAGACCACGTCATCCACCCAAAAGAAGAACTCCCTCCAATTCTTGAGGGCGTCAACTTTCTCCGTATAACACTGAAGCGCCCCCTGGCGCTTCGCAAAGGAAACCCACCCATTTGACCACGTCGTGTGGTAAAAAGAGCGGAACAAATCTACAGTAGGTTCTATCGCAAGTAAACGACAGTTTACCTCAAAATTCGACACCTTCGCCGCACCTATACAGTGCAGCTGAGAGATGTGAAGACGATAGTGATTGAGCAAATCGCTCAGGAAAATAGATATGGCTACGCGGTAATTCGCGTACTCAAAAAATTTCGTGTATAGCCCTATCTTCCCTTCGGGGAAGTCAGCTATACACGCTTCGACATCTGGAGCCTCTGGATGTACATCCAAAGGCACGAAATAGTCGGAAGTGAACTGAATAACGTCCTCAACGAACATCGTGGAGCGAAACTCCTCCAACTGAGCAACCATTTTCATTTGCAAAAACTAAGTGGGACACACACAAATTACCTACGAAAAGTGAAGTAAGTTTATTTGCAAAAGACGCTCTCAAAGAAGGTGAATAGTGAGTAAGTGTGTGTTTTACTGTGTGTGTGTAAAAATGGGGGGCGGTGACTCTTAAATAGGGTAGTAAAAACCCTAATATCTCTCCACGTGTATCCCACTAACGAAAACGTGTGGCTGGAACTGAACCGGTACACACACTTTTTCCCGATTTACGAGGGCCACGTGGATACTACCCCCAATTTTCGAAGTATACATTTGAAATACCAATGACTAGGTGCATTGCACTTTAAATGGGCGGCAATATTTCAATGTTTTCCCGCTACGCTTACCGCTGTTAATATTAGTCTAGTATCCGTGGCTACGCGCCGCGCACACTAGACTGGGGGGACATGATGACGTATAGCCTATATTTGGGCCACAAGCCCAAATGATAGACATTACTTACACCTAAGCCCACCACGAATGGGCTACCATAACAATGGTATGGGCCGCAGTAGTAACGCTTTGGGCTCATGAAGCCCAAAGGCCCAACTAAACCCACCGGGTACACGATAAGGATTATCTATTCATAGAATAGATATCCTTTCCTTAGATAAGCACCACGAGTGCAAAGAGTAAGGAGCAAGAAACACGGTTTCTTAGCCCCTATATATAGAATCATACGATTCTCATTCAAGGTACGATATACAACCCTAACTCTTTACGAGAACCTAAAACGATTACTTACTCTCACGCCGGAGTCTAATCGGGGGAGACAATCCCTCGATAAGCCTAAAGGTGTTGTCTTATTTTCTTAGTACGCAGGTAACAAGTGCTAAGGATCGAATTGGTACGAGAGTATAAGCCCATAACCAGGTACGCCCAACTTTTGTATCAACAGTTACAATTTTTTTGATTTATTTTTTATAGAAGTAGATTGGTTTGTAACATAATGTGGGAGTAACAAATTTATACACAAATAATGGGGAAAACGAAGAGTATGTATTAAATTTCAGATGTATTTTTTGAACTCTTCGATTCCTCATTATTTGTTGAAAATATACACGCATTTAGACGTAAATAGAGCGTGTCAGGGAAGACACTGTTGGTCCCTCAATTTGTCTATGTTGCCGTTGGTATTGTTAAAACTCCCGCCAATTATTAAGTTGAGTGTTCACATTTGGTCCCTCAAGTTGACTGTCGGGTTTAGCTTGGTTTAGATCATAGTTAAATAGTGATTGAACTATTATGCCCCTGAAACTAGAACATAAAACGTTCGTTGACCTTGCCCAAATGGGTCAAGGGACGCAATCGGACTCAAAATCCTAAGGTTTGGACGGCCTGGCGACGAATTTTGAAAGTTAGGATGCGCTGTGATGTTTCGTGAAAAGTTTAAGGACCAACGGTGTATTTTTGTCTATATTTTACAAAGCAAACCTAAACCTTATGTTTTAACGCGTCAGACAAATGCTTAAGTATACTTATCATTAAGACTTAACACTTGCCTACTAATATGAATCTTGCATTACTACACTTTAACTTATGATTGGGTTTGCTTTACAAATAGGTCTGATCATAGTAAAAAAAACCGGACCGGACCGATATAATCAAACCATATCGAAACTCAAGTTGGCAAAGACACCCCACCAAGGACCGAACTTAAATGTGTTTGGTTCGGTCGAGCCAAACAAAGCATGACCGATTATAGGTAGGACCGGACTGAAATGTGTTCTGTACAATTATCTTGAGCTGGTTCGTGCCGTTTATCGGTTCGATTCGATTCACTCCGCCATATTTTACGAGAGACAAAACCAATTAGTGGCTAACAAAATGACAAATAGTCACTTCAAAGCCGCATAAACACCCCCTGAAGAAGAAATACACAACAACAACGTTCGATCGATCTCTACCTCGGACCACTTTCAATCTTCCGAAACAACGTTATTTCCACCAAACTTATGTTTCAAAGGTACAACAACACAAACACTTTCTTCATTAATTTTCATTTCTAGAGAAAGAAACACTCTTTACACACAAAAATTCAATTTTAATTCAACTTTATGTGAAATGATTGGAATTTAATGTGATTAGTGTTTAATTTAATTGGGTTATTTAACAATGCAGTAGTTGGTTACTTGGTTGACTGATCATCTCAGAACAGATTATGTTCTTATTTAAGGGCTTTCAATGTAGTTTATATATGTGGCTTTGTCTTTTTGATACTAGACTTATCTATATATGTCTATCATTAGCATTTGAATAGTGAGATGAATAATATATAATCTTCTACTGATTATATATCAATAGGAGAATTACATTACACCTTGTACTGTGCTATTTTGCTGTGTTTACCTTTGTAATACGGAGTATATGGTTTATCGTTTCAATGGATATAGTTACTCAGAAGAATTTGGTGTGAATACCTGTAACGGGAGATAAGTTGACTGATGAATAAACATTGAGAAAAGTTAATTACTACTCTTCTTCTAAAGATTTGATTCATCAATTAATATCCATGTGCTTTTCAACAAAAAACTGATAATTTCCATGTAAGCAATCTGCTAATCTTGTAGTCGGGATGATAAAGCAGTCTTGACAAATCAAAGGGGTAGGCAAAGCTCAACGTCTAGGGCAGCGGTTTATTTAGAACAATAAATATGATGATGATAATGATAATGATTCATATGATATTACTCTTTGCTACACTTTCAGATAGTTGAAAAGTGGTTCAATTTAATGCTTTTGTGAAGAAATTATCTAGCGCCTGATTAATTTATTGACATAATACAGGTTCTTTTTTCTTCTTACTTTTAGTACGGAAATATCTATTGGTTATAAATAGTATAGTCATTGTTCTTACTATTAGGCGTTTGGATTTGTGTTGTGGAACTAAGTCACACTAATCAGTTTATGATGTTTGGATCAACAGAGTCTGGTCTTTCGGTAATCTGATTGTTTGGGAATCAAATAGCCAAATATTGTTGTTGTACAAACGTTGCAACAAAACTTATCATTTTTAGGTAAAATAAAACTACAAGTTTACTCTTATTTTTATCTCATCTGAGAGACATTACTTTTCATTTCATAGTTAGTTTTTTGTTTTCCACAAAGTTTCTTTTTTGGTCTGACACTTAAAAATTCAAATACTATCTCATTCAGCTTATATTAATACAAAAAGGTGTCGATTCTGATTATATGATAACACAATATCCACACATCCAAATGCCTCAATGAATTTTTGGAGTAGTTAAAGACTGGATATAATTTAAATGTAGTTAAGGACCTTTCTTTTTCTTTTTCTTCTTCTTTTTTTTTTTTTTTTTTTTTTTTTTTTTTTTTTTTTTTTTTTTTGTTTGTTTATAAACAAATACAAATTTGAGTTCATTGTAGTATGCTATATTCCCTGTCAAATTTGTTTTCTCTTGCTTATGCAAATGTTTTTTACTCGGTTGGCAGATTTAAAGTTTTTGTTTAGTCGGGATGGAAGATGAAACAGTAGTAAACGATTGTACAAATCAACCTTCATCAACAAAATCAGATTCTCTTCTTCAATGGAGCAAATGGCAATTGATTGATTCCATTCTTCCTACAGGCGGCTTTGCACATTCCTTTGGTCTCGAGGCTGCAATGCAATCACGCATTGTTTCTCATCCTGAAGATCTTCAAATATATGTAATCCATGTCTTGGAGAATACAGGAAGCCTGCTCCTTCCTTTCGTTTACACAGCAACCACATCCCCTGATCTTCAAACATGGCAACAACTCGACATGATTTTAGATGCAACACTAACAAATGAAATAAGCCGAAAGGCATCAGTTTCACAAGGATCAGCATTAATGAGGGTATCTTCCTCTGTTTTTACAGAGATTCCAAGCTTAAAGATGATGAGAAGTGTGTCTTTGAGCAATGGGGATGTACGCTTCCACCATGCCCCCATCTTTGGACTCGTATGTGGACTGCTTGGGTTTGATAGTGAAACTTCTCAGAGGGCGTACATGTTCATAACAATGAGAGATATTATATCGGCTGCAACCAGATTAAACCTAGTTGGACCCCTTGGTGCTGCTGTCCTGCAACACCAGGTTACGTTTGTTGCCGAAGAACTTCTAAAGAAATGGAAGAACCGAGGAGTGGACGAAGCATGCCAAACAAGTCCGCTGCTTGATACTGTGCAGGGCTGTCACAGCTACCTCTTTTCAAGACTTTTCTGTTCATAATAACAGAAGCAACAGTCAATCATGCCAGCAGGTTGATGTTAGCTGCTGCAAGTATCTGATAGATCTTGGTGATGATAAGTAAAACCCATGCCAACGAACTGTAGTGGAGCGGTTAGTACCAGTGATTTGCGCAAGTGAAATTATAGATACAGTCAAATGCGTCTAAGCAATAATATTTGGCAAAATCCAAAATCCGCACCGTGATAATCATTTAGCATGTATGACAATTTGATTTATCTGGGTACTATTTATGTTCCGTAATTGTCAGCAATGATAATTTGATGAATTATAAGCTGCTTGAGCATGTTGCAGCTTTTTGTCTGTACTAGTGATTATTAGCAATTGATTTTGAGCAATGATCATTTTAAATAACTCTAGTGTAACAAATTATATCCAGCAATTAATGAACCATAGTTGGTTATCATCTTACCTGCAATGTGGCTACTGCCTCGCAAAATTGGGAATTGTCCTCCAAATGGAATGACCACCACCATTTTGAGAGGGAAGATATATTCCTATTCAATGCAACTTTTGGTCAGCTGATGGATCAAAAAGCTAAAGGTGTGTTTTTGAATGCGTTTGTGTGCTTGAGAAATACCCGATGATGAAAAAAAAGCCAGGTAAAAGTGGTAGGGTTGGTTGAAAAGTAAAACTGATGAGATACCAGTGGGTGACAGTGACACTGACCATTTCCGATGCTCTTATACAAATAAAAAACTGTAGCTTGTTTTCCTTTACGAAGTTCTAGTTCAACTCCATACACACATCAAAATAGTTTAATGTCTTATGCAACCAATTATTGTCCTCATATATTCTTAAATCTCAACTATCGAGCAACTAAAGTATAAAGCTTTTTCCTAAAAGTACTTTGTTATCAGGCATTTTCCTATTCATTTATGTAGTCATGAAGTATATTTTTTTGACTGCAATGAGTTTGAGCTTTCCAGACAACCTTCACCTCTGGTTAAACTTACATTTTATGATGAAAGCTGTTATAAAATAACTAAGTTGCAGAAGAACATAAGGGTTAGTCTAGTCACGCAGTTCGCTAGTGCGTAGGTCTCATAGCTACTTAGTGATCCTGAGTTCGAGCCTCTCTCACCCAATTTTTTCTTTTCTTTCAAGTCATCTTAATTAAACGATTTTTCTGTATTTATTTTTTAATTAGTAAGTCGAGAGGAAGACTTCAAATTGGCCTATTAGCTCAGCTGGTTAGAGCGTCGTGCTAATAACGCGAAGGTCGCAGGTTCGAGACCTGCATGGGCCACTTTTTTTGCAATAAATTAAAATAATAATAATAATAATAATAATAAAAAAAATAATAATAATAATAATAATAATAATAATAATAAAAAAATGTCTGCAGCCAGGACTCGAACCTGGGACTCCTAGCCAGAGTAGGAGCCGAAGGATTTGTTTAGCCATTTGAGTAATTGTGCTACAGCAGACTTTGTTGCTGCATTTTTTCTATGAAATTATTTAAAGAAAATAATTTACATAGGACTATTTTTTGAGTTTTTTTCCATGCACATAATCCCCAAACTATTCGTACTTTTAATTTTCCTCTTCTCATTTCCTTGCTGCCTCCTTATTATCCGTAAGATGTTGTATTTGTCAATTCTCTCCATAAAAGATCACCAAGACAATTGTTCAACAAGTCGATCAAGAAAAGTTTCTTATATTCAAAATTTCCAACTCTTCTCTAGAGGAGAAAAACTTTTCACTTCTTAAGAAATTTATAAACGAAAAAACAAGAAAATTTTTCTACAACTAAACACTACCTAACATAATATACCTAAAGTCCCATGCTTCGTTTAATTAATCTGAGATATCATTAGTTATATAATTAATCTAAAATATCATTAGTTATAGGGCTACCATCTAAAGAGACATCAAACTTGCCACATTTTTTTTATTGTAAGCACTCGCTTTTTAATTTTTCTATTTAATATACAAACTCGTTAATTATTAATATTGTGTTTACCATTAGAAAATAAGATGACATGGCACGATTTAATTAACACAATTGCCCCATAAGCATCTCACGTGAGTGCATTGTGGTCATTTGACTCTTCTTCATCTTCTACCTCCCTTGATCTTCAGTTTTATATCATCTCCTTCAACAATCTAAACCTCAGACAATCTAAACTCAAATAAGCTTGTTACAACTAGATTATTCGAGTGTGTCTAGTTGAATAGATAAACCTCAAACAATACAAAAATACCCAATACTCGGGCTATCAAAAATTGTTGGAAAGTGCCCGTATCATAATCAATAATTATATGGCTAGAAATAAGTGAGCATATGGAGTCACACAAGTATACACCGAAGGAATACTTTTTATAATGTAATTAATATATTTAGTGTAATTATATTAATTATATGTTACTTACATTTCACGATTTGCCTTATGGTCGTTAATTATTTCGTTAGACGCAATAATTAACTAGTAGGCTTTTAATTAATAAATAATAGACTTGATAATAATAGACTTAGGGGTGTTTCTTTTTTTCCTTAGCTAAGGATTCATTATGGGTCACACCTCTATATAAGGCTCTTAATTGGGAGGACATGATAAATTAAGCCTTGTAGATATAGACCATTTAAGGGATTTTTATGGGCCCCACCTAAAAAGTAATAATATTAAATAATATCCCTTAGCTAAGAGAAAAAAAGAAACACCCTCATGGGAAGCCCATGTGTGGGGGCGGGACGACCGGCCTAAGGGATACGAGGGGGAATAGAAGCCTAAACTTGTTGTGCACGTATTCAAGTTATATTAATATTAGGATTAGTTCTAGCCTATATATACTTGGATACTAAACTAAATTTTATATTTTAATGCTAACACAACCCTGAAAACCAATCGACATTCATCCCTTAAAGGGTTTAATTGGTCGATTTCTATATAGCAAACAATTAGTGTGTTCGTGCTTTGATCGTGAATCTAAGAACTAACATTCGGGTCATCTACAATGACGTGTAGTGTGGAAAAATCGTAGAAATCACTTCTTTTAGTGATTCAAAGGTTTCATGAGTTTCAAGAAAGACCAAGATCCAATCTTTGTTCCACTTGATCATCCGATTTAAATACAAGAGGTTAGTAACGGTTTTGTTTGTTAATCAATACACATCACACGAATCCACTTATGGGACCTTTTCCGCTACATTATTTATATGTTATAAATCCCAACAAAAATACCCAAACCCGTTAACAATCTAAACCTCGTACATGTTACAACCACAAATTTATATAATCTTGATACACACCACTAAAGAACACTTAAGATCCGTTAATGGATCAAGAACATAAATAGATCATCATAACTGAGTTGTATTTTTAATGTATTTGTTACAATGATTGTGAGGAAAGATTACAAGAGAGAAAGTTTATCCAAAATCAAGCTAAGTAGAAATGAAAGTGACAAGGGTATTTAAACAAAATGTTTGGGCGGGAAATTCTGTTGGAAGCAATTGTGGAAAGTTTACACGTGCAACTCACATGACTAGCTAAAGCAAGGAATGTGCACGTCACGTGCCATCAACCAACTTATAACAGCTTATATCAGTCCATCATTCTCAAAATAATCTTGTCCTCAAGATTAACAATCAAAAGTAGGAAACTTTATCCCACTGAACCAACACAAACACAGTAGCAACATTCCTTTTCTTTGCCAATCTCCTATCAAGTATGGCCAGTGGCGGAGCTAGAAAACTTTTCGTGAGAGGGCCGAAGCAAATTTTTTTCGGGAAATACATTAAATGGGAGGGCCGAAATAATTTTTTTTGGGGAAATATGAAATCGCGAAAAAATACACTAACGGACTTAAGCCTAGGGGGCCGGGACCCTTCCCGGTCCCCTAATAGCTCCGCCCCTAAGTATAGCAGTAGAATGATTTCGTCCACACAACAAGCTGGCAAACTACCACTTTGAGTCACTGCACTTCTGCATTTCTTGAGCTGTGAAACATAGACCAAATCGTGGATTTGGGAAGAATTTGACAACTTTAGTCTATAAGCTACCTGTCCAACTTTGCTTTGCACTTGAAATGAACCATAATAATTAGGGGACGACTTATGTTGTTTTCCTTTCCTTATGGTGACTTGTCTATGAGGTTGTAGTTTTAAATAGACCTATTCACCCACTACATACTTTTTATTTGTCTTGTTTTTGTCAGCTTGAGAATTCATTCTATCTTGAGCTATTTTAAGATGGAATTTCAGAATGTCAATAGCTTTTTCCCTAGCTGTTAGAGTCATATCAATTGCTTCCACCCTACTTTCTCCTGCCACATAAAGAACATAAACATGTGGAGTTTGACCATAAACTATTTCAAAGGGAGTGACATTCATAGCAGAGTGATGATTAGTGTTGTACCACTATTCAGCCAAGCACAACAATTTCATCCATTGTTTAGGCTCCTCACCAGACATACACCTTAAGTAACATTCTAGACATCAGTTTGAGGGTGGCAAGATGTGGACATTCATAGCATAGTGATGATTAGTGTTGTACGACTATTTACCACCTTAGTTTGGCCATCAGTTTGAGGGTGGCAAGATGTGGACATGTGCAATTTGACTTGTAGCAGTTTAAACACCCCTTTCTAAAAGGTAATCAAGAATACTTTTTCCAAAAGGTACTCAAGAATACTTTGTCTATGTGTGAAACAATAGTGTTTGACAAACTATGTAATTTGTAAATGTTGTCTAAGAATACTTGTGCAACATTTGTGGCTGTGAAATGATGAGAAAGTGGTACGAAATGAGCATACTTACTCAACGTGTCAACCACCACAAAGACAACAGTTTTACTCTGAGACTTAGGCAAACCTTCCACAAAATCCATTGAGATAGTGGATCAAATAGTCAAAGGCATAGGTATAGGCTACAATAATCCTGGATAAGCTACCAAATCTGATTTATGTCCTTGACAAGTGTCACATTCTCTGACCATTTGCTTAACATTCTTCCTTAGCTTCTTCCAATAAAACACACTGCAAATCGAAAATCGCGTTGGCTAAAACACCGGACTAGGATCGGACCCAAATGTTTTCAGTTTGATCTAGCCAAAAAAAGCATATTAAATGATTATGCATAAACCCGGACCGAAATGTGTTCTGTCCAATTATGTCAAGCCGGTTCATGCCGTTTATCGATTCGGTTCGGTTCGGTTCGGTTCACCCAGCCATATTATGAGAGACAAAACCAATTAGACAATTAGTGGCTAACAAAACGACAAATGGTCACTTGTAACTCAAACCTCACATACCAAAAACACAACTAAACAAACAAACACCCCCTGAAGAAAAAAACACAACAAGAAGGTTCGATCGATTTCTTTAAGTTCCACCTCCGACCAAATTTATGTTTCAAAGGTACAACAACACAACAAACACTTTCTTCATTAATTTTCATTTATAGAGAGAGAAACACTTTATATACACAAAAATTGAGTAAATAATAGTTAATTAGTTGTTGTATAACTTTTTATATTTTTTTTATAAAAAAATTATCATTTTGAGATGTTTCTATTGTTAGAAGGTTTCAGTTATGTTAAATGATGGGAATTTAATGGAATTAGTGTTTAATTTGTGGGTTAATTAGTGAGTATAATTATACAATGAAATTGAATTTTGTACTTCAATTTATGGAATTTGGGTTGTTTTGAATTTAGGGTTTGAGTGTAAAGTGTGTTATTTATTTATTTTTTATTTTGTTTTATTTTATTTTTTGGTGAATTTAGTTGCGGGAGGTAGTGAAGCATGGCATGGTGGCTCTAGTTGCGTTTGTGTCCGAGCTTGAGCTTGATTGACGACGAACTCGATTAATATGGTAAATCTTTTTTAGGTTAATTTATGTCAAGTTGTTTTTGTATCGGATTTGGTGGTGTTTTGATATGAAATGCCTTCTATAACTTGATTCCTTGATGTCTGGGATGGTTTTTTTATGTTATTATTGCGTTGAATGTAATTTGATACGTGCTTATTATTTTGCGGATATGTTAACAATGCGATTGGTTCACTTTTGGAAACTTTTACAGTTTTACCCCTTCATAGGGGTCCTCAAGCCTTTTTAATGTGAATGATAATCCTTTTTAATTATGCCATGCTATAGGTTACGGTAAAATGGTATTCCTTAAATGCATTATCGCAATTATAGGAAAAAAGGATGTGTGCTTGATTAAGTTTTGATAGATTTTTTGTGCTTCTTATGTTTCCAAATCATTTATGTTACTTAATCATATTAAATGTTTTGCTACTAGTTATCAATGCTAGTAAATTGTGAAGTTATTTCGGCTTCTTGGTATAGTTTAGCAACTCTTTCATAATTTATTGCTATGATGACGTATTTGGTCAAACTGGAGTTTGGGAAGTAATCCCTTAACTTTAGGCTGTCACCGCCGTATCTAGTTATGTAGTTTTTTGGGAGTTTATAAGGCTAAATGACCCATCAGGCATTCAGGTGAAATAGAGAAGGCCTTCAAGAACTTTATATCAAATGTCGAATATTTCTTTTGTTAACTTATCATGAATGTTCATTAGTTTGGATTATCATTATGAGTAACCGCCAATGGATTTATACCCCCAAACTGTAATCGATCTTTTTTTTTTTTTTTTTTTTTTTTTTTTTTTTTTTTTTTTTTTTTCATACTTTAAGTAAGCAGTTTGAAAGCGTGTGTTATTACCGAGCATGGTGAAACTAATCTCTATCGATTACGTATGGTTGGATTGTTTGAGTCATTATTGGATATGGATAAAGAGAAACGTGTAACTAGTTTTAACCTGGAAGTCCTTTATTGGATTTGGATATGCCACTTGTTATTTTTTCAAAAGGATGATTGGCAATGTACAGAATAACTTTATCTATTTGGTTTATGCAGCTGTCAATAGGCTTAAATGATGCCTTAATGGCAGTTTGCTACATTATTCTTCACAGTTTAGGCTCCTTGTTTTTGTTAAATTACGTTAGATGGAGGTCCTTTAATGCAATGGACATGCATATTTGAAAAGTTTCAGATGACATCAGAACAATTAGTAAACCTATATATTCAGAGCTGTATAATTCTAAACTTAACAGGTAAAATATCGACTTAGGATCTAACCTCGATTTCTGATACGTTATATGCTTATTATTGAAAATTATCACTCAAGTGAGTATTTTGTTATGTATCTTACTATGTATCACTAATATGCACTGAATCGCTGTATCATTATCTTACTTGTCAGTAAAGTATTTATGTGTTAATTTATTACAAACCCAAGCTATCAACTTAAATAACTTAACATACCAGACAGTCTCTTACTATAGGATACTATGTTTTCAAATTTTATTTTATTTTATTTTTATTTATTTATTTTATTTATTTATTTATTTATTTATTTATTTATTTTATTTATTTATTTATTTATTTTGTTTAGCGGTTTAGGACGTCATAGGGAGATAATATGCCAATATATTACATACTTTATTGCTATGTCGTTATGTGTGATATTCTGCTTAATCATAAAGGATAAATGTATTATTAATTTATTACGAAGTGCGTGTCCTAGAAAAACACATATATTGTCTATTATTTAGAAGTTGCAACTTGTTATTAAGTTTATACTTTACATCTTTGTGTCTAGAGATGCCTGATGAATGAATAAAATATAGAATACAAACTGGATTAATGTTACCCCTGAAAGATAGTTTGAAGATGGTTCTTTCTTTTATTTTAAACCATAAATTTTGTTTACATATGAAATGTGGATATCTGTGTTAAAGAGCATAAAATAGGATACGGTAACAGAAAACTATCTTGGACTCCAAAATTATACTTTTTGGAAAGGGCAAAAGGTCAAGTTGATCAGTTTGACATATTTAGTGAAATTTAAACATGGCAATGTCATAATGTTTAGAACTGGTAATTTTTGAAATCTAGGCATGCCCCTTTTGGGATATTTTGAAAAGATATGTTGCCAAGTCTAGCTAGAATGAGAGACATTTGCTCATTACTTGAGTGTAAAGAATTGTACAATATTTATTGATGTGCATTGTTGGAGGTGGAAAATTGGCTGGGAGGTGGATTGGATAGTTGGTCAAAGGGGTGACTTTCAAGTGCAGGTCGACCAACAAACACCTCTGTTTGGATTTTGGAAAAATGATGTGCTAAGTATGATGACAAAAACTATTTGATTAGGAAAACAATATAAATTTTGGTAGTTAAACAACTTTGGAGGTATCTCTTTCTCAGTTAAATTTTTGTAGCTCAGCCCGTTTAATTCTTTAGAGTAAAACAAAACCCAAATCGTAAATGGGTCTAAATCGCTACCTCTATCAGCATTCGATTGACTAAAAAGACCAGTTACATGTACTTTCGTTTATAAATAGAACCATTATAGAATTTGTTCATGCATGCTTGATGTGTTATATTAGTACCATTATTAGTTAAGCATCAGCAAGATTCATGGTTGTAAGCATCCGGCAACCTCGGATGAGTTACTTCTGTTTCCCTGATAGTTTTGAATTCATAGAACATTTATTGTGGTTTGCTCAAACTGTGCCACTGTGGCTGAACATATATGTAATTTCAGTTTTTGAAAGTCACGAGGTTACCACACACTGATCTGTTATTCTTTTATTATATTAGGCCCTACTTTTGGTTCTAGTATCTTTATTTTCTTATGTATGCATTCGGTGTCATCTAGTCATCCCTTGATCATATATGGGCTTACCGAACATCTTAATGCAGCACCATTTTCTTCCGTAACCTAAAGATCTAGGTTAACATGTGAAAATTTCTTATTAAGAAGTTTAAGTTTTCCATTGGAAAGATACTTCCTAAGCTTTTAGGGTGCGACTGATGCTTTAACATTAGCACTGACCTATGCTATGCGGTTATGCTCCATGTGAAGCTGCATTTACAAAATAAGATTGAAATACTAGTAGGCCATATCAAACCTCACTATCTGTTTCATGATTGGAATGGCATAATATAAATCAGGGGTGGATTGGATAAGGGTCATTTTGACTATACATCTTACCGAGCCAAATATGATATCGAGAAATAAAATTTTGTGATAATAGGAAAAGATTTTGTAGAAACCGATTTAGAAAGTTATATGCATGAACTTTTCAGACAGTGTACTTACATTCATCTGATTGTTGTATGTATGCAGGGAACTTTGGTAGATTAGCTCATCAGATGGATATGCTTATGATCCTTGATTGATGAGAAGCACTGTATGAGAATACTGCTTATTTCATTTAATCTAGGAAGTAAAATACTGGAAATGAGGGTTCATAAGAACTAATCATTGCATTATTACAAGCACTCGAAAAGCTGCAAGTTGACCACCAGAGGTTCTTGGTTAACTGTGGAGGGTCTTGTTAGTCATAGTAGTTTAGTGGTTCAGGAAATAGCTAAAGCTCTTTGTGATATGTGGGCCCGGATTATTGACATTGATGGAACACCAACGGAGGTCAATGTTGTTGCTACGTCTCCAGATGGAAATAATAATGAAGAAAAATCAGAACAATTGGTTTGTTCTGACACCGTTCAACAAGAAACAGATGAACGAGAGATACCAACAACACAAGAAGTGGTTATGGAATCTGAAATGGAAATAAGTTCGATACCTGTTGAAGATGACTCTCCAATCGAGGAGGCCCCTCTCGCAATAAAGAAGCCGTCTAAAAGACGTCAAAAAAAGAGATCTAAAACTGACGACTCGGATAAGGAACAACGTAATGTTCCATGGACCATGGCAGAAGAAATTGCGTTGTGTAAAGCTTGGGTCAACACATCCGAAGACAGCGCCAGAGGGAATGCTAAGAAAGCACAAGGGTTTTGGACGGAGGTACTACATAACCTTGAGAGAGAAATGGGTGTATCCGGAATTCGTACTTACGATTCGATTAACTGTAAATGGAAGGGTTTGCGTGTTAAGGTAAGTCAGTTTTGTTCCAGTTACGATAATGTGGTTAGAATGAATGAGAATGAGTCAAATGAGGTGGTCCTCCAAAAGGCAATAGATGAATATCGTGCTGAGTATGGGATGCACTTCACCCTTCTTCATGCGTGGAGACTTTTAAAAGATCATAAAAAATGGAAAGAGGTAGAACTTCCAAAAATTCGAGGGCAAGTTCACCTAGGGAAGAAATCGAAGTCCACCTCACTCACCACATCTGAGTCAGCACATGTTGTGCAAGAAACTCGACCAGTAGGCGGGGACAAAGCCAAGAAGAAAGTGGCATCGTCGTTCGTTCCATCGGCGTCTTCAGGTGAACCACTCGTTGATATGTTGATGGAGAAATGGACAAAAGCTGAGACGTGTTGTTTGGAAATAAAGAAGGGAGAGTGGGATGTCTTTTTGGAATTAAAAAAACAGGAAATCGAGATCAAGAAAAGGGAGATTGCACTGCGAGAAAAGGAGTTTGAGTTCCTGCAAGATAAGCAACGCCAAAAAGATGAACTATTATATACAACACCCCATGATCATTTGAGGGGCAAACAACTCGAGAAAGTGCTGGAGACGAAGGAAAAAATTAAGGCGAAATATAATTTAGATTATTAGTTTATGTTTTTAGTTTCTTAAGTAATGTTCTTTAACTAATGAAGTTATAAATTTGGTATTTAATAGTTTTGTTTTAAAAATCTTAATTTGGTGGTTGATTTGTTTGTCACCAGCTACCATTGTTTTGTGAAAGATTCGATGAAGAAGTGAATGTTGATTTAAGGTGATGAATTTGATCACCACCACACTCAGTATGATAGTATAGACTATAGACAATACTGCTTATTAGAAACAACATAGTTACATTTTTTTAAGGGTTGTATATGACTTAAAGAAAACAACAATACTTAATCCATCATGTATGGATGAGGTGTGAATAAAAAGAATAAAGAAAAAACAAGGAAACATTGTTACATATTGTCTTGAAAACGACAACAATAACCTTAACTCATTTTCAAGGGTCCCTGGCTCCCTGCCATGAACCCTTTCATAAAAGAAGTCTATTTTTATTTATATATAAAAGAAGTCTATTGAATTGACACTTTTGTCAGTTCCTTAATTTGTCCAACACATTCTTCGATCTTCAAACAAACAAGCAAATGTTATCCTCCGTTTTGTTCCTCAAGGATAATAAATAGCAACTGTAATCATACATGCACTATCATTATAACTTGACAACATAATACTCATATTATCATGGACTTGACTCATGCATTTAATTTTGTCACTGTTATCATATTTCGAACTGAGATGCGCCAAATAGAACCTTATAAAAACTTTGGGATGTATCAAATTGTGTACGCATTGGTCGAAAGTTAAGAAACCATTGTTATCAGCAAAAATATAGATACACGGGATAGAGAATATGTGACTCTATGTAATTAATCCTTACTATCTGAAAACCATTTTTGTTCATAATTGAAATCAACAACGTGCCATATCCCTGTAGGCCTGTATTATCTATAGTTTACTATCTATAAAATAAAAATGGTTAGTGAAGAGTAGGGGTGAGCATCGGTCCCGGACCGGACCAGACCGAAGACCGAAATAGCAAAAAAACTAAGACCGAGGACCGGACCGAATATGGCCGGTCCGGTCCGGTCTCAGTCGGTCCGGTCTAACTAGGCAAAATAATCGGTTTGTGGTCTGGACCGGACCGGACCGACCGGACCGAAGACCGAAATAGCAAAAAAACAAAGACCGAGGACCGGACCGAATGTGGTCGGTTCGGTCCGGTCCGGTCTCGGTCGGTCCGTCGGTCGGTCCGGTCCGTTTGGGTCATTTGCTCAGCCTTAGTAAAGAGTGAAAAGTAAAGAAAATAAAATGTGAAAAAAAAATTAGAAAAGAAATGTTGAAACATTTATTTACGAGCAATTTCAACTATTAATACACATATGTTTCAAAAAGAAACTATTAATACACATCGAAAATCAAGTTGGCCCGGGACGCATCAAACCCGTCAGATTTACCCGGTTTATATTGACCCGTTTTTCGACCAGAACGCTTCAACCGGTTGAACCACCCGAGTCGAATCGGGTTTCAAAACATCATGTTTAATCCCCAAATCCTCAAACTTTTATTATTTTCTATTTATATAACCCATAAACTTTTTTATCACTAAAACTATATGTCGTTATAAAATCTCGTTGTTATGCATGGGTATTTATATAGTCAATGTTAAGTATGATATATCTTTTTTTAACATCACACTTGTGTTTCGTGTTTGTGCCATGAAAGAATGGTTGAGATTTGGTAAGTTGTTGGACGTGATAACGAATAAGTTAGTGATTTATAAATGCACATTAACTCACTCACCCAACTAATAAATTTTTGATACAATTGGGAATAAAAGTTGTAGAGAGATCATTTCATATTCATAAGTTACTCACATGTCAACTGATGAATTGTAGTCATTTATTTCTCTCATCAAATAAAAAACTATTTCACCTATATTCAGAAAAAATAATAATAAAAAAATTGATATATATTAAACCTTAATAGTTAAAATATATAAACGGGCATTTATTTTCTGTCTATAAACGGTCACTTTGATATACTTGCGACATACTTCTTTTCGCATTTTTTTTTTCGTTTTATATTTCATACTTTTTTTGCTGTTAAAACTTGCATGATAAATCACATGTGATTCATAATTACTTTTAAGGGGCATTTACATCTATATCCTTGCCAAAGTTCAATATTACATCAATATCCTTCTCACTTTTGTAATTACGTCAATATCCTTCTCAAACTTTTGTAATTACATCAATATCCTTTTCAAACTTTTAAATTCTCGTATATATTCCAAATCAACATGTTCTTTCATCACTCGATGTTAAAAAGTATATATGAACAAATAAATAAATATAAACAATATGTTCTTTCATATATATATCCAAACTTTTGTAATTACGTCATCATATTTTTTCATCAATTGAGGCCTAAAAATATATATGAACAATATAAATATGATGAATATGAGAGATAAATAAGAGATAAATAAATTTTTTTGAAGCTAAAATCAATATAGTTATAATTTATTTGATTTTTGGATATATATATATGAGAATTTAAAAGTTCGAGAAAGGTATTTATGTGATTACAAAAGTTTAAGAAGGACATTGATGTAATTATAAAAGTGGAAAGGATATTTATGTAAATGAGAAGGATATTTACGTAATATTGAAATTTAAGAAGGATATAGGTGTAATTCTCCCTACTTTGAATGTTCGAACATTTAAAACCTATAGTAAAAAAATGAACATAACTCTTTCTATAAAATTCCGAAAGTTTCACTTTTTTTCTTCTTTTTTATACCGGAAACAACACATTCATAACTTTCCAACCATATATAACATATTATATTTTAAATTATAGATTATAGTTGTTAATTCATCAAAATAAACAAAACACATAAAATTATAGAGACTTTTACACATTTGATCTATATGTTATTTTAACCACATGTGACCTTTATCACATGTGATTCTTAAGTTAGGATCAAATAAGAAGAAAAAATAAAATAACAATGGTAATAAGAAACTACAACTACTCATTTCAGATGCACCTACAAAAATATATGCATCTCCTCTTAAAATTCTCCCTCCTATTTGAAATGTGTGGCTAAAAATTCTTTTTATTCTTCTTATTTTAGTTTTTCTTTTTACTGCATCCCTTCAATGTGATTCTTAACATATGTGATTTTTATTACACATGATTATAGAAGTTTCCAAAATAAACTAATCTTATCTAAAAGTTCATATAAAATGTGTGACACATGGCTGAAAAGCCATGAATGTATGTTTTCCATTGAAAAAACAGATAAACTTTTTTATTCATGTTAAAAATTTTGGTTGGCAAAAGTAACTTTTAACAAACTTTGGCACAATTATTTATGTGTATGTGTCACATATATAAGTAATTGTTTGTAGGTTCGCATTCTTCTTGAAGAGAGCTTTGCAATGAGCCTTTATGTGTCCAAAATAGAGTTGATGTGAATGAGATATTAAGTCTCAAAGTTAAGCATTATGTACCATGCTTAAAGAGAAAAAGTGGTTTGTTTTCTATCTCACATCGACGGGATGAGTAAACTTGAAAGAAGTCTATTGTCTATCTCTAATTCCATTGGTTTTTACACACATCAAATGAATAATTATTATTGATTTCCAACATAAGGAATACGCATTTGAAAAGGTGAAATTCCAGGCAGTGTCGTTAAGTCCGGAAGTACAACTTACTATTTTGGTTGTTATATCCTGGTAAACAGACATTGAATATGTTTGAAGGAAAGCATGTCAAACACGTGCATCGGCTTTTTTTATGTTTGTGATCTAGTAAGTCTTTTTTACTAGTTTATTGTTAAGTATCTCTGTTTGATTGATAGTTGCAATTGCCATAGGCCGAAAGATACAATTGTGTTGGTTAATTATGAATCGTCTATCTATAACGAGTCATTACTATGCTTGTGAGAATTAGATAGTAAAATACTTGATAACCCGAATTATGATATGTTTAAAGACTAATCTAATGTCTAATGACTTGGTTAGGGGAAATATGTTATTTATGTTTCATCCACAGACCACTCTTTATGCACTTAGTATGCTTAGATTGTAGAAAGGATTCATTTTCATGGCCGGTAGATATAATTGCTTATATGATTACCAGTCGTATATTGCTTTTATGTATTGTCTGTGTGCGCATCTATATTCTATTCAATGGTTTGTCTCATGTTGCTTGGCCTAAAACAAACATACTCTTAATCAATTTGGTAAAACTTTCAAAACTCTTAATTCCAACAAAAACGATTTTAGTGATAAATGACAATAATTGAAATCTAATTTAACCAACGTTGATTCAAGAAACACTTCCCTCCCTTGGGACGACCTAGTCTTACCTAAACCTTTACTATAAACGGGATTTATACTTTATCTGTGTGTTTTGTGTATTAAGGAATCGGTAGAACTAGTATTATAAATTTAAAGCTTTCAAAACACATCAATAGGCTCGATTCAACTACGGCGTAACCATAAGTGAGATGTTACGCCATAGCCTCCTTACACGAATCCTTCGCCAGTTGTTGCTAAGTTATGGCGTAACCTAAAGTACAAGTTACGTCGTAATCGTCTCATTGATTATTTCTTCCATTGTTGCGACGTAACCGTAACGATCTTTTTACGCCGCAGTTGTGACATCAGTAGTCTCTCCTCGTATCTTAAAGAAAGTTGCGGCATAGCTCTAGCGGGGTGGCTACACCGTAAAGTCTGATGACTAGACTTGATTTCTTTCAGCAACAAAAAGGATTACGGTGTGGCTCCGCGGATCCAACTACGCCGTAATGTATTTCTGGTCCAGCAAGTTTGTAACTTTCTTCAAGTCACTCTTCCATTTTCACGTCTATTCATGCTCAAATATCACCTACTACGAAATATGAAGCAATTAAAACACATTTTATACAAAAACATAGCAAATATGACCATTTATTAGGGGAATTTGACACTAAAATATATAGAACATTTGATGTTATCAATAGTATTCTTTGAATGTTTTTTCGGATGAAAAGTGCAAAGGCATGCATTTTATATTTTAGATTCTTGTTTCGTTTTTTCGTATCTTTAGATTGTTGGATATATGTTACAATTGATAATATTTTGGCTTGAAAACTTAAATCGTAAAGTTTATATAAGATTAAAATTTGATATTTGTCAAGTGAGAAAAAATCTAAAAAAATGAAACTGACTCGATTCAATGTCAAAAAACCAAAAAACCAAAATTGTAAAACTGAAACGTAAAAAAACAAAACCAAATGGTCCTTAGTTTTGCTATAACTCAATGTGGGGTGTGGGAATGGTGCCAAAGGTTTAGTGCTATATGATAACATCACTCTAAGAGCATGGGTTCTTTTTCTTTTCTATCTTTGTTGAACTAACTCTTGGAAGATATAAAACTCAAGATCTATAACCACTAATTATATAATGTTGGTCCCTTTTACTTGGTTATCAGTAACTAAGAAGCTAAAGTAACCAAGTTATATGACTTTAAACAAAGATGTAAAAAATGATTAACAATAAAGTAACGTAAAAATAAGAGACAATATTTTCCAACATTTAATTCTTTATTAGAAGTTAATCACAAAGAATCGTACCCAAGTGTTTGCGGAATAACACTTGGGGTTGAATTGACAAGTATTGTATGGACTCCTCACTAAACTCAACTAAGTGAGTGACAACTTAAATTACCCACTGAGCTATCTCAGGGGCTTGTGTTGTTCTTTGGAGGAGTAAAGTGGTTTGTGAATGCTTTGCATTAATTGCACAAACTTGTCAACTTTTACTCCTCACATTTGCTTCCTATTTATACACAAGTATAGAACAACTAAATATACATTGGACCTAAAGCTTCCTTAACAATATCTTGAAAGATATTATTCTTCTGGCAAGGAACCTTCATTGAGTTAGATCCAAAAGGCACTTTCTGATGACAGACTGGTTTTAACCATTTGGGGAAAGTTTGACATTAAAGTGATAAAGCACTTTAATAAAGCAGCTCAGACTTTCCCGCCCAGTCCCGCCAAAACTCCAGTCTTCATGTTATCAGTCTTCAGTACGATTAAGTTGTTGAGGAGTCATTGGGGTTCAGTGAGTTATTGTCATCCTCACTGAACCCATCACCTTCTTCTTGGCTTAGATCACACTTCACTGAGTTCCGCCTCACTGAATGGAGAACCTTTCTTCTTAGGCTCGGTCTTAGCATCCTGAAGGTGATTCACTGAGTTACTGTTCACTCAGTGACTTGTTTACACTTAGGGGATTTTACGTTCAAATCCTTGTTAGAAGATTTGGGGAATTCAGTGACCCAACAATCTCCCCCTATTTGAACATACAAATAGCCTAAGTGATACTTGATTCAACATGAGTTGTCAGGGTACATCTTCTCTTGCTGAATGTTTGTTGTAATTGTAAGTAGGACATAACTATTTAAACAAAACATCAGTTTATTCATAGTTATTACATTTTCCTACAAATTACAAACAAAATAAAGATAGTTGTTGCAGATCAGATGTTCAGATGATAGCCAAGTCCCTCAATCTTAGCTTTCTTTGATCTCAGCAGGTGTTTCTCAGGATGCTTCTCAATCTTGGTCCTAAGGTCCTTACAGAACCTTTGGTTTGCACCACTTTGTATAGGAGAAGCTAACATCAGGTACGATACCATTGCCGTGACCCCTGCCTTGTCTATATCAGACCACCTTTGGAAGGCAAGGTCTCCATATTCATCCGTAAAGCATAGACCTCGTTCAGGGGTTTCAAGCACAATATTGTTCACGAAGGTTATTCCTTCAGGAACGGACCTATCACAATCCAATCCTGGGACCTTGACCTCAGGCTCGGATTCAATGTGCTTCCTTTTTCTTTTGGTGGCTGTTGATGAAGCAGTTCCTGTTGTTGGAGCAGGAAGAAGGGAGGGAATGTTGAGGGCTTCAGGCATTGCTCTCAGTCTGTCATACCTTTCACTCAGTGACTTGAGAAGTTGATCAACAACGGCACCATTTTTCTTGGCGATGATGGGACGGAGTTCATCAAGTTCAGTGATCCCAAAGTCAGCGAATTTGAATGGGTTATGAGTGTCCATGATTCTTTTATCAGCCCCCCTGAAGACAGTGACCATTGCGGGTTTGGTATTCCTGTGGATTTTGATGTCAGTGATGGTTTCAGGCTTCAATCTTTCCTTCATCACCCAATGATATCTTTCAACCCTGGTCTTTCTGATTTGAGCTTGCCTTTTCAGCTTTTCTTCCCTTTCCCTTTTCAGAGCATTCATCTGTTCTTCCTGAGCCTTTTTAAAGGCTGCACCAGCTTGCTCATTAGCTAGTGCCTCAGTATCCAGACCAATCTTTTCAGCCTCCTCATGAACAACCTGTATCAGTTTAGGCTTGCTCAATTTCTCTTCTTCAGCTGCCTTTGCCGCTTTCTCAACTCTTCCCATGTAGTCTTGTATTTGGTCATGAGTGAGTTGATAGATTTTTCCATTAATTTCATACGGGACCCTGATAGGTTCATCAGGGTCAACTCTGACAATTTTGGAGGCAGGCTGGAGTCTTACTTCAGGTTCTGAGGTGGTGGCTATGCTTTTTCCTCTGTCCTGAAAGAGAGTGGAGGAGACTGGTTCCTCTTGTGGGGGAACTTGAGTGATTGGTGTGGCTTCAATGACATGCTCCCCCTTAGTGTGAGAGGGCTGTCCAGCTTCTTGTTCATCAGTAACAGGGGTTTCAGGAACATTCTCCCCCTCAACAATTGCCGGAGCTGCAGTGATGGCAAGTGTTGGAGTTACTGAAGATGAAGTAGAAGTACCCTTGAAGGCTTGAAACATTTCCGTCATCATGGACTTGATCTCCGCAGTATCCTGATGAATGAGAGATACCTTGGAGTCAAGTGAAGCCTGAGAACTTTCAAGGGCAGTCATCCTGGAACCCATTGTCCATGCTAGAGATGTGGACTTCCGGGATTGAGCTGTCACTGATGCTTCCAACTGAGTGAAGGAAGACTTGAGGGACTCCACCGTGGAGCTGAGATTCTGAACATTTGAATCCCTTATCAAACCAAGTAACTCAGTAAGAGCCTCCGAGTTGACCTGGTACGTCTCAGATGCCTGAAGAATTCTCTTGTTGAGCTCAGGATCATCCTTGACTGATTCTTGAACTGACTTAACCCCTGTAGCCAGCTTCTTTAGGGATTCCAAAAACTGATTGATGTGCGAAGCCATTTGTGTCAGGGAGTAAGAGACAGTGGAATTTTGATCCCTGACATCATCATTGTATTCTTCAACAGCATCTTTGAGGAGGTGATAGTGGACTGCTTGCTCAGTATGCAGGTCAAACACCTCTTCAGTGACCCCCCTGTACAAAACATTAGTCATTTTCTTGATGAACTTTTTGAAGGCTCTTTCAGTGAGAGGAGTTGAAGCGTCTTCTGAGGTTTCCGGCTCGGAATGTTGTTCATCTTCGTCATGGTTAGAGGTTTGAGGAGACTGAGTAACAGGTTCAGGGACTGTCTCCTCATCCTCCATATCATCTCCGGCCGTGAAGACTTCCTCGTCACTGTTGAATTCATCATCAGAAAATAAGAATGCCTGAGCATCCGCCAGGGAGGTTATCTGCAACAAATGGAGGTTATCCGGCTCCTCTTCATAAGAAGATTTGCCTTCGTTTTGGCCAGGTCCTGACCCCTCAAATCCGGTAGGTTGGGTTTTACCTACCTGGTCTTTAAGGCCAGTTCCCAAGTTTTGCGCACCTCCGGGAGTGGTTTTGGGTTCCATATCAGCGGGTGGTTTATATCCCTCTGAATCTTTGTCCCCCGTGACCCCTTCAGACACTGATGGGTGTTTCTCAGTGCCATCACGAGGAGCCGTGATTGTTGTGTCCCTATCAGCGGGTTGTTTGTTTCCCACTGAGTCTTGGGGATAAATAGGGGTGCCTTCAGACAAAAGCTTTGATTTGCGAATGTCCTCATCAGGCAGATGAGTGGTTGAGTCCCCCTTTCCAACAGGCTTGTTCTGGCCTGTCGAAGGTTTAGGAACATGAACTCCCTGATGCTTGGGTTGTGATTTACCCGAGCCTTTAGCAGGATGTGATTGTTTGTGGACCCCCTTCTCAGTGGAGTAGTGCTGCCCCACCGAGGATTTAGGATCCCTTACTCCCTGAGACTCTGGTTGTGATTTGCCAGATCCTTTAGCAGGATGTGAAGGTTTGGTTTGTTTCGGCTCAACTGTCTTGTTTATGACAGAAGAGTCTTTGGAAAAGGGTATGCCTCATTGTAGGCTTGGGATAATTGGGTTATAATTCTCATGGTGTCAGCAGTCAAGGGCTGTTGTGGTTGCCTCATTGTAGGCTTGGGATCAGAGGTTTCAGTGTCGAGTGACTTGGGTTGAGCCACCTTCCTGGACCCCTGTCCCTTCTTCCTCTTCACCTTTTTGGTGGGAGAGGGGACTGGTGAAACTTTATTGTCACCCTGGATAGCAGTACGCATGTACAATGTCAAGGTGACAGGTGTAACCTCAAGAGGGTCACGTGAGTAATTTGCCTTGTGTAGGACGTCAGGCTCAAAACCTGTTGCGTCAGGCCTATCATACTCAGACCCAAGCAAGTCTTGTAGGGCACAGGAAACAAATCTAGGATATGACATATGTTTTTGCCTAGACTTCCCCCTAACTTTGCTATGAGGTCCCTGAAGATGATTTCTCCAAGGTCTATCATTTTACCCTCAATGAGACAGAACACTATCATTGCCTGAGTAGTGTTCAATTGCTCAGTAGAGGATTTATTTCCCCAGAGAACCTGAATGACAAAAGTCATTAGAATCCTCCAGGGAGCTGGGAACCAGGTCTTAATTATTGGGGCTTTAGATAATAGGGACCCTGGTGTCACCTCAAGGTGATTTTTGTCATAGGGTCCCAATTCCAGTAAGACCTCCTTTACCTATTTCTCAGAGGGTTGGGTAGTGAAGGTCGTGGTGTAGTCAAGCCCAGTGGCTTTGACAAAAGTTTTATAGTCAAGAGTTAGGGACTTAGTACCATTCTTGACTGTAAACTTTATTTTGGCCTCTTTTGGCGCATCAGGGTTTTCAACCACCGCTGTGCACCAAAATTCCCTCAAGTAGTCATGATAGATGACTGAGGGGGTCTTTGTGAATGAGGTGGTCAGGAAGCAGTTCTGAAGGAACTTCACCACTTCCCTGTATTCAGGGTACCCAGCAGGGTAGGCAAAGTTCCCCACCACATTGTTCTTGGTAAGGTCTATGCTTTCCATTTGGAAATCCACATTGGGTGCATATTTTACGACCTTAGAAGAAGCCATTTGGTTATATAAAAAGCCTGGTTTTGAAAAATGGTATTGGTGAGGGAAACACACGCAGTTTTGAAAACAAATTTGCAAGAGTTTAGTTTTGGTTTTAAAAGCGTGTGTGTTTCTCCCTTTTTGTGGGGGTATTTATAGTGGGAATTAGGGTAGTGATGTTGCGGATATCAAAATTTTATAATTTTCAACCGAAACGGCATAATAATATAAGTTTGAGATCCGCATTAAATATCACGATTCCCACTACCCCCCTTTTTCTCTCACCCTTTGGGGTGCCTCTGCAAATAATGCACTTTTGCAAAGGAAAAACTCATCACACTTTTTGTGTGCGAGAGAGCATTTAATGCTCAGTGGTATTAGGTGAAAGAGATGTGGGGGCCCAAGATGTGGATGCCAGTTGTGTAAGTGACATATATTCCTATATTTAATAGGAATCAGTTACCTACCTGGGACATTTACTAACTAAGTATTCGGAACATTTAGTTAGGGTATTGAATGTCATTTTTCATCCACAGCCCCCTGAATGAATTATCATTCAAAAAAAATTTCAGGAAGGGATGTGATAAGGGACCTAGAGAATATACATCATGTTGGAACACTTTTGGTCAGTTCCCTGATTCTATGTCCAACATGCCCAATTCAGCTTTCAATCTTGTGAAAGTGGGTTCATCCAAAGGTTTAGTGAAGATATCAGCTAGCTGATACTCAGTGGGGATGAAATGTAGTTCAATTTCTCCATTAGAGATATGGTCCCTGATGAAGTGGTATCTGATGTCAATGTGTTTGGTTCTTTGATGAAGTACTGGATTGTTTGAGATAGCTATGGCACTTGTATTATCACAAAAGATAGGTACCATCTTATACTGAATGCCATAGTCACTCAGTTGGCTCTTCATCCATAGTACATTTGCACAACATCCTGCAGCAACCATATATTCAGCTTCAGCTGAGGACATGGCCATTGACTGTTGTTTCTTTGTACTCCAACACACAAGTTTACCACCAAGAAATTGGCAGGATCCTGAAGTACTTTTCCTATCCATGTTACATCCTGCATAGTCAGAGTCAGTGTACCCTTTGAGATCAAATCCTGAACATTTTGGGTAATACAAACCAAGGTTTGGAGTACCCTTCAGGTACCTGATGATTCTCTTGACAGCAGCGAGATGTGATTCTTTAGGGTCAGCCTGGTATCTGGCACACAGGCAGACTGATAATTGGATATCAGGCCTTGAGGCAAGTAAGTACATCAGGGAGCCAATCATTCCTCTGTATTGGGTTTGATTCACTGATTTTCCAGTGAGATCAGGGCCAAGGTTGTTTGGAGGAACCATAGGGGTTTTCACTGAAGAGCAGTTAGTGAGCTCATACTTCTTCAGTAGGTTCCTGAGGTATTTTTCTTGGCAAATGGATATTCCTTTATCAGTTTGTTTGATTTGGAGTCCAAGAAAGTATGTGAGTTCACCCATCATGCTCATTTCAAACATTGTGGTCATAAGTTTTTCAAATTGTTTGCAAAGTTTGTAACTTGTTGAGCCAAAGATGATGTCATCAACATATACTTGGACAACAATGACATCATCCTTTGTTCTGTAGATGAACAGTGTGTTGTCAATTCTTCCTCTGACAAACTTGTTTTGGATCAGGAAGGCTGAAAGAGTTTCATACCATGCCCTGGGTGCTTGTTTCAGTCCATAAAGGGCTTTGTTAAGCTTGTAGACATGGTTGGGGTATTCACTACTTTCGAAACCAGGAGGCTGTTGCACATAAACATCTTCTTTGATGTTACCATTCAGGAATGCACTTTTAACATCCATTTGGTAAACTTTAAAGTTCATGTATGTTGCATAGGCAAGGAAGATCCTGATGGCTTCCATTCTTGTAACAGGTGCAAAGGTTTCCTCATAGTCTATACCTTCCTGTTGATTATATCCTTTGGCAACCAGTCTTGCTTTGTTTTTGATGACTGTGCCATTCTCATCAGTCTTGTTCTTAAAGACCCATTTCATACCAATGATTAAAACACCCTGGGGGCATTCAACAAGGGTCTTGACATCATTTCTGTCAAATTGTTCCAATTCATCTCTCATGGCCTGAACCCAACTTTCATAAGTCAGGGCTTCGTTGACATTTTTAGGCTCTATTTCTGAGAGATAGTCAGCATAAAGACATATATTGGCAGTGGCAGCCTTGAGTTTGGCAGCTTTGATTCTTGTGAGCATGCCTTCAGTAGGTTCACCAATGATGTTCACAAGTTCAATGATTTTGGATCTAGTCCAGCTATCCTGGGGTTTGGGATAGGAATTTGAGCTTGTAGGAGCCTGATTAGATTCAGACTCAGGAACATGAGGTAACTCATCAATATGTGCTTCAGTGACAACAGTAGGAACAATTTGTTCTGAGGGTTCCTGAACAATTTGTTCAGTGGTGTCAGTCTCATTTGAGACAGGCTGAGTTTCTATGAACTCACTGATAGGTGGTTGGGGTAGGTTGTGAGGGCTGATGTAATAGGAGACATCAGCATCAGCTTGATATTGGGTTGAGGGATTGTTCTCAGGATGATACTCATCAGGAGGATATCTTGATGAGTCATCAATACCAATTTCTTCAACTGAGGAATTTGAGAACCTGATGGATTCAGTGCTCTCATCAACAGTAATGTGATAAGTTTCCTCAGTTTGTTGTCTCCTTGTGTTGAACACCCTGAAGGCTTTAGAGACCAAGGAGTATCCTAGGAAGTATCCATCATCAGCTTTGGCATCAAATTTACCTAAGTGATCCTTGTGATTATGTATAAACACAAGACACCCAAATACATGAAAATAGCTGATGTCAGGGATCCTTCCTTTGAATATCTCATAAGGTGTCTTATTATGCCTTTTCACAATGATTGACCTGTTTTGAGTGTAGCAGGCTGTTTTAACTGCCTCAGTCCAAAAATGTTTTGAGAGGACTGAGCCATTCAGCATTGTTCTTGCTGCCTCAATGAGTGTTCTATTTCTCAATGAGTATTAGTTAGAAACTACTTGTTGGTCCATGGAATTGAGAAAATCTTGATAAACATAAGTTAGAACTTCATTAATAATAATGAATAAAAGAGTTACAAGATTACTCAACCAACTAGATTACATGATAACATCTTCAGCTTCTCTATGGGGATAATTTCGGTATATTATCCCCATTTAAGAATGACAATGTTCTCTCATTAATTAAATGAGAGGAGGAATCCTAACTAATACAAAGTATTACATTGTTGGACTCACTTACTATCTCTTTTACAACTAACATATATATAGGAAGTACAAGTATCACATGTGATAGTGGTAGGTACACATGTGAAGGATGAGTTGTCATCCACTACTTGGAATATGCTTCAGAATATTCCTTTGCTTTTGTACTTTTGTCTTTCTTGTAGCTTGTATTCCCAAGAAAGTGCATACCTATATTTATTCCCTTTTTGTACTTGCTGTCATAATGCTTCAGGGAGCATGAGCCTCCTCAGGGAGCATGAAGCATTCTTCAGGGAGCATGTACATCTTCAGGGAGCACGTGCATCCTCAGGGAGCACATGCATCCTCAGGGAGCACATGCATTCTCAGGGAGCACATGCATCCTCAGGGAGGATGTGCATCCTCAGGGAGTATGTTTGTTGTAGAGATAGCTTCAGGGAGTTAGTGAGTTATTGTCATCACTCACTAAACTCCATCACCTTCTTCTTGGCTCAGGGATCATTCACTGAGTACCGCCACACTGAATGATTGAGTCTTTCTATTTAGACCCGGTCCGAGCATCTTGAAGGTAACTCACTGAGTATCTATGTACTCAGTGACTTGTTTCTTACTGAAATAGTAATTTTGCTATTTTATTCAGTAAGTATTTTAGCTATTTTATGTTCAAATATATGTGGGTAATATTTGGGTAAAATATTGACCCAACAATCTCCCCCTATTTGAATATACAAATAGCCTAAGGTGATTGGGTTTAAATAAAGGACCTGGTACAATTTTGATACATCAGAGTCCACCCAATATTTTGGTTCAGTGACCTGGGGTTCAGGGACTTGGGTTTAGTTCCTAAGGTTCAAGGGTTCAGGTCAGTGAGAGAGGGGTTCAGTTGGTGGGTTAGGAAAGGAGGTTCGCTGACCAGGTTCAATGAGAGAGATTCAGTGACCTAAGAGGGGTCAGGATTCAGGGACCTGGTTCAATTTTGATACAACAGGGTCCACCCTCCTTTTTGGTTCAGTGACCAGGGGTTCAGTGACTAGGGACTTGGTTCAATTATGATACATCAGTGTCCCCCATTTTTTAGTCACTGATCATTACATGTTTTGACTCAACACAATGATTCAATTTTAACTAGAGTACATCTAATTAGGGACCTGGTTCAAATTGATACATCAGTGTCCTCACATTGATCATTACACCCTGAAATAAGAAATGTGATAGATTTGATCAGTCATCATTTTTAATGATCAATCTATCACTACTCACTGAAACCACCTTTTTTACTCCCTGAATGGTTTTATGTTGGTGGATGTTAAGGTGTGGAGGTTGGGGTTAAGGTTCAGGTTGTGCATTTAAGTGACTGTGGTGATATGATTTCAGGTGGAGTTGGTTTGATGTGAGGGTTATGGGGCAATGAGTGCTTAATCTCCCCCTCAAAATTTGCGATTCTTAACGCAATTTTTGAAATCAAGTATTCAAGGTGAGGTTATGGTTCAAGGTTTGCTCAGTCCGAACATCATTTAAACCACGCTCCCTGATCTCAGTGTCCAAATACTCCCTGAAGTTTATCAGTGACCACATGAGTTTAACATGGTTGAAAACTTCAAACATATTCAAGCTTAGTCGAAAGACATGCCACACTCTTTTGCACCCTTTCTCACTTCCTGATGAAAGCAGCCCCCTGATGCTTCTCAGGATGCAGTCATATGCCACACTTGAGTCTTTGACTCATTTCTTTGCAACTTAACTGAGATGAACTCAACTCTTTAACACCCACATGATGTTGCAAAGCTCCCTGATATTATCGTACCCACTGATGATCACAACGATCAATCAGTCCAATCTCATCAGCCTGATATCTGATGTACACACCTTTCGAGTTTTACCATACCTGATTCAAGTTCAACCTACACACCACATAACCGACTGACAAAAAATGGTTCCGGCCTGTGTGTTTCAGGGACGTGTACAGCTCAGGCCACAATATCATGACCCATCGTGAGGTTCCCACAATCTGTACACTTCATCACACCCTGATGGTTTTGTCAGCGACACCATTGTTTCACAGACTCATTCAAATTCAGTCTTGATTAACTTTGCTCAGGCTTAGCTTGAAAACTATAACACGCGCAAACATCATTCAGACTCATTTCGGTGTCAGGGACAGGCTCAGCCCGCAACCAAGCCACCATCATTAGCTATAATTTTCGTCAGGCTTTAGCCTAACAACTATGACTAACACACAACCTTTTCATCACACCCTGAGTTCTTTATCTCAAACTCCCTGAGCTGACACACCTTGATTCAGGTTCTTCCTGAAAAAAACCTTAATACTCTCTGATGAACCAAAAGCTTAGACCAAAAGTTTTATCCGTCCTCTGATTTTTGTCACACCCCAAGATATACCCATCATTTCAGACCCATTCTCCTTTTTCTATCACCATTATCAATGATGATATCACAAAATCACTATACACTGAATATCACAACCTCATAAACACTTCTATAATCCTAAAACATATCTTGAATCAAACCCATTCATTCTGTCATATCTGAAACTCACAAATCATTACCCGCTCTAATTTTAGAGCTTTTTCACCGGATCTATTGCCGGAGTTCAAGGTTTTTTTTTGTGGTAGATATGTGGGTGTGTCGATTTGGTTTCTAGACTCATGGTAGTGATATTTGTTTGGATCGAGAGTGAGAGTTGTTTGATTTTTTCGGTTGTGTTTTGACCAGATTTGTAATGGATTTGAATGGATCGATTTGTTTTTTTTTGTGGGTTTTGGTGTGAGTTGAGGATAAAATTTTTGTTTTTGAGGTGATGAGTTGTGTGGGGTTTGGTGTAGGTTCGTGTGAGGTTATAGATTTGGATAAGGTTTTTGTGGTGGTGTGTGGGTCAGGATAAGATTTATGGGGTTCAGGGAAAGGGTATATATTGTCACTCATAAATGTGTCTCTCCCCCTCAAAAATTGCTTCAACAGTAGCAGTTTTTGAAGAACACATTTAATTTTTGCTTTGATAGTTATCATGTAATCCTTCGAACGGATCTGGATCATAAGAATAATCCACCCGCTCTGATACCACTTGTTGGTCCATGGAATTGAGCAAATCTTGATAAACATAAGTTAGAACTTCATTAATAATAATGAATAAAAGAGTTACAAGATTACTCAACCAACTAGATTACATGATAACATCTTCAGCTTCTCTATGGGGATAATTTCGGTATATTATCCCCATTTAAGAATGACAATGTTCTCTCATTAATTAAATGAGAGGAGGAATCCTAACTAATACAAAGTATTACATTGTTGGACTCACTTACTATCTCTTTTACAACTAACATATATATAGGAAGTACAAGTATCACATGTGATAGTGGTAGGTACACATGTGAAGGATGAGTTGTCATCCACTACTTGGAATATGCTTCAGAATATTCCTTTGCTTTTGTACTTTTGTCTTTCTTGTAGCTTGTATTCCCAAGAAAGTGCATACCTATATTTATTCCCTTTTTGTACTTGCTGTCATAATGCTTCAGGGAGCATGAGCCTCCTCAGGGAGCATGAAGCATTCTTCAGGGAGCATGTGCATCCTCAGGGAGCACATGCATCCTCAGGGAGCATGTGCATCCTCAGGGAGCATGTGCATCCTCAGGGAGTATGTTTGTTGTAGAGATAGCTTCAGGGAGTTAGTGAGTTATTATCATCACTCACTAAACTCCATCACCTTCTTCTTGGCTCAGGGATCATTCACTGAGTACCGCCACACTGAATGATTGAGTCTTTCTATTTAGACCCGGTCCGAGCATCTTGAAGGTAACTCACTGAGTATCTATGCACTCAGTGACTTGTTTCTTACTGAAATAGTAATTTTGCTATTTTATTCAGTAAGTATTTTAGCTATTTTATGTTCAAATATATGTGGGTAATATTTGGGTAAAATATTGACCCAACATATAAGCTGACTGTAAGTGTAATGTTCATATATCCGGACCGGTTGCTCCTACATTTTTGTTGCTACAAAATTAACCCAGCGTGGCTTTTTATAAAAGCGATGATTAACATGGCTAGATATGACTTAATACATGTTTTATAAGATGTTATTAATCAGTTGATTTGTAAAAAAAATATGTCATTAGTACTAATATATGCTCAAACATATTATTATAAATAAATGTAAACATGGAAAGGACTTATATTAAATCATAATGCACGCCCTATAGCATCATATGCTTTTTCATATTGATTAGCGCCATATAGTGTGGGTCTTTGTCTTTTTTTTCGAGCAACAAAAATTCAAACTCCTTCAACCTCGTCATAGTTTCTTCTCTTTCTGTGGCCGCCCGATACGCCTTGGCCGCATCTTTACGTTTTAAATGAAACTCTTCATACATAGCCGGGCCAATTGGAACAATGAAACGGATCCTCCGGTACTCGTGCCCGTGCCCCCGGTGCTTGTCGTTGTCTCGGATTTTTGTTTCTTCGAAGCCCGCTTTTTTCCCATAAGACGTGGTTGTGCATCATGTCCAAACAACGTCTTGTTTGTTTGGCTTGGGACATCACCAGTTAAATCAACCAGATCTGGCGCGTCCCATTTTTTATGACGACGCAAAACACACCAAGCCTCTTCATTATTAAACGGCGTCGATTTGTGCTCGTCACGGTACGTTTCTTTCGCCCGTGAGAGGATATCCATATCATTTTCCTCACTTTTTTGATCGCGTTGCGCACGTTTGAAATACGCGTTGAACTTTGTGCAATAACGGTTCAACGTTCTTCACTTACCTTGTATCATATCCTTGCCGCATTTTTGAAAATTGTGTTTATTGAACTCATTTTGAACACGTTGTCAAAACTTATCTTTGGCTTGGGAACGACCAACTTGTGAATCCTCGCTAGCGGCCACATAACACTTTGCAAGTAATTTTTCTTCACTTGCTTGCCAACGTGTAATGACGCATTCTTCGTTTTCTTCATTATCACTGATTGGTTTGGGGTCTTTGTTTTTTTTTGCCTTTCGTTTACTAGCACGTTTGAATTTCTTTGGTGGAGAGGTAGGTGTTTCGGGAACTTCGTTTGTTTCCGTTTGAGAATGTCGTGATGTTGAGTGAATTGGAGATTTTGGAAATCGGTATTTAGGGTGTTTTGTTGTTGGCTTTCTTGCCAATATTTTAATGCTTGATGTTGTTGGAAAAGCTCTTCACTCGACATACCGAATTGGTTTGGGTTATTCGAATTCAGATTTGACGATGAACCCGTGTATGGGTTTTTCCACCCACCGAGGAGGTTAATGAACGAGTCTTTGTTGTTGTTGTTGCCTTGTGACATTTTTTTTTTTTTTTGGTTAATAGAAGTGTAGTATAGAATATATTGAGTAGTGAAAGTGTGAAAAAAAAAATGTTGTGTTAAATGGGTATTTATATTAGTTGGAAAATGGTTTTAATTTTTTATTATTATTATTATTTTTTGAATCTAATGGCTAGTTAAAATGTTAGAGGGGGTTAAATGATTTTTTTTTTCTTTTACTTGCTACGCATCTTCACGCCGGTTTAAACCCCTAACGTTGCATGTTAACGCGACAATCACTTGGACGAATGGTGTGGCTAACGCACCCTTAATGCGCGTTAAAGGACCCTTAACACAAAAGTGACGTTAGGGTTGCTAGTGCTCTTAGAAATTATTACAACATATATTAAGATTTAATAGGACCAACAACAGTTTCGGAACTTTAGTAAGCTAAAAATGCATTTGTTTAAGTATTTTGTTTAAACATTTTCGCTTTGTACTTGTCTAATTCCACTAGGAATAAGAATTTTATTTATTTGACGTAAGAGAATTAGCATAAGAATCATGATACAAAATTTTAAAGAAAAAAATCCAAAAAATGAGTATGATCGAAATGGTACCTTTTGACTAAACAAGATAAACCATTACACATCATTGTGGTTTGAATAATTTTTAATAATACAGTAGTTCTAAATAAAAGAGTCAAATATAATTTACTTTATAATTTCAAAAATCAAGAAATCACATCACGATTTTTTCAATATTTAATGAACTTTTTTTTTTTTTTTTTTTTTTTTTTTTTTTATCATCTTAATTACTATTTGGTCTCACTTGGGCCCACTAAATTTTCTTGTATCATCTTAGTCTATAGAGAGTGAAAACTTAACTCCTTCTCATTAAGTGACTAAAAAGAAAAGAAGACCCACATGGACCTTAGCTAAGGGAAAAAAAAATAAACACCCCAATAACATCCAAATAAACACCCCAATAACATCCATATACTTAAGATAGTATTTGTTACTGTTAACTAGCAGGGTACCCGCGCGTTGCAGCGGCGGGTACCCTGAAATAAAATTTTTTGATAAATAATGTATTTTAGTTTATTATGTTATTTTTGACAATAAATTTATGGATATCAAGAATTTCGTATAGCTCGTGCCCATTCGGGTTCGAACCCATTGGCCCGTGCCTGTTCGGGCTCGAGCCCATTTGGCCCGTTGCTCGTTCGGGCTTGAATATTTGTATAATGTGCTTTATTATTTGTAGTAGTGAAATTTAATGCAGGAAATGTGTTTAATTTGGTTGTACAATATGCTTGATTATTTGTATTTGTAAGGGGTGTTTATTAATTGTATTTATTGACCAGTTAAATAATTGACTACATTAAATAACATTAATGTGGTGTTTTGTTGTACACTATGCTTCTTGTCTTGTACGTCTGAAAATTATGTGCATTAAAGTGTTATACACTATGTTTTTTTTTTCTTCTTGTAAGTAGTAGTCATTATAGTCATTAATAACATTGACCACTTTAATAGCATTAATGTTGTAAGTCTGAAAATTACTTCATGTTTATTTTGTTGTACACTATGCTCATTTTGTTGTAAATCTAAAAATTGGTTGCAGCTATTGTATTGTGCTTAAATGGTTGTAATTTTTTGTAATAGGGTATTTATAATAGCATTAATGTTGTTTGATAGAATTTTGATTTTAAAATAATATCATGCTTTATTTTGTTGTACAATATGCTTATTTTGTTGTAATTCTGAAAATTGTATGCTTTAAACTGTTGTAAAACATGCTTAATTTCTTGTAAGTTTTAAAATTTTGGAGAGAGAGGTTATGTTTGGCAAAAGTAGCTGTGAGCAGCATTGAGCAGTAGCAGTGAGCAGTAGCTGTTAGCTGTGAGCAGTAGCCAAAAAAGCTCACAGCTTCATAAAGAAGCATTGGGAAAATGAGTTTTCCTAAAAAATAGCAAAGCCCACAGCTCCCATGCCAAACAAATATCAAAAATAAAAAAGCTCATTCTCACCGCTCATTACCCAAAAAGCTCCAAAAAAGCTCTGCACCAAACATATCCAGAGTCATTCATGTTTTATATGTAATATATATGTACAACATCAATTGATGTTAAGGTTAACTTGATTTATAATTAATGAAAGTAACGCGATATGCTCATGTGTAATCTTCTATTTATTTGCATATCTCAACTAATTCGTATTTTAGGTTGATTTTTTTTAAAACGATAATTTTAACTAACTCACAATATTTATACTACAAATTTATCTCACATTTTCTAACTAGGATGTAACCAACAACCATTTGACTAAAGAGTTTCTCACACAACATGAGATACCATTAACACATAAACCATTTGGTCGTATTTTAGTTTGATATTATTACTATTATGCATACAGATTCTTTTAATAATAATAATAATAATAATAATAATAATAATAATAATAAGCGTTTTATAAGAAAACTTAAAATACATGGAATATTATAAATTTACTAAAATTATGAAAATCAAGAATTTTACACTTAAATTCATATAATTGAATTTGGTATTAAACATTCTTTAAAAATTTGGACATGATTGTAAAGTTTATTAATCAATCAGAATATAAGGTTAGTTTACATTTATATAAGTAGATAGAATTGCATATATATCCCTTCTAAAATGAATAATTGTATATATATCTTTTTTACAAGTTTTTAATGCATATAATACAATAGTTTTTATGCATTTTTTGAATATATATGCAATTATGCATTTTCGAAAAAATATATATGCAAAAACCCAAGTTTAAAAGTATAAAAAAGAGTTGTTAATGGCATGCGATATTTTTGGCTTTTTATTTGTTTAATTATAGAATCGTAAATTTAATTATAGAATCGTAAATTTCATTAAATATCATGTGCTAATAAGCAGTGGCGAAGCTTGGATTTTGTAAGTGGGGGGTCGGGATCTAAATTTTTTTTCCTAAGGCTATATTTCAGGTATACCGAAATTTTTGGGGGTCGAAACCGAATATACCGAAATTTTTCTACACGAAAACTATATACCCCCTACATCGCAAAAAAAATTTCGAGGGGTCGGGCCCCCCCCCCCCCCGGCCCCTATGAAGCTTCGCCTCTGCTAATAAGAAGGCTTAATTCTACCACGTGCTAAATCAGTTCAAAGTTATCTCTTATTCTATGAAAGATAAAATAAAGGAACATATTTGACGTAAAAAAATGATAATCTAAAAGACCTACTAGATAGTAGGGGTGCTCACGGTCCAAAAACCGGACCGAGACTGAATCCGGCAAAAAATTTAGACCAAGACCGGACAGAATGTGGTCGGTCCGGTCTTGGTCCAAATAGGCTAAACGTCCGGTTTTTAAGCCGGACTGAACCGGACCGATCCGGACTGAGGCTGAAATTATAAAAATCCTTAGACCGAGACCGGACCGAATGTGGTCGGTCCGGTCTCTGTCCGGTTTGGTCCGATCGGTTTTGTCGGTCGGTCTGGTCCATCCGGTCCGTTTGCTCACTGATGAGGCGAAAAATGATCCGTTTTTAGGGGGTCATTTAAGCCCGAAATTGACTTTATTTGATCAAATATTGCCCTAAATCGTTCCTTTTGTGATTTTAGGTACTTTGGGAGTGAAATCTGAAAAAGAAAGCAATTCGGACGTTTTTGGAGCATAAAAGTGAAGAAAACGCCAAAGTCTTAATTTTCCATGCTGGGAACAGTAGGTGACGGCGTCAAGAGTAACATTCTGACGGCGTCAAGAGCAAAATTCCATGACGGTCCAGTAGAGAATTGACGGCGTCACGAAGTAGGGCGTCAAGAGTAAAAGTCATGACGGTCTGGAAATGATTATCACTTGACGGCGTCAAATGTAGATCAAGGCAGTCCGAGAAGAGTTTTGGCGGCGAGGTGACGGCGTCACAAGTTTAGTCTTGACGCCGTCAGGCCCCTTTTCTTATATATAGTTTTCTAATTTTCACATTTAAAAAAGGGAAGTTTTGGAGAAACCCTAAGTACGATTTTGGTCCGAATTTTACAGGTTTTTCAAGGGTTCCAAGCCCTTGATACCTTTCATGTGTAATTGAGATAAGTGTTCTTTTAATTCAATCAATATGTCTATGTGTTGGTTGTCTATATCTTGTTCTTGTCTTAATTCCATCATGCTAGGCTAGATCTATCTTGTGTTTGCTTGGATCTAATGAAACCTAGATGTTAATTAAGTGTTGATTACTTGTTTATACTTGTCTTGGATGAATGATTTATATGTTAGGCTTAAGAAAACTGGCAGATCTCCAATTGGTAACATGCTTGAACGTCTTAAGAAACATGAACCAACGCGCACTAGGTCTTTATTGGTTGTATTTAATGCATGAGCCACTGTTTATAATCCCTATGGTTGTGCTGGGCATGGTATAGGAGGAGATAAGAGCTCATAGAATTGGGGAGTTAAGTGTGCCACCCCATGAATGGTATTAAGGAATACGATCCGTCATCCATGCAATTATAACAAGTAATTAACGTGTAAAAGATGTCTAGGGAGTAGTGAAATCTAAGTAAACACATTTTCTCCACTTACTGCTCACAACTTTAGTATAATTTAGTTTATTTTCATTTCTAGTATTTTATTTTGATTGCATCTTTAGTATTGGGTTAGTTGATTAGCAACTAATTCCGCCCAAATACTTCAAACTCGAGATTTTTAATTGCTTTCTAAAAAATATAAAATAAAAAAATAATCATCCCTCACTTTTAGAACTAGTATTTAGGTTTTCTAATCCTAGCGACACTATTCCTAAGCTGAACGATCAATCCCCCGGTACTTGTCACTATACTATACTACAACGATCAGGTACACTGCCTGGTGGGGGTTGTAAGCTTCTCAGAATCCCTTGAGAGGTAAAACCTGGTGCAATTCCCACGCATCACTCACCCTTACCTAGTTGAGTTAAAAGTATCGGATAATTTCATATCTACCCAACTTAAATATCAAAATTCTGCGTTTACTCAAAACACAAGTTTTTAATGTATAAGTACAATGCTTTTAAAGCATGAATTAGAGAAATATGAAATTATGGTGTTTAAGTTGGGTATATATGGAATTGCCCGAAATTAAGTTTAATATTTTAAAACCGTCCAAAACGTTACAAATGAGCCATTGTTTAATTAATTTTTTTAAAAAAAAAAATTGTATTTTTACCCTTAAATCTCACACTAGTGTTTGTTGTGTGCTTGTGTTTAATTTCTTTTATAAATTTATAATGGGAATATATTAGCTACAATTTGTTGTAGCTAATTGTCTACAATTTTAAGCTAAAAATGTGGGTACGTGAGTTTTTTTGTGGGTCCCTGAATCTTATTCTGTTGGTCTCTGAGTCATTTTGTATGTATTTTTTTATAAGGATTGTAGTCAATTGGCTACAATAATTGTAGCCAAGATATCCTCATTTATAAATGTAACATATAATGCCTAAACTTCTATATTTATATTATACGGAGTAAAATAAAACTAGGTTACGTGCACAACGAAGTTTTAAACGGGCATTCATAGGGAAATTTGTGAAAGTGTGACTAAAGATAACATTTATTTTCAACTTGACTAAACTTTGTTTCATATTACAAAAACTATGATTTTCTTTTGTGAAATAACAAGATTGTCCTCACATTAAATGTGAGTTTTCACTTGTGTTATTTGCTTCAAAAACACTATATTTCATGCAAATTACACAACCGTCATCTTTTGATCTCATGTATATGTAAATTTATAAAGTTTTTAATCAAAAAAATTACACCAATTAATGTATTTTTTTTTATGCTCTTTAATTTGATATCCATTTTGTTATGTTCCGTTAGAGTTTTTTTACAATTTTTTCGCAAAATACTATAATATATTCGTAATGGAAGATTATTCGTTTTCTAACTTAAAAAAGAAGAAAAAACAAGAAAAAAAATGACATATTGCAAATTAATTGCAGAGTATTAGGAAATACTATGAAATTAATTACTCCGTCCGTCTCAAAATTATGTCAGAAGACGAATTAATAAAAGTAGACCATTGCAATTTTTAACCTCAAAAATTGAATATTTCCTTACTAAACTCCTTTTTTATTACTAAATATTGAAAGTAGACAATTATTTTGGGACATTCTAAAATAGAAATATGGACTATAATTTTGAGACGAATGGAGTAATATTTTCTCTCTTACAACAAAACTATTCTCTTGACACAATTTCTATCTCCTTATACAATTTCTTTCTCTTTTTTATTTAAGGGGCATTTGCATATATATCCTTCCAAAGACGCAAAATTGCATATATATTCTTTGCATGCATATGTGCATTAAAAACTTGTACCAAAGATGTATATGCAATTATTCATATTTGAAGGGATATATATGCAAGTCCCCCAATATATGCTCTCAATACTCACATTCTTCTCAATTCTATCATACAAATTTATTACTAAGTTATTACAAAATTGCGAAATTTAATCTCGAATTTTTAAATTCTTTTAATATCTTTTAAAAAACATCTATAGAGTCTATAAAATATATAAAAGTATAACTAAAATTATTAAATAATTTATATCAAAAATCTCAAAATTCAATCTTCTTTCAATTGAGATCAATTTTGCTCCATATAAAATTTTAAAAGAAAGTCCGATTCTTAAAATTTAAGGTTTATGAAAATCATTTCGTTATCAATTTCAGTTACGCTGCATATGAAACCAAAATCATCAAATTGGAAACAAATGGGAAGACAATAGTGTATGTAACACCCCGAAATTTTAATTAGCAGCGGAAGTCTTAATCGGGTTAATTACTTCTTAGATCGCAGTCATACTCATAGAAAACGACCCAAAAGAGACGTTTTAAAAGTTAATATCATTCAATAAAAACTCAATATTCAGAGTTACAAAACACTTTACATAAGTAATAATGTTTCACAAAAGATAGTGATGAGTTTGAAAAGAATGATATTGTTATTTGAAAAGGTAGTTCCATAAAGTGCCCTTGCCAGCTCCGTACCATTCATGCTTCTTAGTTATCTGAGATAAAACATGATAAAAAGGTCAACACAAAGGTTGAGTGAATCCACAGTGTTTAATTTATAATAGTTTGAACACAAGCTAAGTAGTTGTAAAATAGTAGTGTAGTGGTGTAATATTGTACTAAGCCTCATGAAACTCAAACCTTAACATCGTGTGATATCTTAAAAGATATAATCACCTACATCACAGAGTGATGTAAATGATAGGCCCTCGTAGTAGGAGGTTGCTATCTTCCTAGTAAATTCGAATATAGTGCATTTGGTTACCATCACATGCAAACTTCAAATGGGTCGCCGTCTTCCAATAGATCTATTCACTAAATTCGCGTTCACCCGCAAGTGATTAATGGTTCATGATGTGAAAGACTTTTAGCAATGGTGTTAACTTAAGTAATATAAATCTGGATATCATACATAAAAATACTTGTGTTCGGATTTATAGCATGTATCTCCCCATAGAGTTTGAAGACATATAAAAAGTGGGACTATGAACTCACCTTAATAATATAGTAGTCAAATAGTGATGAAATGGCGTAAGTGAATAGCTCCCGACTTGCGACCTAAAGTAATTTGATAAGTTTAGATTGGTTGGTCTTATGGTTGGATGAGAAATGATAAGAGTGGAAATCTTCAAGGGTGATAGTATTAGAGTTGTGTGATAAATTGCTTAAAGTTAAAAAATAACGTATTATAAGTATTATCGATGTTTTCTGAAAAGTGTTATCGATTAAGAGACTAATAGAAAGTTATTATTATTTATTAAAAGTTGATGAATAATAAGTTAAAATATTTATTTTAAATATTTTAAGTTAGTAAAAGTTAAGTTATTTAAAATACTTTTGTTATTATTTGTTATTGTTAATTAAATGTTATTAATCGTTAAGAAAACATATATGTTATATTTTTGATATCGACGTTTTTATAAAATGTAAATGAATTCTAAGTTAAAAATATAAGTTTTTCGAAAATATAATATAGTTATAAAACTTACCCTTAACTTTATAAAAGTTACACTTTTAACCCGAAAGTTAAATTATTTACAATTTTAGTCGAAAATCCTCAAATTATACTTTTCACCTCTAACTTTCTGAGTTGACAGTTTATACCCTTAGATTTTATATAAAAATAATATTTTCAGTTTTAATCCTTTATCTTCCAGTTTGTACGATTTATACCCTAATGTGACAAGTTTTGCAAATTTAGTCCAAAGTTAATATTTTTAAAAGTTTAGTTTTTATTTTATAAAATTTACCTTTTTTATAGCTTATAAAAGCTTATGAAAATAGCTTATGAGTGAAAATCATTTCAAAAAGTTTTTGGGCCGTTAGGCCCAGTTAAGGCCCAACATGGTTTTTAAAAGAAATATGAAGCCATGATTTTAGCTTAGCTTTTTGGTTTAAAAGTAGTGTATAAGAGCTTATTAAGTTAGCTTATTTAGTTGACTTGTTTTATTAGCTTATGAAGAATCGAGTTGGGCTAAGAAAACCATCTAGTGTATGTTTAGATTAGAAAATATGAGCTCGTTTCTTATGTGAATTTTACTTTTGTGATACTTGAGATATTTAGTGATTTGTTAAGTGTTTCGAATTAAATGATAAGTAAAACTTAAGTAGTAAATTATATACAAATGGAAATGAGTATGGAGGACTTACAACACCGAAAGGTGGTGATGAGACATGATAAAGTGTTTTTGTAGTATATAATTATTCCGAAGAAATACCGGTGAAAGTATTTCCCGGGTCGTTCTCCCAGCGAAGGTGAAATGGAATCGTGAATAACCGAATCGCGAAATCGTGTCGTGAAAAGTGGTAAAGTGAAAAATATGATTTTGGAATTCAAATTATGATAAGTAATGATGAAATATTAAGAATTTACAAGCTAGGTATGTACAAACGTTAAAAATGTAAAAACGGAAATGCAACCGTAAAATTTAAAACGTAACGTATGACGAAAAATGATCCTACGAATTTGGAAATAATTTCTAAAAATTTAAAACTAATAAAAAGAATTTTAAGAAAAAGAAAAATATTTTTTTGAATTTTTATTTATTTTCTAGAATTAATTTCCTAATTTTGGAATTAAAAATGAATTAAAAATAAAGAAAAATAGAAAATAAAAGTGGAAAAATAAAAATTTAATTCCAAAAATCCTAAAATATTATAAAAGAATTTCTAAAAATATTTTTGTATTTTTCAAGACTTTTTTTGATTTTTTTATGATTTTTGTTATTTAAAATTGATTTAAAAATGATTTTAAACTAAAAGAAATTAAGAAAAATAGTAAATGAACTCAGAAAATTATGAAAATTTACCAGAAATTCTAAAATAATAAAAGAAGCTTGCAGAAAAATTTTGGAAAGAAAAAGATGAGCTAAAGTGCTTATTTGCTTGAAATCAGCATATGGCAAGTGCTTATTTATAAGCACTTGCCACAAATCTTAACCAAACTGAACAAAAAGAGATGAAATATACTAAATTAACTCAGATGTGCTCAAAAGTAATGAGGAATTAGCTCGGAAGCAACAAGTACAAGCAATAAGCAATTAATTCAATCCAAAAACAAGCAATAAGCATTTCAGGAATAAGCCAGGAACAAAGTCTGAATGAAATAGCTAACAACTCACTAATGCAACTCAAAAGTAACAAATAAACACCAGCTCAAATACATAAGAGCACACGCAGCAGATAAACAAGAAAGCACAAGTAAAAAAAAAAACTAAATCCACTAAAAGGCTACTGATTCAGCAGGTTGAGCTGGGCATTTTAAAGCTTATGCACAAGCTTCAATACTAAAGCTACTACTCCATGAATGCACACTAACATTAATGATCAAGCAAAGGATGTTTAAACCAATTATCATCTAGTAATGAGCTTATATGAGCAGATAAAGAAGTTGCAATACGGGGCTTAGCAAGCCAGATCTGATGCAGTAATAACAACAGGAAAACATCAAGACCATAATAACCTAATCTAATCCAAACAGTCCTAAATGAAGCTTAACTAATATGCAATTTTTGAAAGTTTTAGAATGAAGCAAACTAACTAGAGAAATGAGCAATCAAATAACAAGTTCACTTAGATTAAATCTGATCCAAACAGTCCTTAACAAATGGCAGTTAACACTAATATTGGATTCTATTCTTTAAACTAACTGATCTAATGCTAAACACCTATGAAATAGTAGTCCAACAGATTGTATCAACTCTAATTTAAACTAAAGCAATAACTATAAGCAACTACTATCAATTAGAAATCCGAAGAATCTATCTAGCAAAAATGTAGCAGTAGTGATAATTGAAACTATGCAGGGACAACTCAATGCATTGGATATGTAATTCTAAGCTAAAGTATGCAATAACTAATCAATCCACTTCAAATAACTATAACACCTACTGAAAAATAACTAAGCAAACATGAACAATTAAAATGAACAGGATACAACAGTACTAGAGCTGAACTACTTATGCAGGTAAAAAGAAACTCAAAGAGACTTACGGAAACTTCCCCAGATGAACAGGGGAATCTTTTGATCATAGCCTATCTTTGGATAGGCTTAAAGCACACCATTTACCATTAATACAACACCAGTAAACCCAGAATCATCATCAATCATCACCATGAATTACCTTTGACTTTTATTGACCATAATCAATAGCACCAATTTGAACAGAAACTATGAGATAAAACTCACACTAAACTATCAATGAACTTATGAAATAGTGTAAAAGCTTATTTGAGATTATTTAACTTGAAAGTAAAGACTGAAAAGTAAATTTGAACATGTAAGTTTAAGAGAAAACTGAGATTTTATTAAAAATTATAGGTTTATTACAACATTTAAAGATTAAATGACAGAAATTAAGCTGTAAATGCTAAAATTAAACTAAAGATTACACTAAACCTACTCCTACTCCTATTATCTAACATAAAATCTAACAGCTTCAAATTGGAGATGTGAGGGGGCTTATATAGCCACAAGCTGAGGTGAGATTAGAAGCTCCTCGAATCAGAATCTTCATAGCATATTCTTTATTTGATCCCATATGATAGCCTCAGCCAATTAGAGCCTTTGAATTGCTTTGGTGAGGTGGCTCAACCAATCACAGCTTGCCATTCTTCCAGCATGTCATTCCCTATGCGTCATAATCTCTGACACGTTGTCAGAGCTATTCTAGAAGCGAGGGATTGTACGAAACTACCCTTAATTGCTGTAAATTAGCCGGAACAGTATTTAGGGTTCATGGGATTTTTTATCTGGGTAAAAGAGGGTGATTTGGGGGCGGGTAAAGTGGGGTAGTATTTATTTATTTTGTTTGTTGACTCTTTGACCGAGGTGGGAGTGGGTTTGGATGGATCGGGTATAAATTAAGGGGATGGGCTTTGGGAGTTAATTTGGGCTTAAATATGGACCAGGTTTTTGTTAAATGGATTTCAGATTTAGATATTGAAATTGCAAGGACCAATTGTGAATATTCTAAAACTTAGAGGACCATTTCTGCCATTCTTTGCAAAATTAATCCAAGGGTTACTTATGGCATTTGATGAAAGTTGAGGGTTGATATGGCATTTTGAGCTCAAATAATTATCCGGTCTTGAAAAATGCTTCTCGGCATCGGCTTTTGAATCCTTTTCCACTCTCGTGCTCGGTTTTTGTTTTGTTTTGTCCATTTTTATAAATATCCGTACCTGCACATCACAAACATAAGAACAAGTGTTTTCTTGGCATTTATTAGCTCAAATAGTCGTTTTGGGTCGATAATTAGTAATAAAAAGGTGTGTAAATTAATACACACCAAGACACGAATGGAAATGAGTATGAATTGAAGGTGAGGAAACACGATCTTGGCTTATACTCTTACGAACAAAATGAAACCCACTCGAACTAAAACCCAAAGATAACTTTTAAAGGCTTGTATGATGACCAATGTGGGTTGCTTCTTTCTCCTTTGCTCGGCAGTGGACTAATGAAGGAACGAGTGAAATGTTTGTTTGTGTTTGCTTAGGTGAATACAAAGGTGAGGTTATAGTGGTTTATATAAGCAAGTAAAAGTATGGTGTTTGGATTATTATAATCTCACTATACATGGTTCCAAAAAAAGTGGAAAAGATGGTTGAGGGTGTCCTAGTTGTGTAATAAAAGATGGTCAAAGGTTTAGGAGCATGCTTGAAGTGTCATGTCGAGTTAGTGTGTAAGAGACATATTATCCAAGGGTTAACAAGGTCAAAAGTAGTCAAGGTGAGGCCTTAAGCATTATTTAATTAGTGTAGATAGGTTTGGGGACATGTGGAGTAGTTAGGGAGCATATTAACCAAAGGTTACTAAGGTTTCAAAAGTGAGCATGGAGTTGTATATTTGTTTAATGTCTAGTCATGTTACACGCAAAAGAGAATGAGATGTCGAGTGAGGAAAGACTTAGCTCATTTGGTTTGGTCTTGTGTCGAATAGAGTAACAAAAGGAAAAGAAAACATGCATGTATATATGTATTAAAAAGAAAATGAATTTGGTGTTGAGCTTGTCTTGGTTGTGTGGTTATCTCAGCCTAATCAGAAAGAAAGATATTGATACGTGGGGATCGCACCAGGTTTTACCTCTCAAGGGATCTCGAGAAGCTTACAACCCCCACCAGGCAGTGTACCTGATCGTTGTAGTATAGTATAGTGACAAGTATCGGGGGATTGATCGTTCAACTCAGGAATAGTGTCGCTAGCATTAGAAAGTCTCCTAAACTAAGTCTAGAGGTGAGGGATGATTCTTTTTGTATTTTTATATTTTATAGAAAGCAATTAAAATCTCGAGTTTTGGAAGAGTGGGCGGAATTACTTGCTAGCCAACTAACCCAATTTACTAAAGATTCAATCAAAATAAAATAACAGAAATGAAAATGAAACTAATTATACTAATGTGGTGTAAACAATGATGAGGAAAGTTGTGTTTACTTAGATTTCATTACTCCCTAAATATCTTTTACAGGTTGATAGCTTGTTACAATTGCATGGATGACGGGTCATATTCCTTAATACTAGTCGTAGGGCCGTGTACAATATTCCCTAACTCTATAGGATCCTACTTCACTCCTATGTCGAGCCGTTAGAAGCTCCTAACATGGGATCATTAGAATTCTCCTATGCATTAAATACAACCAAAAATCGTAGTACACCTCCGATCATGTTTCTTAAGACGTTCAAGCAAGTTACCAATGGAAGTCTGCCAGTTTTCTTAAGCCTAACATCGAATACAATCATCCGTAACAACTATAAACAAACAATTAACCCATAATTAACATCTAGGTTTCACTACATCTAAGCAAACTCAAAAGAAATCTAGCCTAGCATGTTAAATTGAAGACAAGCGTAAGATATAATCAAACAACACATAGACATATTGAATGATTTGAAAGAGTACTTATCTTTAATTGAACATGAAAGATTCAAGGGCTTGGAACCCTTGAAAAAGCTGTAAAATTCGGCCTAGGGTTTATTCCCTCAAAGTTGCACACTAATGAATAAAATTTGGAAAACTATATATAGATTTTACAGGGTGACGGCGTCATGTGTTAAGTTGTGACGCTGTCAACTCGCCGCCATAATGAAATCGTATTGCCTAGATCTACTTGTGACGCCGTCATGTAGGATTTTCCTCTGGGCCGTCACTAGTACTTGGACCATGACGGCCTTGGGTGACGCCGTCATCTCCTATGCACAAAAACTCTCTGGATCGTCACGTGTGTTTTCCACATCCACCTCTTTTGTAACTCTTGACGCCGTCATGTGGAGAGCCTTGACGCCGTCAGGTACTGTTCCCAGCAAGAAAAATTGATACTTTGCCGTTTTCTTCACTTTTATGCTCCAAAAACGTCCAAAATGTTTCCTTTTACAGATTTCTCTCCAAAAGTACCTAAAATGACAAAAGGAACGATTTAGGGCAATAATTGATCGAATAATCTCGAATTCGGGCTTAAATGACCCCTTAAAAGTGGTTTACTTTTCGCCTCATCAGAAATGAAAATATAAATGATAGAGTGGGATTGGTGTTTTTGGTGTTTTGTGTTCGGTCTAACAGAAAACAAAATGGGGGTGTAGGTTTGGAGTTGATATTCGGCCCAAAGAAAAGAAAAAGAAAGGATAAGCCCGATTAGATATATTTAGGAAATTTCGGCCCAATAGGCCCAATAGATTAGTATAGTTTGATTTGTCTCGGTGTTTTACTTTTAGTGTCGGTGCGCAAGTGATTTATTCGAGTCACACTCTTATTCGCTTGAAGAGTAACTGGTGAATGTGATGTTTGATATATTTAAAAAATAAATTAACTCGTAAAAATGGGTTAATCATCTTTCAATTAGGATTACTTAGTGTTTAACATTAATAAATGACATGGTAAATTACAAGGTATTACAGTGTAAGAGTATCTAAGGGTGTGTGATGAGGCGAAAAATGAACCACTTTTAGGGGGTCATTTAAGCCCGGAATTGAGTTTAATTGATCAAATATTACCCTAAATCGTTCGTTTTGTGATTTTAGGTACTTTGGGAGAGAAATCTGGAAAAGGAAGCAATTCGGACATTTTTGGAGCATAAAAGTGATGAAAACGCCAAAGACTTAATTTTCCATGCTGAGAACAGTACCTGACGGCGTCAAGAGGAATATCCTGACGGCGTCAAGAGTAAAATCCATGACGACCCAGTGCAAACCTGACGGCGTCACAACAAGGGCGTCAAGAGTTAAATTTGTGACGGCCTGCATAAGGTGAATACTTGACGGCGTCAGACCCAGATCTAGGCAGTCCGAGAAACTATTTGGCGGCGAGATGACGGCGTCAGACCTTTGTTCTTGACGCCGTCACCTATCAAACTCTATATATAGTTTTCTATTTTTCATTCATAAAAGAGGAACTTGTGTGGAGAAAACTAGGGCCGAACTTTGTAAACCCTAGGTCATATTTTACAGTGTTTTCACCCCTTGAATCCTTTCATGTTCAATTGAGATAAATCTTCTCTTAATTCAATCAATATGTCTATGTGTTGGTTGATTATATCTTTTGCTTGTCTTGATTTCAACATGCTAGGCTAGATCTATCTTGTGTTTGCTTAGATCTAACGAAACCTAGATGTTAATTATGTGTTGATTACTTGTTTATGGTTGTATTGGATGAATGATTTCAATGTTAGGCTTAAGAAAACAGGCAGATCTCCATTGTGTAACATGCTTGAACGTCTTAGGAAACATGAACCGATGTGTACTAGGTTGTATTGGTTGTATTTAATGCATGAGTAAATTCTAATGATCCCATGTTAGGAGCTTCTTAGCCGGCTCGACATAGGAGTGAAGTAGGCGCTCATAGGATTGGGGAAGTAAGTACGCCACCCCATGAATGGTATTAAGGAATACAATCCGTCATCCACGCAACTATAACAAGTAATTAACGTGTAAAAGATATCTAGGGAGTAGTGAAATCTAAGTAAACACAATTCTCCCACATATTGCTCACAACTTTAGTTTAATTTAGTTTTATTTCATTTCTAGTATTTTATTTTGATTGCATCTTAGTATTGGGTTAGTTGACTAGCAACTAATTCCGCCCAACTCCTTAAAACCCGAGATTTTTACTTGCTTTCTTAAAAATATAAAAATACAAAAAGAATCATCCCTCATCTCTAGACCTAGTCTTTAGGTTTTCTAATCCTAGCGACACTATTCCTAGCTGAACGATTAATCCCACGGTACTTGTCATTATACTATACTACATCGATCAGGTACACTGCCTGGTGGGGGTTGTAAGCTTCTCAAGATCCCTTGAGAGGTAAAGCCTGGTGCAATCCCTACGCATCAGTGTGTAAGAGTTGTGTTGTATGTGAGGAAAGGGAGATTACTATCAAAGGGAAATTTTGCAAAACTATGACCCAATACGACACTTATTTCTAACTTGACAAACTTTGTGACATATTGCTAAAACTAGAAATTTTTCTGTGAAATGGCGAGATTGAAATGCCCGACACTAGACTAATTTTTTTAAAACCAGCTATCGTTACGCCGTAATGGTTGCGGGGCCATTACGCCGTAATTGTTGTTGCTGAGTGATGAGGCGAAAATGAACCACTTTTAGGGGGTCATTTAAGCCCGGAATTGAACTTATTTGATCAAATATTGCCCTAAATCATTCCTTTTGTGATTTTAGGTACTTTGGGAGTGAAATCTGGAAAAGGAAGCAATTCGGACGTTTTTGGAGCATAAAAGTGAAGAGAACGTCAAAGTCTTAATTTTCCTTGCTGGGAACAGTAGGTGACGGCGTTAAGAAGGAATCCTTGACGGCGTCAAGAGCAAATTTCCATGACGATCCAGTACAGATTTGACGGCGTCACGAAGTAGGGCGTCAAGAGTAAAATTCATGACGGCCTGGAAATGCACAATACATGACGGCGTCAAAAGTAGATCAAGGCAGTCCGAGAAGAGTTTTGGCGGCGAGGTGACGGCGTCACAAGATTGGTCTTGACGCCGTCAGACCCTATTTCCTATATATATTTTTCTAATTTTAACACATTAAAGAGAGAAGTTTTGGAGAAACCTTAAGTACGAACTTGGTGCGAATTTTACAGGTTTTTCAAGGGTTCTAAGCCCTTGATACCTTTCATGTGTAATTGAGATAAGTATTCTTTTAATTCAATCAATATGTCTATGTGTTGGTTGTCTATATCTTGTTCTTGTCTTAATTCCATCATGCTAGGCTAGATCTATCTTGTGTTTACTTGGATCTAATGAAACCTAGATGTTAATTATGTGTTGATTACTTGTTTTGGATGAATGAATTTTATGTTAGGCTTAAGAAAACTGGCAGATCTCCAAATGGTAACATGCTTGAACGTCTTAAGAAACATGAACCGATGTGCACTAGGTCTTTATTAGTTGTTTTTAATGCATGAGCCACTGTTTATAATCCCTATGGTTGTGCTGGGCATGGTATAGGAGGAGATAAGAGCTCATAGAATTGGGGATTTAAGTGCGCCACCCCATGAATGATATTATGGAATACAATCCGTCATCCAAGCAACTATAACAAGTAATTAACGTGTAAAAGATGTCTAGGGAGTAGTGAAATCTAAGTAAAAACATTTTCTCCACTTATTGCTCACAACCTTAGTATAATTTAGTTTATTTTCATTTCTAGTATTTTATTTTGATTGCATCTTTAGTATTGGGTTAGTTGACTAGCAACTAATTCCGCCCAAATCCTTCAAACCTGAGATTTTTACTTGCTTTCTAAAAAATATAAAAAATACAAAAATAATCATCCTTCACCTTTAGAACTAGTATTTAGGTTTTCTAATCCTAGCGACACTATTCCTAGCTGAACGATCAATCCCCCGGTACTTGTCACCATATTATACTACAACGATCAGGTGCACTGCCTGGTGGGGGTTGTAAGCTTCTCAAGATCCCTTAAGAGGTAAAGCCTGGTGCGATTCTCACGTATCAAGTTTTTGGCGCCGCTGCCGGGGAATAGTTATTGTCTAGGTTAGAATCTCTTTTTATTAGGTTTACTTGCTAGATTCCTTTCTAGTAAGATTTTATTTTTATTTTTAGGTTTTCTTTAGTCTATCTTATCTCTTTGTGTTTTTGTTCGTAACTCTTCACCACCCGACATCATGGACAACGGGAACATCCTTGAACCCGTCATCCCACCACAACAAAACCCACCATTAGAACCCCTTAGGCCCCGAACCTTAGGAGAGTATTCCCGACCTAGCCACCAAGGCTACCGAAACACCATTGAGCTCACCGAAGCCAATGTGACCCCTTGCGATCCGACACCATCCGGTTGGTGCAAAGCGGATGTGCATTCCATGGACTTCGTTCCGAAGATCCAAACCAATATCTTAAGGACTTCCTCAAAATTGTAGATTCCATAGACTTAGGTGTTGAAACTAGAGAGACAACCCGATTACGCCTATTCCAATTCTCTCTACGGGATCAAGCTAGTCAATGGCTTGAGCGTTTACCCGCGGGATCCATCACCACATGGGATGATCTCACCACTCGTTTCCTTGCTCAATTTTTCCCACCGGGAAGAACTACTAAGCTTAGAAATGACATCTTGATGTTCCAACAATGTCAAAATGAATCTCTTTATGAAGCATGGACTCGTTTCAAGGACTTACTCCAAAAAGTCCCTCATCATGGCATAGATCTTTGGCTCCAAGTCCAAATTTTTTATGACCATATCGATCTCTCCACGAGGCGAGCCATTGACCAATTGGCCGGTGGTAAGCTACGTGATCTAAGTGCGGAAAAATCATGGGAACTCATAGAAGATCTTGCTCTCTATGACAACGAAAGTTGGAATGATCCCCGTGATTTGAACAACACGGTCAAGACAATATCTTTGCCTTCGAACAATTCTAGCACTCCCGACCGTAGGATCATGGAACTTGAGGACCAAGTCAATTTCTCATGAAATCTTACGAAGCTCCTAAACCTTCAAGCCAAGTGAACAAAATCACTTCTTCATGCGAATTATGTAGTGGTCCCCACGACACTCGTGATTATGTGGAACTCCCCGGAACAGCTTTTGCGGACTACGCATCCACGCGTACCGACGAAGCGGGAGATAAGTGGTACACTTTCAAGCCCGAGCCAAACAATTACGGTGATTCATACAACCCATCTTGGAAAAATCACCCAAACCTTAGGTGGAAACAAAATCAACCCAATTCTTCCAATCCGCCTAATCGTTACCAACCAAACGGTCCACCCTCCAACTGTACTTTCAACAACAATCCTTCTAACAACTATGGTAGTACCAACAATCTTGAAGGATTGATGTCTAAGTTTATGGCATCTCAAGAAGCTCGCATAGCTAGGTTCGAAACCGAATTTAACCAACAACAAACGGAGATGACCAACAAGATTGACAACTTGTTGAAAGCCCTCAACAACCAAGCATTAGTCACACCTAGGAAGGACACTAGGGACACCAATAACGGAATTCAAATTAAGGACCCCTCATCATCCAAACATGTCCACTTTGTCAATGTTGTCACCATTAAGCCAATAGACAAGGAGATAGAAGAGAGTGACAAGGATGAAGTTAGAGTAGAAACCGAGACTAAGGATGAGAGTAGGGAAGTTGAGGTTAATAGAGGAGAGGAATTAGAGGAGGTAGAGCCTATAGAAAAGTACTTTGATAAGTTGCCCACCAAGGAAGAACGGGAATACCATAAGGATTTATTCGATAGTCCCGAGAGACCATATATCCTTGGTACCCCCTTATCAAAATGGGAGACCCCTTTAACATTAACATACCATGCAATATCGGGCACATGCATATATGGAAAGCTTACATCGACCCTAGATCCCCCGTGAACATCATGACTAGGACTTATTACAATTGGGTGATGAAGAAGCAACTTAATTTTAGGATGATACCCAATAAGAATCTGATAAGTAATTTTGCAGAAAGAGTGAAGGGATTGCACGTGATTATAGGGAATCTCACCTATGAGATCGATTTTATGATTGTTGAGGACACTCGTCCGGTGATAGATGCTTGCCTAAGCCAAATAATATTTGGAAAACCATTCGTTGAGGCCACTAGGATGAGTTATGATCCGACTTTAGGGATAGTTAGATTTAAGGAAGAGAATGATGAGGTTGCCTATCAAGTGCCCTACAAAATTGAGCAATACCGCCTTATCTCTAATTTCGAAAAGGAACACAAGCAAGCGGCTTATTATAGGAATGAGGAGGATAGACGCAGAGGAGTAGAGTATGTAAAGAATAGGATGCTTGGTTTCTACAAAGAGTGCTTGCAACTAGGTCCGGAATACAAAACTGGTTTAGAAGACGACCTAGAGAGTGGAACCAACGACGAGGTCACGTAGTAACCCATGACCTTGAGTCTAGCTACAAGACTCGTAAATGAAGAAAAGCGCTTCTTGGGAGGCAACCCATGTTTTGTGTGATTTTATTTTTGTTTGTTTGTTATTTGCTTCCGTATGCATGCTTTATTTTTATTGTTGGTAGATCATGTCTCTAAACTAAATAGTGAAAATACTTTACTTTGTTGTTTTGGCCTAGTCTTAACTTCACCTAAAAGTATTTTTGCAAAAGATAAGTGTAAGGGGAAACCCCAAATATGTTTTTAAAAAACAAACCGATCATGATTCTCCACAATATTAAATGAACATGTATATTCGTACTTGTTAGAGTCAAATGCTTGTATTGAGTCATAATGAAGTTTTGCAGGATTTTCCAGGAAGTAGGACCAAGTTTTTTCAAAAATTTTCCGGAAACTTAACATAAGAATTTCTGCAAGTCACTTCTGACGGCGTCAAGAGTTAACTCTTGACGGCGTCAAGTGTAAAAATCTGGAAATTTTACCGGTTTTGTTTTTCTAACGGAGTCTTATGGTTTTTGTGAATTATTAAGTTTTATAATCTCCAGGAAATCTGCAAACTTCATTCCACAAGCATTATATCTTATCTTGTTTTCTAGGATTTAGTAACTTATATAGGATGCTGCTGATTTTACGCGAGGTTGTTTTGTCTATTTTCTCATGTTTTACAGGTTATGTATGACAAGAAGATGATTTATATTCTGTAAGGGAAGCTTTGATTGTTCGTTTTCTTGGAGGAAGATTTAACCTGGTCACCTTATTATCCATACTGAGCGAATCAAAGGAGTATTTGATTTCATTCTTTTTACTTTTTTCACTTTTACATTATTTACTTGAACATTGGGGACAATGTTCATCTTAAGTGTAAGGGGAGGGTAAAAAAATGATACCTTACATATGCACTTTCGCTTGAATTTGTTTTGTTTGATGGTAGATATGTAATAAAACTATGAGAAATACTTGTTAGTGCAATTTTAGCGCCAAATTTAAAATTTTTTACAACATTTAGGAGTGAAACTTTAGTCATAGCAAGCGTCTCATGGATAGGAGATTGTATGACTAGCACATAACCGTATATTCAGAAAAATTTTCCACCCAAATATGTGAGGTTCGCCTTTAGATTTGATTGGAAAAGCATTTACTATTAGTGCTTATGAGTGTACCGGTAGCATTTAGATTCTAGAACTTGCGTTAGTGATGCATCCCGAGACCGCTAGTGAGACTACATTCGTGTAGTAGGATTTACTACATGATAAGAGGCATTAGGATCACCCTTGTGTTAAACCCGTATTATAATTACTTGACCATTTAAGTCATATTACTTGGCTAGTTAAGTCAACTAATTTCTCCCACACCCTTAGCGTTGTACTCATTTTTAGTACACGAAACCCCTAGTACACCCCTCCGAGCCTATCTTTTCGTTTCTAACTTTAAGCATTTTACTTAAAGGAAGAATTTGTTACACCCCACTTAAATGTACACCCAAATCGCCTTAGTCTTTCGTGTATGCGCTCATTTTTAGTGCATTATTGTTATTTGTTAAACCCTAAGTTAACTATCTAATTGATTACATGGTTGCTAAGTCGAGTCATGTCCTTGTACATATTGTTTTGGGACGATTGGGACTCATGGGTAAAGTACTTATTTATGGAGTAATGGGGAAGAACATCATATTATTACCCCCATATGTACGTTAATCTTAAAAGTACTCAAAGTGTTTTGATTTTCTTAATTCGAGTCATTAGATTAGTTTATTATAAAGTATGTAAAAATTCAAGTGTAAGGGGAATTTTCAACCCCTATGATGTATTATTTTGGATGGTAGGGTAAGAGTGTATGCAAAATATATATATATATATATATATATATATATATATATATATATATATATATATATATATATATATATATATATATATATATATATATATAGAAAAAGGAAAACGAGAAAAAACATACGGAATACTATCCCTTTTTATTCTATGTTCATTTTATGTTTTTGTTATTTTTCATTTATTAGCTTAAGTCGAGTCTAGTCTTGGCTTAGCAACGCCACATTGTACATGTAATTAACCAAGATTGTTAACTCGCCACCAGTAAAAACTTCCTTTCTCCTACAAAACCGTATATTTCATATCCCTACACCTAATGTTACAACCCTTTAAAAGACCTCTTTGATAGTTTATCCTAGGTGCTTACGCCATGTGGTGGAGGTTTGATCCTTTCCCAAGCCTATGGTAATCTGTTTTGCTATGACAGGTAGTGAGAGATATCTTCCGTTTCCATATTGTAATTTATACTTTATTACACCTAAGAGATGTGAGTATCTAAACACTATTAGTGAGGTGCTTGTGTATGACCTCCGTGCTTGTCTATTGGTCTTTAGTGGAACGATTATTTGTTGTAATTACTTTTATATTAGTGTTAAATGACCCCTAACTTGTATTTTGAGTAGAATAAAAGCGCATTTGCTTGAGGACAAGCAAATCTCAAGTGTAAGGGTATATGATGAGGCGAAAAATGAACCACTTTTAGGGGGTCATTTAAGCCCGGAACTAAACTTATTTGATCAAATATTGCCCTAAATCGTTCCTTTTGTGATTTTAGGTACTTTGGGAGTGAAATCTCTAAAAGGAAGCAATTCGGACGTTTTTGGAGCATAAAAGTGAAGAAAACGACAAAGTCTTAATTTTCCTTGCTGGGAACAGTAGGTGACGGCGTCAAGAAGGAATCCTTGACGGCGTCAAGAGCAAATTTCCATGACGATCCAGTACACATTTGACGGCGTCACGAAGTAGGGCGTCAAGAGTAAAACTCATGACGGCCTGGAAATGCACAATACATGACGGCGTCAAAAGTAGATCAAGGCAGTCCGAGAAGAGTTTTGGCGGCGAGGTGACGGCGTCACAAGATTGGTCTTGACGCCGTCAGACCCTATTTCCTATATATATTTTTCTAATTTTAACACATTAAAGAGAGAAGTTTTGGAGAAACCCTAAGTACGAACTTGGTGCGAATTTTATAGGTTTTTCAAGGGTTCTAAGCCCTTGATACCTTTCATGTGTAATTGAGATAAGTATTCTTTTAATTCAATCAATATGTCTATGTGTTGGTTGTCTATATCTTGTTCTTGTCTTAATTCCATCATGCTAGGCTAGATCTATCTTGTGTTTGCTTGGATCTAATGAAACCTAGATGTTAATTATGTGTTGATTACTTGTTTATACTTGTTTTGGATGAATGAATTTTATGTTAGGCTTAAGAAAACTGGCAGATCTCCAAATGGTAACATGCTTGAACGTCTTAAGAAACATGAACCGATGTGCACTAAGTCTTTATTGGTTGTATTTAATGCATGAGCCACTGTTTATAATCCCTATGGTTGTGTTGGGCATGGTATAGGAGGAGATAAGAGCTCATACAATTGGGGAGTTAAGTGCGCCACCCCATGAATGATATTAAGGAATACAATCTATAACACCCTCATTTTAGGATCGCAGCGGAAAGGGACATGGGGTGCTATACATTAATCACATTGTACAAATATAGTAAACAACTTTAAAACAAATTCGTTTTTAATAAAAGTTCATACTTCACATTCGATAATATATCAGAGTTAACAAAGGTCCGAAAAGGTTTTACATAGTACAAAGATACATAAGTTTGAAAATTTGAACATTATCGAATGAAAAGATTTTATTTAAACATGGCCATCAAGTAGATATCCATTCTTTGCGCCGCCCATCCAAGCTGAAGTTACCTACGGACCTGAGATAAACATGCTAAAAAGTCAACATAAAGTTGAGTGAATTCATAGAGTTTAATAAGTAATAAGTTGAATACAAGCATTATTTATCGGGCGACAAGTATTGCAATTACATGTCGGTTTATTTGATTATAGTATTGAGTTCATGTAACCGAACCTTAACGTAATATAATAATGCCCCGGAAAGGTAAAATTTGCCATTTACCACAATTCTAACTATTATGTGTTCGTATCCCGAACAAGCCCGCCAAGCCTAATATGCATATCCATAATACTAGCGTTTACTACTCGAGTAATTAACGGTTCATGAGGGGACTTAATTGGCAAAAAGCATTCAATATCTATAATCATATGATCGGGTCCAGCATACCAAAAACTACTTGTATTCAGTTTGTCAAAACTAGCATGTATCCCCCTCGCGAGGTTTATAAAACATTTAAGTAAGTAAAGGCGAGGCTATAAACTCACCTTAAAGCAAGGAAAATAGCAATGAACAAGCGAGTGAAGGAATAGCCACAAAAGCTCTACGATGAACCTAAATAATATACATTGTCTTAGATTTATGAAAATAGATTCGATGTACTTTGGGTAATATACAGATTATGATCTTACTTAAGCTTGGTACAATATTCCTAGATACATCATATGGTTTAAGTTAATTACTTACAAATTACCCAAAAATGTACCCTTGTATTTATATAAGTATGAAACTTACATTTACCCCAAGTTCAATATGATGTAAAAGTTCAAATTAATTCTAAGGTTCAAGTTTAGCCCATGGGTCAAGTTTTTGGTCAAAAAGGTTCACCTTAGGCCTCAGGGTTCAAAATATATTAGAGGGTTCAAAATGTTTTAAAGGTCCAACATTATAAAGTGTACAACACTTTATACTCACTTTATACCTAGTGCTGTTAGAATTTAAATAACTTGTCTATGTTTAGGAAATCATCATTTGCAAACCGTAAGTTCACAAGTATCACTCTTTATATCCCCGGAAAGGTCTACTTCTGTACTAATGAGATTTGTGGGTCCCACTTGGCCAAAAATTACATAACCTTAGTAAAACAGTCCATTTACCCAAACAATCAATCTATTCAGCTTTCAAATTTTCAATGGTCTCACGAAAAGTGCAATATCTAGAGTTTTACTAACCTGATTTGTTCCCCGTTTTCGGCCACGTTTAAGTTAAGATGTCCTATAAAACTTTTATTCTTTGAGTAACAGAGGGTTATTCCCAAAAGAATGACTTTTGCCCGTTTCAAATCTGTTACTCAGAACTGGGCATGTTTTACGAAAATGTTTCTAGTTTAATCATCGTAAGGAGTTATTTAATGAAATACCCATCAAAACGACCACAAGACATAGACCTACAACCCCATATTTTTAGTTTAGTCTCAACATTTACTGATTAGTGCAGTTTATTCTATTTTTACCCCTGATTCAGAATCACAGTTACATGTTTAGTCCTTTAGGGTTTTTAGTGGTCTAGTTGCATGTACCAAGCGTAACCAAGCCCTATAACTTATATATTACACCATTACATCAATAAATACCAAAATTTACAGGAGTGAAAAAGAAGAAAAATATAAATACAATGAAACTTTACAAAAGAGTTTCTTACAAAAATAAGATGGACAAATTTGATGACAAGTATGGAAGGGCTCTAGGCTATCAAATGGCACCACTAAAGAGAACACTTGAGACCACCAAGGAGAGCTTCAAAGAACCATGAAAAACCTTCAACCTACTGCCACAAAACATTTTTGTGAGCCAAAGAAAATATGTAGGAAGAAGAAAGATTTATTGAAGAAAAATAGACCAAGATTTAGGTTACAATACTTGTACCTTTTCTCTAATCCATGATCACCAAATTTTCTTTTCACCAATATTTCTTGTACACTTGAAATCACCACTCTTGAATACTTGAAAACTTGAGGAAAAATCACCAAGAAGAAATCCTAGAAGATCATCAACAAAACTCTTGAAAACAAAAGTTTTGAAGAGATAAAAGAGCAATGAACAAGTTAGCACCAAGAGAGTTTCATCTTGTACTAATTATTTTAGCTAGAAAAATCAAAGCCATGGTTGTTTTGTGCTTACCTAGCCACGTTCAAGAGGAGGAGAGGAAGAGGGAATGCAGAATTTTGCATGTGGTGATACAAATGAGGTGATTTTGGGTAGTTTTAGGACTAGTGGAAGACACAAGGAAGTCTTCTCAAGACACTTGTGCATATTTTGATATGCAAACCACAACTTGGTGCCACCTAGGAAAGGTTGGTGCCAAGTTAGTGTGTTAGTGCAGAATTTTTAAGAGTAGATTAATATTAGATGTATTGTGTAGTTTATTTTGCTCCCGGTAACTTAAAACGTGGAGTTTTAAGACGCGTAACGTAATACCGGGTAGAAAATAAAATGTAAAACTTGTAAAGATATTAAAACTTGTTTTCACAATATATTTTGAAATATAGATGAGTGGTGAGTTCATCGGAGGATTTATTTGAGGTTCAAACGTGAAAACATGAATTTAAACTGCGCAATACGTAAAAAGTGGAAAGTTGACGTAAAAATGGAAAAAGTGAATTGTGACTTCATAAATAGGGTAGAAAAGAAATAATGGTTCATAGAAAGTGTAGAGTTGACATAGAATAGTCGTGGTTGAATGGATTGAACGTATACGGATAACTTCCGATGGAGTTAATTATAAGTAAAATAAAATAGTTGAATAATAACTATCAAATAATTGACATGAATTTTTAGAAATGTCACACAATCCGTCATCCAAGCAACTATAACAAGTAATTAACGTGTAAAAGATGTCTAGGGAGTAGTGAAATCTAAGTAAACACATTTTCTCCACTTATTGCTCACAACCTTAGTATAATTTAGTTTATTTTCATTTCTAGTATTTTATTTTGATTGCATCTTTAGTATTGGGTTAGTTGACTAGCAACTAATTCCGCCCAAATCCTTCAAACCCGAGATTTTTACTTGCTTTCTAAAAAATATAAAAAATACAAAAATAATCATCCTTCACCTTTAGAACTAGTATTTAGGTTTTCTAATCCTAGCGACACTATTCCTAGCTGAACGATCAATCCCCCGGTACTTGTCACTATACTATAATACAACGATCAGGTACACTGCCTGGTGGGGGTTGTAAGCTTCTCAAGATCCCTTGAGAGGTAAAGCATGGTGCGATTCCCACGTATCACTGAGCAGACATGCACATTTTTCTGCATTTTCTGTTTTGACCATATCCGCAAACATGTACTGAATAAACATACTCACAAACTCGACACTTTCATCAAATCAGCGAAAACATGTTTTCTATATCGAATGGGCTTATTCCAAACTCCCCATTTAAAACTTGTAACTACAAAAATACATGACATGGACTATATAAACTTGTTACAGAAAATGACTCATGTTTTGGGACATTCCAAATCAATAACATGTGATGATGATGAGAAGCTTGTTACCTAACTCGCGAGCTACACCATTTTCACCCATTGTGCCCCACTTAACACATAGCTTGATCTCATCTTACAAACCTGCAAAACATGAAACTGAGAATGGCAAGTCCTTGTGACTTAACGTGTGAACGAAATTAATCTATAATAATATTTGCAATTCTGAACGTGAACATATTAATATATAATATGTTGTAATTGGTACGACTATCTGTCGACTTGCTTTTGACTAGAGAGAGCTTCCCTAACCGACGAGCTCTTTTCTTGGGGTTCTAACTTGTCATCGTGCTTATCGATACTTGGGTCATCCACAAATGATGCTTGTTCATATATATTTGACATGCTAACCTATACATGATTCATCTAATCGGATGTAAACACTATAATAAGCATGGGTAGGGGTGTCATTACGGTCGGGTTGACCCGAACCGAGCCCGAATCCGAACCCGATAAGGCTTATCGGTTCGGGTTTAATCGGGTTTAAAAATGTTGTCGGGTTGTTTTGACCCGAACCCAATAACCTGATATTGTTACCGGGTCGGGTTAGGGTTAGATAATTAATGCTATCGGGTTATTGGGTCATCCTGATAAGACCCGATGATACTTAAACTGTTCATTCTTAGATTTTTTTTCTATAGTTATGTTACTATAGATAGTCAATTAAGTAAATATATATTGTTTCAGTTTATTATTTAGCTTTAGTGTATTGGTTTGTGCATGTTATTTTTAGTTTTTGTATAGGATAAGAAAGAATTTTAGGAACCTACTGTAGTAGTTAGCGAAAAGAAAAAGAAATACTTGTTTTAGTTGGTAAATTTGTATAGAAAGCTAATGTGGTACTTATATGAACATAATATGCGTAATTGGGATTAGTAGCCATCTTTGATGAACTAAGATTAAGCTAATGTGTGGATGATAACCAAAAACTTTTAAACTTAAAATTCAAGGATTTGTGTAGATGCTAAAGAGGTTAATGCTGATTTTTATATATAAAGAGTAACATCATAATAGATGTAAAGACTTATATGTTAATATGAGATGTTCGTTAAGTGATGACGTTAAATAATCATGATATTTAAGTGTCAATTTCCCCCTATTATGCTCGTTTATTCTACTTATTATATGGATATATACTTTGATTTCTTTACATTTTGTATCCAGGTCATGAACGAGCATAGGAGCTAAAGAGACGAGGAATTTGGAAATAACGTGCAAAAGATACACTATTATAGTATGCTTGAAGAAACTACGGCGTAACTCCACTCTCTATTACGCCGTAGCTGGAATTTAAACTTGAAGACCAAAGTCAACACGGATCAAGAGTTACGGCGTAACCAAATCTTAAGTTACGCCGTAACATAATTAAGTCTTCCAAGCTTCCCTCGAATTGGTTGTTACACCGTAACAGGACTATTGAGTTACAGTGTAACAATGACTATGAGAGTAATCCTAGATCCATGAATTAAGCTACGACGTAACACACTTGAAGACTACGCCGTAGATGAAACCCTAATATTGGAGCTACGGCGTAACACTTTCCTCAACTACGCCGTAACTCATGACTTTTGGATAAGATCTTACAGGATTACACTAGCTACGGCGTAACACTATTTTGAGCTACGCCGTAGCGATGATCGGGCCTATAAATACAACCCTAATTTCTGCATTTTTCATACAACTTTCTCAGACACAAATTCAGAGATCGTTGGGGACTTCTCAAAGGCCTTTCTACAGTAGCACACAGAGCATTTCCAAGGGAGGAATCATGCCTAATACACCATAAGTTTTAGAATTTCATCATTTTATTTATATTTCGAATTCATGACTCATGTAAACATTTATTCGAGTGTTTTATTTAATATGATCGGCTAAGCACCTCTTGTGCTAGCCTAGTTATAATTCCTACATTGTTTTAATTATGCTTCCATACTTTTTTTAATGCTTTTACGTGTGTGCATGCTTAGTTTATCATGTGAACCTTTAATTGCCGTAGTTCAAAACACTCGGTAATACTCGATATGCTAGGAGAATTGACCATTGGACCTTGGCGTAGTTGAGTTGCAAGGATATGGTTAGGATGATAACCAATCACGAACCTTGTGTGCTAATTGACCATAGGAACACTTTCTGGGGACTGGGGTGGATGAACTTAAGTAGTTAAAGTATGGTTTATGATCGTGACAACGGACCATAAAAGATAAGTCTAGCATGTAGTAGCACTTAATAACCCAAACCCGTCTGCCGTACGTCGGCTTACTAGCATGAGGTGGTGCCTGTGGTTCCCGGCAGGATTTGGGGGAGATATGCTAGGGAACTTGACCACATGACTCTAGTGATATATGTCTGCCCCACCTAAAGCATGAGATTAGTTATACAGGAAACATGATTGCAAACAATGTAGGATGAGTAATTAGGCTAGCACATTTCTCTCTTATTGCTCACAACTCTCATTTCATTTGCGTTTTATTTACTTTTCAGTATTTAATTTAATTAATCATTTCAACTCTTAAATCAGTTAAAATCGTGACACCTAGACTTAGATATAATCCAAACCACATAGCTCTTGGACGATCTCAGTTTTACCGAATACTAGTCTACATGCGACTGTATTTTCTGTCCGTTAGTGCAAATAGGTAGACCTTAGGTAATCGAGCAAATATAAGTTTTAAGACCTGGTCAGTAAAACCTGCATCAAGTTTTTGGCGCCGCTGCCGGGGAGCTATTAAAGGATTGTTATTTAAGTTTTTTTTTTTTTTTTTTTTTTTTTTTTTTTTTTTTTTTAATTTTTGTTTTTGTTTTGTTTTTCTCACTATTTGCTTAAGTTTGATGTAACATGGAAGCAATCGACATTGAGACAATGAATCTTGAAGAATATCTAGCAATGACTAGGGCTGAGCAAGGGCCGGGCGTCATTAGGCCAATCACAGGAGCTAATGTTCGGTTCGAAATAAAGGATCAATTTATGAGAGAGTTACACAAAAAACTCTTCTCTGGAAGTAAGACGAAGATGCTTATTGTAATACCTGAGATTCATATAACTTGTAAAGTGACTAAAATACCCCTGAAACCTAAAAGCTTAATAAAAGCAATTATAAAAGTCTGAAACGATTACAAATATCTGAAAACGAACTACGTATCAAGTAATTTAATTTTTGGGACAACATTATATTATTTGGAATGTCTAAAAATTACAAATATATATATACTATATATATATACCGAAAATCTAATTAATAAAAGTAAATAAATATTTTTAAAACTAATTATAAAGAGATAATGACAAAATAATTAAGGGAATTATACTACAAATAATATTGTGATCATGGATAACTTAGATGGGCCGAATTTTCTGTATATCCCCCCCCCCCCCCCCTAGGCCGGCCAAGATAAAATAAAAAGGAGATCTCACAATTCTTTTATCCCTAAACCTAAAAGTCGACACACCAAAATATATCCCTAAGCCCCATTCGAAATTCTGCATTCAATCAAGTATTTTTCTGGACTTAATCAAGGTGCAATCAAGCTAGGAAAAATAAGAGTTGGTGTATTGGAGCTTTCGTTGGATCGTGGTGCATTTTTTTTGCTCGGTTTTAATTCACTCGATAGGTATTAATCCCAGTCGACTCATCTTTGAGTTCTATAATTGATTTACCATTTTTCAAATGATTATTATATCATATATAACATGGGAAAAATAATAGAATCGAACCATGCGTGATCTATCATTGATTTACAAATTAAACCCTAAAAACGCAACAAAACTCTATATCATTGTATATGAATTTTCTGGATATGAATGATAATTTTTATGAACTTCATATATTAATTATGATCTCATAAAAATATGGGTTTGAATTATAGAAGCTTAAATCTCGTGTTGTGATTTATTTTATAAATCGGCTAATTAAGAAAACAATGAAGAAAATAAAAGAAACCCTAAATCGAATTAGGGTTAGGGTTTTTATGTTTGGATCTGGTAATTAATGCATAATAATGATTGAGTAATGATTGTATAATGATGGCATAATGATTTTATGAAATTAGGGTTTGGTTTTGGTAACTTTAAAATAAATCCGATTGGAAAATAAAGTACAAGGGTGTGTTTTGCCAACTTTGAAACATCTGGGATATTTTTGTAAGATCATATATATCAGTAGGAATATGGGAAAAATATAACTTGAGGGTTCTAAGTGTAAATAGTACAAGAAAATGAATTAATTGTATTTAATTGGTGCGATTTGTAATTAATTAAAGTAGAGGGACTAAAAGTGTAAATTCTGGAAACTTGAAGTTATTTTGAGTAAATAATGATATTAAAAGTATTTTGGTAAATTATGAGTATTTATGGGGCTAATGTGTAATTATTATGGAATTATGATTTAAATTGCAAGTTTTGTAAAGTTAAAGGATTAATTGTGTAATTTCTGAAATCTGAGGGGCTGAATGTGTACAATGGATAAATTTGACATAACATTCTGTAAATTTTGTAAAATAAAATGCTTAATGGGGATATATGAATATTAGAGGAATTAAATCATAAAATATGTAAATATAAGGGCTTGTTTTGTAAATATTGTAACTAGAGGGTATAAACTGTAAATTATGAAACGAAAGGGATTATGATGTCATTCTGAATAAAAGAAGTATTGAATCAGTAACTTTAAGTATTTTCACTTGATACCCTTGAAAGTGATGAAATTACAATTAAAACCCTGAATTTTGTGAACTTGTCATAATTAACCTTAGACTTCTGTAACTTGTTAAAATGAACCTTGATTCCATTATAATCTCTGAATAAGGACTCAATCTAATCTGAAATGATAACATCTGCTAATTCTGGAAATCTGCTAAATATGGAAAGATAACTAAAAAACCCTTTTAAACTTCTGTCTTCTACTCCTTAGGTTCAAGGAAGGAGTAATTCCATCTTTGTCAGCTTCTATCTTGTGTTCTTGCATTCGTAATAAGGTACAGATATTCTGACCTTTCTCAAAAGGTTTCTCATGATCTCTTTCATATTCTGATCCGTTAGTTCCCGAATTGATGCCATTGCTATGATCCCCTTTACTTGAACTTTCTCTGTTGATCCCACTTGATGTGACCTCCGTTATGAAACCATGCTATAAAAACCTTTTAATTATGCCATGGAAATGTTTTGAGAAGAACCGATTTGAAAAGATGTTTATAAATGATGATAAATTTCTTTTTAAAAGAAAGGTTATTTAACTTTCATGAACCCTATATTTTGAAAGACCATTTTTATGAAAACTGTTTTAAAAGATTATTTAAATTGGACTTTTAATAGGAATTTTTGAAACGGACTTTTGAACTGAACCATGAATTGATTTTTGAATATGAACCTTGACCTGATAAACTCTGATTTGACCTTGAATACTATTTCTGATATGAACCCTTTGTTATGAACTGCTATTATGAACCTTTGATATGATTCTGAGATACACCTTTGCCATATGACCTTTTGTATGATATGAGGCCTGACTCTTAGTTTGATACCCGAGCCATTTCTGTTTCCCTACCTATGGAGGTACCATAGGCGTGTCTGTGATGCACCACTGGCATGACTAGTGTGTGGCCCTAGTGATTTGGCTACACCGTCCCCTTTCTGTTATATGATATGCGCGCTTTATGATATGATTTGTTATGGCCACTATGATTTCTGCGGGGGCGTATGGATGCATCCTAGATCTGTTCTGTTTAGTGGATTTAACTATGATTATGATTATGATATATGTCTGGTGACTGGTACTGTGTGCTATACATGCCTTTCACAAATTTCTGGGAGTTCGCTACTCCACCCATTTGAAGAATGAGGACACCCCTCATATTATCTGATTATCTGAGAGGACTCCCCTCTATATGATTATGAAGAATTATGGTATTGACGGCTTATATGATATGATATGTTTCTGGGCTCGTGGTAGATGACTATCCTTTCTTCTTTCTATTCTATTACTCTTTTATCTATTCCTTATTCTATATTTCAGTTCTGTTTCACTATCATTGCTTTGTATATGTATCTGTTCACTGGGCTTTTTAAGCTCAGCCGCATTTCCTTTTCCTGCGGCAGGTTTAGTAGGAAGCTGGGTTATGGGAAGAGAGTGTGACTGGACTTAGAAGACTATGCTTTGATTGTTACGCTGGACTAGAGACGATTAGAAGAAGTTTCACTTTATTAGACATAGTATTTATTTTTTTTGTAACTTTGTAGTTTCAGATTTTCATTGTAACCCTGAATTTCTTTGTATGTATGAATCATATGCTTGTGTTTGTTCTGATATGTCACTGTAATGTAATACTTCTACCCTTATCGGGTTGGGGTGTTACAATTATGGAATCAGAGCCCAGGCTGCGATTCGTAATACATTTACCCTTGACCTGTGAAGTTTGGACCCCTAAGTTTCCACTGTAGGCGCTCATAAGACAACCTTTGAAACTTTACATTAGGATTCCCCATAGGAACCCAATTTATTACCGGCGAGGAATGGGTAGACTAAGACATTCATGTAAGTATCATTTGCTTCCGCATCACTCTGATCGTGCCTTTGCTCTTAGATAAGCCTTATAAGGACCTTTGTTTCAGAAGATAGAAGTTTTACAACTTAAGCTTAGTAACCAAGTAAGTTTGGAATACCTCGGAAAGCTACCTGGATACCTTACACATTTAAGTTTCACCTTCAGATTTTGATCTCCGCCTCCGATTTGTTTGATAAGTTGTTTGACACCTTTTAGACCACATCGTAGGTCATTCAACCACAATGTGTTCGACACATTCTGTGAATTCATTACTTATGATGGGTATGAATGTACCACCTGATACTACTTAACTCTGTATGATCCATTACTACCCCTATGAGAACTCTGGTAATTATGAACCACGAATATGAGAAGTTTTGTTTCCTCTCTTTGAATGATGAACCTTGTTCTGCCCACCGTTTCCTTTGGAAGGGTATGATGTAAGTACTATCTCTATATGGATTTGTTAACTAAGCATGATGATGCTGATAACTGAGATTCTGTAACTCTCACGATTGACAATTATACGATGTTCGTATTACCAATGATACACATCCTACCTGCTACTTATGCTAAGAAGCTAAACGAAATTCCCACACATTGAACTGTTCGTTTATCCATCCCAACATTTTTGTTGAACCATGTACCTGACTCTGATATATGAACTATATGTATGATTTGACGACTGCATTCACTCTATGAATCCTTTGACTTTGATATGTCTGATTGTACGGTCTTTTGGACTGGATGGCTATTCGTAAAGATACCATAGACTACCATATCTGAAATGTGACCTTAAAAATCTGCTTCACCCTATTTCATTATGATGACTCTCTACATCTGCTAAAATTTCTGCCACTATGGAAACACCAACCCCGAACTCATGTGATTATCAAAGTTTTCCTGAAAACCATTATTATCAACCCTTAGAAAGTTCTGCTATTGAGAAATATTTTGTCATACGAAGATTTTCCGGTATTCTCTGATGAACCTTTTGGTACTCCTTCCTGCTTAGGAAGTAGAGTGGACATTGAACTGATCTCAGTTGAAGAAACCATGGTGCCATAGAAGTTGAGAGATTGAAGGAGCTGATGGAATATGATTTCTGCCAACCTTGGTGATTTCTCTTTGGATGCTCTTATTAGTTATAAAGAAAACCAGAGAAGTATGCGATGACGTATCGACTATCGCGAACTTAAACGTACCACTATCAGTAATCATTATCTGTTCCCGAGTACCAATAATTAATTTGGTCTTCCTTTGAAACTCCACATCTGATTGCATCACTTTAAATTTGAAGGACTGAAGAAGCAACCACAAGAACTTCTAAGAAGGGGGTTAACTAACCGAGAGTAACCTTTGTGAAGTATATCAGTTCTTGAAGAAGAAAGAAGGCGATGTGAAAATTCCCTGAGATGATTTCTGAAGCTGCCTTTGCACTCGTCATCACATTTATGAGTTTGAATGATGCCAATGGTGTTGGCTAGAATAATCATGTTTTTGCGTGTTTTGGACAAATTGTCATAGTATGACATTGTGTTGTGTTCTAAAACGAAAGAAGAACATAGAGATTATTGGTGAGATTGAAGACCGTTATCGGAGTTAGAAACCTGGTGGAAGAGTAGTAGAAGATGGTTGCGACAAGCATTATCATGGAAGAAGCATACAAGAAGAAGAGAGGAACTGGGATAGTGCTCAATCATACAACACGTGAAGATTTCAGTTTGGGCATCAAGACAACCAGACCAAAGAAGACGAACCATTCAACACACAACCTGGAGTCGACAACAACAGCATGTACCTTAAGACCTGGAGCTATGTTAGAAGACCTGTCGAAGACACGCAGTCTTGTTTCTCTATTCATTTTAGTTGTACTAAGATGAATTGAGAGCAGAAGCAGACCTGCGGATGGAGGAATCCACAGTGATCGCGTCAGAGACTGCCGTTACGATGCCACACTACCAAGAGGAGCTGCTGAAGACCGGAGGAACCAGACTCGAATTTTAAATTCTCTTAATCATGAGGTAAGACAGACAAGAATAAACAGACTACTCCAACTTGGAAGAAAATTTTGAAATTTGTAAATGAGTGGACGGATTTTGAAGCGGACATTGTGTTTAGACGAGATGATGCTGTAAAGAAGTGACGTTACTGATGACGTACCTTAATTTTGAATGACATTCTCGGATCTCCATTACTCTTCGAGTAATTTCGTTCTCTTAGTTATGTTGTTTGATTTTGGTGACCTCTGAGACTATAGGTGGACTAGGTGGATTTAGATAAGTTTGTGTTGTTCACGACTTGAGATAAAGTATGACCATCATGAGGGCATATGTATATGATGCCAGTATTATGACGCCTGGCCAACGTGATAATACTAACATCATATAACGTGCACTTGTTGTGGGCATCGGATATTTCGAGAAGTGCCTTAGATCTGTAGAAATCCTGATGACTGTTAGAGATTATCTACCTTAGTGAGACTGTAAGTTCATTCTAACGGTACGCGAAATCTATTTTCACCGTTCTATAAATTAATACGTTTGAATTCTCGTCAATCATTATGTTGACTTCTGAACTTCTGATACAATCTCAGGTTTTGGTATAAGCTTCTGCCAAATGATGTTATCGATAATCTATTTCTATACGCTTTATTCCAATCTGTCTAATCAAATCCTGTAGACGGCATATCCGTCAAAATCTTATGTACTCCTTTGTTCTTTCCGAGAAAATCTGATTACCATATGTTATATTGGTATGTTATTTCTTTCGATCTGGATTCCATATGTTATGTCCGTTCTGAAATCTGTTTCATTTCGTCTCAACTCTCGTTTTAATAGGTTATGTCTTTGTTTTACTTTCTGCTCTTTTCTCTTCCTACTCTCTGCAAATTTCGAGGACGAAATTTTTTGTTAGAGGGGAAGAAGTTGTAATACCTGAGATTCATATAACTTGTAAAGTGACTAAAATACCCCTGAAACCTAAAAGCTTAATAAAAGCAATTATAAAAGTCTGAAACGATTACAAATATCTGAAAACGAACTACGTATCAAGTAATTTAATTTTTGGGACAACATTATATTATTTGGAATGTCTAAAAATTACAAATATATATATACTATATATATATACCGAAAATCTAATTAATAAAAGTAAATAAATATTTTTAAAACTAATTATAAAGAGATAATGACAAAATAATTAAGGGAATTATACTACAAATAATATTGTGATCATGGATAACTTAGATGGGCCGAATTTTCTGTATATTCCCCCCCCCCCCCCCCCCCCCCCAGGCCGGCCAAGATAAAATAAAAAGGAGATCTCACAATATTCCACAATTCTTTTATCCCTAAACCTAAATGTCGACACACCAAAATATATCCCTAAGCCCCATTCGAAATTCTGCATTCAATCAAGTATTTTTCTGGACTTAATCAAGGTGCAATCAAGCTAGGAAAAATAAGAGTTGGTGTATTGGAGCTTTCGTTGGATCGTGGTGCATTTTTTTTGCTCGGTTTTAATTCACTCGATAGGTATTAATCCCATTCGACTCATCTTTGAGTTCTATAATTGATTTACCATTTTTTGAATGATTATTATATCATATATAACATGGGAAAAATAATAGAATCGAACCATGCGTGATCTATCATTGATTTACGAATTAAACCCTAAAAACGCAACAAAACTCTATATCATTGTATATGAATTTTCTGGATATGAATGATAATTTTTATGAACTTCATATATTAATTATGATCTCATAAAAATATGGGTTTGAATTATAGAAGCTTAAATCTCGTGTTGTGATTTATTTTATAAATCGGCTAATTAAGAAAACAATGAAGAAAATAAAAGAAACCCTAAATCGAATTAGGGTTAGGGTTTTTATGTTTGGATCTGGTAATTAATGCATAATAATGATTGAGTAATGATTGTATAATGATGGCATAATGATTTTATGAAATTAGGGTTTGGTTTTGGTAACTTTAAAATAAATCCGATTGGAAAATAAAGTACAAGGGTGTGTTTTGCCAACTTTGAAACATCTGGGATATTTTTGTAAGATCATATATATCAGTAGGAATATGGGAAAAATATAACTTGAGGGTTCTAAGTGTAAATAGTACAAGAAAATGAATTAATTGTATTTAATTGGTGCGATTTGTAATTAATTAAAGTAGAGGGACTAAAAGTGTAAATTCTGGAAACTTGAAGTTATTTTGAGTAAATAATGATATTAAAAGTATTTTGGTAAATTATGAGTATTTATGGGGCTAATGTGTAATTATTATGGAATTATGATTTAAATTGCAAGTTTTGTAAAGTTAAAGGACTAATTGTGTAATTTCTGAAATCTGAGGGGCTGAATGTGTACAATGGATAAATTTGACATAACATTCTGTAAATTTTGTAAAATAAAATGCTTAATGGGGATATATGAATATTAGAGGAATTAAATCATAAAATATGTAAATATAAGGGCTTGTTTTGTAAATATTGTAACTAGAGGGTATAAACTGTAAATTATGAAACGAAAGGGATTATGATGTCATTCTGAATAAAAGAAGTATTGAATCAGTAACTTTAAGTATTTTCACTTGATACCCTTGAAAGTGATGAAATTACAATTAAAACCCTGAATTTTGTGAACTTGTCATAATTAACCTTAGACTTCTGTAACTTGTTAAAATGAACCTTGATTCCATTATAATCTCTGAATAAGGACTCAATCTAATCTGAAATGATAACATCTGCTAATTCTGGAAATCTGCTAAATATGGAAAGATAACTAAAAAACCCTTTTAAACTTCTGTCTTCTACTCCTTAGGTTCAAGGAAGGAGTAATTCCATCTTTGTCAGCTTCTATCTTGTGTTCTTGCATTCGTAATAAGGTACAGATATTCTGACCTTTCTCAAAAGGTTTCTCATGATCTCTTTCATATTCTGATCCGTTAGTTCCCGAATTGATGCCATTGCTATGATCCCCTTTACTTGAACTTTCTCTGTTGATCCCACTTGATGTGACCTTCGTTATGAAACCATGCTATAAAAACCTTTTAATTATGCCATGGAAATGTTTTGAGAAGAACCGATTTGAAAAGATGTTTATAAATGATGCTAAATTTCTTTTTAAAAGAAAGGTTATTTAACTTTCATGAACCCTATATTTTGAAAGACCATTTTTATGAAAACTGTTTTAAAAGATTATTTAAATTGGACTTTTAATAGGAATTTTTGAAACGGACTTTTGAACTGAACCATGAATTGATTTTTGAATATGAACCTTGACCTGATAAACTCTGATTTGACCTTGAATACTATTTCTAATATGAACCCTTTGTTATGAACTGCTATTATGAACCTTTGATATGATTCTGAGATACACCTTTGCCATATGACCTTTTGTATGATATGAGGCCTGACTCTTAGTTTGATACCCGAGCCATTTCTGTTTCCCTACCTATGGAGGTACCATAGGCGTGTCTGTGATGCACCACTGGCATGACTAGTGTGTGGCCCTAGTGATTTGGCTACACCGTCCCCTTTCTGTTATATGATATGCGCGCTTTATGATATGATTTGTTATGGCCACTATGATTTCTGCGGGGGCGTATGGATGCATCCTAGATCTGTTATGTTTAGTGGATTTAACTATGATTATGATTATGATATATGTCTGGTGACTGGTACTGTGTGCTATACATGCCTTTCACAAATTTCTGGGAGTTCGCTACTCCACCCATTTGAAGAATGAGGACACCCCTCATATTATCTGATTATCTGAGAGGACTCCCCTCTATATGATTATGAAGAATTATGGTATTGACGGCTTATATGATATGATATGTTTCTGGGCTCGTGGTAGATGACTATCCTTTCTTCTTTCTATTCTATTACTCTTTTATCTATTCCTTATTCTATATTTCAGTTCTGTTTCATTATCATTGCTTTGTATATGTATCTGTTCACTGGGCTTTTTAAGCTCAGCTGCATTTCCTTTTCCTGCGGCAGGTTTAGTAGGAAGCTGGGTTATGGGAAGAGAGTGTGACTGGACTTAGAAGACTATGCTTTGATAGTTACGCTGGACTAGAGACGATTAGAAGAAGTTTCACTTTATTAGACATAGTATTTATTTTTTTTGTAACTTTGTAGTTTCAGATTTTCATTGTAACCCTGAATTTCTTTGTATGTATGAATCATATGCTTGTGTTTGTTCTGATATGTCACTGTAATGTAATACTTCTACCCTTATCGGGTTGGGGTGTTACACTTATGAGCATATTGAACATGTTCTGTACATCACTAGCCTCTTCAACATCCCTAGCATTTCTCATGACGCTTTTATGCTTAGGGTGTTTCCGATGACACTCACTGGAGGATCTCGAAGATGGGTTGATCGGTTACCAGGAGGAACAGTCGACACATGGAATCTTCTCAAAAGAATGTTCATTCAACGATATTGCCCCCTTCCAAAACGGTGAGACAATTGATGGAGATTCACATTTTCAAACAAGAAGCAGATGAGACATTTTACCAAGCTTGGGATAGGTATAATGATCTCCTTTATAAGTGTCCTACTCACGACTTGAACAAACAAAAGAAGGTGAACCTTTTCTACAAAGGAATTAATATCATGACAAGGCAAATGTTGGACTCTCAGGGACCGATCCCTTGGAAGACTCTTATTCATGCTCTAGACTCTATTCAGGATATGGCAGACCACTCCCAGAGTGGCATGAGGGGGCAGTAGCAGAAATATGAACGAAAATCTCAAAGGTATGAATGCTTTAACTAATCAATTTGAGAATCTTGGAATAGAAATGAAAAAGGTCAAAGAAAATATTCATGCCATACAAAGTGGATGTGAGACACACCTAGCCAAAGACTGTCCGCTTAAAGAAGAGGTAAAGAGAATGAAAGAAGTTAAATATGGAAGGATCAACAAACCATTTCAAGGGTATGGTGTCGATGGAGCCAAATACCGTGTGGGACCTCAAGGGTATTATACAAAGATTGATGACACAACTCCATACGCTACAAAGAAACCTAGCCTAGAAGATTTAGTCAATAAACATGTCGAGAAATCCTCAAGGAAAAGCAACATGTTTAAGGAATGGTTGAACAAAGTAAAAGAAGATACTGATAGGAATGTACGAAACCAGGAAGCTGCAATCAAAAATTTGAAAATACAGGTTGGGCAACTGGTTAGAGACTTTGAAGCTAAGAGAGCAGATGCTGGGACTTGCAAAGCAGTATTCACAAAGGAGGAACGAGAGGAGGGGCAACAAAGCACCAACCTGATTGAAGAGTTATGTGGAATTAACTACCTGCAAGAGAATCAGGACAAGTTACACGAAGAATTTCTCCCCTACCAACTTCCAGTAAAAGAGCTTAATCCTCGGGACTTCCTTCTACCTTGCACTATCGGTAACCTTAAAATTCTTGTTGCTACTAATTTAAGTGCTAGCTTTAATCTTATGTCTTTTTTATTGTTTAAAGAGTTAAATCTAACTAACATGAAGGAAACAACAATGATTCTAGAAATGGTCAATACAACTAGATCTAGGCCTAGAGGGACTATAGATAACGTGTTTATTAAAACTGGTAAACTCCTTTTTCCTGCTGATTTTGTGATCATCGATATGGATCAGCGTCATCATAATAACCTGATTTTAGGGAGACCGTTTTTAGCAACATCTCATGCACACATTAAGGTTTTCGAAAAACAAATTTCTTTGGAAGCTGGGGGAACCGAATTAATTTTGACTTAAAAGACCCTTTTAAATTATGCCCTGGACCTTCCCAAGAAACTAGCATGGTTGCTACCTCTAATTTACAATTTTGTGGTATAAATGAGTCTAAGGTGAATGGAGAGAAAAATGTTGATCTTGAGCAAGTACATGTACGCCATGATCGAATTATGGACAAGATTATTGACGAACGAAAAGAAGTTTTGGAAAACCACTACTGTAACCGCATAATCGCGATTAACGAATGGATTGAGCAAGCTTGGCCATCGTGTGACTCCTTCCGTAAAAATTTTAATGGAGGAGAGAATATGGAGAACTTGACAAAGGACAACGAGCCCATTTGGAATGGACATGTTTCCATGGGATCGAACGACACGATATTAAGTTCGGAACTCTATCTTTTCAAGAGTGGTACAAAGTCCGTTACGGAAATGCTATCCTTAATGAAGAGGTGATCAAGAGGTTTCAAAGGGATTACGAAAACTTCCATCTGAACTTTGAAACTGATAAAGACGATTCTAGTAACAAGTTGACTAGTATTGGCAAAAAAGAAACAATCACTGAAAAGGTTTTCGCAGCAGAAACTGGACAATGTTCGAAGAATTCTTCTTTTGGTGACCCGTGCGAAATAGATAAGTATTTCAAGAGAAGGAGTACTAAGCAAGACAAGGAGCCGCAAGGGCACAATCTCTAATTTGATGACTGGTTAAGAAAAAGTTGTGGCACGACTAACGTTTGCAAGCAAGCAAAAATAAAGGCATTTGTGGAATGGATGGTTGATAGTAGTTCCGATGAAATGGTGACCCTTGATATAGATAATGATCCATATAGTAGGAGTTTCGAAAAATTTAAGATAGCATTTGAAAGCGAAGTGTTACAACTCCTTGATGAATATGGACTCAAAATTGGTAGGAAGGGTACATGTTAGATGATATTTGGGAGAAGTGTGAAAAAACCTACAATGGAAAATGATCATTTTGGCATGAAAATGAATTGGAAGCCATGGAGGTGCATGGTTGGCAAATCGAAGGAGTTAAATACGACTTGCCCGAAATCAAGCTAGAGACCTTTAAGGTGCGAAAATATACCGTGGGCAGTGTTGGGAGTTTTATTTGTACACATAAGGCGCTTGATAGACAACTTCTGGTAGGACGTATGAATGTGGAGAAATTCAAGGCAATGATCAGAGACAAAATGAACACCAAATTTGGTGTTGAAAGGACGTGATAACCCGTGGGAGTGAGTCTAACTTAAAGACTCGATAATAAACAAAAGTGCTTTATGGGAGATGATGTGTTGTGTAATGTCAGTGTAACATAGGGTGTTTAAGCCTTTTCAAGTTTTAAATTTATATTTAGCCAACTTATTACTAACACACACACTTAACGAGCAGTGTACCCGATCAATATGTATATAGTGGTAACTAGAGTGTCGAACACTAAGAATAGAACGTAATATCTAGTTGATTTAATCAGTATTTAATATCTAAGTTAGTTTTACAATCCTAATCTAATAAACGGGGGTTTAGCCTGAGAGACTAGCACAAATTTAATTAAACATAAAGTAAAACTAATGAGAAGGAATCAGTGAATAGCAATCACGTACACAGATAGATAATAGAAAAACGTAAGAAGACCTGTCCTTATAATTAAGTAGCTTGTCACTTTTTTTATTGCTAGTTTTATATGATGAGTATCGTAATCTAATCTGTCTCGTTGGATCCTAATTATCGGCGAGTAAACTCTTAATGATTACTTATGTTTATCCTACCTTCTAGACACTAGATAAGCAGGCGAGGAAAAGGTATGGTAGCCCAGAAGACTGAAGTAAACACAGAGGTTATCAATGCACAAATAAAGGTCACCAAAAACATCATCATATAAACTTTAACCGATGGGAAAGTAATTTTAAGGGGAGCAGTATGGTGGCCACAAGCCCATCAATCCTGATGGATTAAAGCTTACTAATATAATAAACAAAACTACTTAATGAATTATACACATGCAGGACCTTCTTACGACTCTACGATCTTCGTTTGGGACGTGTCTTGTGATGCTTCTTCGACTGAATTCGTCTCCTTAGGGTTTTTCTCCACACAAAACTCGTATCTTTCATGGGGTATTTATAGTTTCTGTCTGAGGGATCGATGCGGCACATGTTGATGACAGATGCGGTGCATCTACTTAACTTCACGTGGGGTCCAAGATTATTATATTCTTGAATATTCGTACACGGCCTTTAGATGCGGCGTAACTTGTTTCTCTATGCGGCGCATGTTCTTTAACGTCTTGGATAGTATCTGGTGAAGTCTTTAGCTGATACGCCGCATGTTGTAAATGAGATGCGGCGTATTTGGAGTAAAACAAGTTGATTATCTTTCGTTGACCAAAGTTTCATATGCGGCGCATGTTATAATTAGATGCGGCACATTCTTCAAAGTCAGGCAATGGTCTTCGAATTCATATAAGTATGATGTTGCGGCGTATCTGTTGAGAGTGATACGGCGCATCTCTTGAATTTCAGTAGACTTTTCAAATCTTGATCATTTAGCTTCATAATTCGTCCAATATCATTAATTTTCACCAATTGCTTGTTTTTTACCTGAGAATCACTAAAGTAAACATTAAAGCACCAATTCTCATACAAAACAATATAAAACAAGTCAATTAAATAGGATAAATGATGCTAATAAAATGTACTTATTTGATCTCATCAAATATCCCCCACTTGAACTTTACTTGTCCTCAAGTAAACCTTTAGAATAAACTGAAAATGTATCCTTGATAGGATATTTTTACATTTAAGCACTTATTCGTTTTATCAAAATTGCACTGCCAAACACTTAACCAATTAGAAACAAAATATATTATTAATAAAAGCAAATCTAATCGTTTAACTATCCGGACGTGACGAATATTCTATCATATGCTTGACAAGGATACACATCTCCCCCACTAAAGCTAAGGAGTAATAAGTCTAAAGTGGTAAAAAGGGTTTTCTGGTTCATGGGTTAAACCTAGTTTTGCTTGAACATCTTCTGCATAAACTTAGTAGATTGCTGGCGCGAGTCCTCGACGCTTTAACTAACAGATGGTCACTAGTATACTTCATGGATCGCTGGTGCGAGTCCTTGATCTTTCAAATGATAGATGGTCACTAATGTGTTCCTTGGATCGCTGGCGTGTTATTTACATAACGGATGGTCACCAAGTTGCACACCAGATTGCTGGCGCATTATTTAATCAATCTTAAACTCGAATGGTCACCAATTCACACACCAGATCGCTGGCGCGTTAGCTAATTAATCTAATACTCAGATGGTCACTACCTTATTCATACATTAAATATTCTTACTTGGCCATCATCATATTCGGATGCTCAAAAGCTAACAACGAATATAACAATACGGTTGGGTATGGATAACATTTAGGATATAAGTTGGTGTAAAATAAAAATATATAACAAGAAACAAATAGATTAAGTCCTAAGTGTGATTAGAATACTTTGTTAGAATTATGATATCATGACATTCATATAAAATAAACCAAACACATCAAGTGAGCATAGCGGAAGCAATTATAAAAAGATCATATAACATGTAATTAATTAATCAATATTAAATAGTAAACATACCTTTGTGATTCTAGCCCGAACAAGAATCAAATTGCAATCTTCAAATCAAGAACCCTAATTAGGGTTTATGTGGATTACAAGAATTACCTCTTACCTCTTTTGTAATTCAATCCAAGAACCAAACAATAATGTGTTTGAATCACGTTCTTGTACACACGTACTAATTCAAGAAAAAGTTTATGCAAGTAAATAAAACACAAACTTATTTGATCAATAAAAATCGAATCCCTTATGGGATTGTTTTGATGGATCGACTAGGGACAAAGAGAAGGAGAGAAAACACCAAGATGTGTGTGTACAAGTTATGAGAAAACAATGCATCTTGGGTTTGCTTATATACTAATTGAAACTTGGAGCTCAAGGCACAAAGGAGGTGGGAATACCCCCTTGGCCAATCGGTTTAGGAATCCCCAAGGGATTCCGGAACCTTCCCTTGTTTCCAAATATTCATTAGTATTACTTTCCTAATCTTCGTCTAACGGTCGTTAGTCATTCTACGTTAAATACTAACGGTCGTTACTAGTTTTATGTTTATTAATAATTATATATAACATTTATAAATAATTATTTCTTTTACCCTTCATACGTATTGTGTGCAATCCTGTGATCTCGAGTTCGATCCTAACACACACTATTATTATAATGTCTATAAAACTAACAACTCCCACTTAGACATATCATAATAGTGTGATCACATCGATTAGTGTCTTGAAACACGTCGATGCCTCTAGTACAACTCGAGTAAGGCTACTGGAAAACCTTTTAATGATTTCTCATTATTATCCTCCCTTTGTTTCTAATACCATGTTAATAAGGATATGGATCTAAGTCATTCATTAATTAATCATTCTGTTTCTCGTTATTAGAAATTGACAAGATTACCAAATCTTCTGAACCTTTCAGGAAAGACCTTGGGCGTGGCCACGCAAACACCTTGACAACCCTACGAGGGGCCAGCAGTATTAAACTCCAAAAATTAATTTGAAGGAACAAATTCTTTATTGATTGATTGAGCCTAAACCGTCTAATTATTATTGACCAAGGTCAATAAGTCAAAGATAGCCTAGAATCAATACTCCGGTGATAGTGTAGTGTTTCCCCGGGTCGTGAAAGTCCCAGCGAGATTGAAATGGTGCTTTTGGAATCGTTTATGAGAGAGTGGCACTGAGGACAGTAGCCAGATGATGTGGGAATGATATTGCTACTGTTATTTTGGTATTGACAAACAGATATAATATTCACAATAATCAGATACCAGATATATGCACAAATTGACAATTAAGATCACGTATCGGACTGGAAAAGGTGGGTTTTGGTATTTAACAAACTACAGGGGGTGCTTTTGACACTTTTCAAAACTTAAAATTAAAAATGAAAAAGAAATTATAAAAGTGATTAAAATAATATTAAACTATTATTTAATTAATTAAACTATTTAAAATCTAAATTAAAATCTAACTTAAATAAACTAAAAATGACAAATGATTTAAATTATACTAAAAATTAACAAAAATATTTTCTAAACCTAAATTAGAACTTGAAGAAAAAAATTAAAAATAATATTTTTGTCTTTTTGTGGTTTTGTAATTAATTAAAAACTATTTAACTTAATTAAACTAATTAAACTACTTTTAATTTATATTAATACTAAATTAACTTAGAAAATTAAGATAAAATTTATAAAATTATTTAACCATCACTGGAATCCTACAAAATTATAAAAACTCTAAAATTATGTTTTAAGATTAAACAACTAATTATTTATCTATTAATTAACTTAAATCTATTTTAAACAAATAAAATAAGGAAAATAGAAAATGAACAGTAGAATCTCAAAATTTATTTTCTAAAAACTTATTATACTATATTAGAACTAGAAAAATTATAAAAACTAGATTTAACCTTATAAAAACTAATTAAGCTATTTAATATTTGATATTAATTAATAATAAAGAAAATTAAAATTAAATCTAATTAACACTAAATGACAAAATAAAAATCTGAAAAAATTATCAAAATTACTTTACTATCTAAGGTATTTAATAAAAATATAAAAACACTAGTGACTTAATTAAAATATAAAAATGAAAATTAAAATTAACTTGAATTAAATAGAAACTATCACTTATTTTAACTTGGATTTTTTTTTATTTTTCTTTTACAGAACTACTAAACACCTTAAATTGACAAACTTTAATGAAAACACTTTTTGAAATAGCTTAAAAATAAGCTGTGACACCCCCTTGTCTTAAACAGTTGACTTTGGTTGACTGTTTGGTCAATCTGGGTCAAATGGCCTTGGGTGGGGTCCACAATGGTGAAAACAGATGCAAACAGGTTTAACAAGCTCAAATAAGCTAGAAATAACAAACAATAAGCCCAAATAAGCTGAGTAAAATGAAATAAGCACTTATCACTTTGAAAATGAACACAGACTAGGGACAAACTTTGAGGCTTAATCTAGGTGGGGTCCACAGTGACTCAGGTCAATCCAATGGTCAAAGGTGAGACCTTGGTAGGAGGGGGGATGTAAAAACCTAACTATGGGGTCTGGGGTCCACTGAGGTGGTTACAAAACACCACCCAAGTGATGGTGGTGAGGTGGTGACTGGGTGAGCAGGGCACAAGCTTGCCCTGCAGGTTACTTTGTTGGACTGTGGGACTCAGATTAAATTTTATAAAAATGAAATAAAAGCATATTCTCAAAGTTGACCTGGTAGAAAACTAAACCTCCAATTTTCACATTCCCAAACAAATCACAAAATTCAGAAATGAACAAGCAAATATGATGAAATCTGAGAACAAGTATTTTGACTTTTGACAAGAACACTCACACTTTGACTTTTATGAATTTCCAACACTCCTAATAAGCTGTAACTATGATAATAAGCTAATGTGAGATTAAAAATAGCTACAATAATCACTTATGAGCAATTGAACAAAGTTTTGGGACACAAATCCCTCACAGTTAACTGTGAGGGGGAGTTTTCTTTGATTTTGACTTTATAACTAATAAGACACTGATTTATGGATTGATTAAACCTATATAGACCTATTCTAACTTGATTGAACTAGAAGCAACAATTAAACCAACCTTAAGGGCAGTGGATCCTACTGATCCAAACACACCTTTTGATTGACTGATTTGATCTTTTCAAAGCAAATGGTCACTAGGGGGTACAAACTTACTTCCAAACAACAAAATATGATTAATGTAACTGGTTTTGAGTACTAGATATACAGATTAACACATTACTCATACACACTTAACACCAAAGCTTAATGAGACAGTTAAAACTCAAAATTTTAAATAACTAACTACTTTAACCAACAAGCTATAAATTTAAAGCTAAAGATTATCTAAACAATATCTAAATACCACAAACAAACAGCAATTAACAACTGTAAGCAAACAATCAATCAAAAAGCTAAACTAGAAATTTTTAACTAAGAATTAAAATAAGCAAGTTCTTACTAGGTTACCCTCAGCATGAACAGAGGGTTTTCCTTTGTAGCCTATCTTTAGATAGGCCAACTTCACTTAATCCAGCTCCTCAATGTGCTTAGAACCTGAAACAAATAGCAGAGATACAAACAGTTGACCATAGTTGACCTTTTTTATTTTTTTTTTGTTCTCTACTAGTACTGAGTTTTAGGAGTCTCTAAAGCTTAAACAAGCTTAGGGGAGCTTATGTGAGCCTAGATTCAATCTATAATTCCATACAATAAGCACTGTACCAACTCAGATTGAAACCAAAAATGCAAAATCAAAATGTAAAGTGAAAGCTTGAATTTTATAACTTAAAAAGTCTTCTGATACATAAATTAGGACATTACAACACTTGAATTGAAAAAGATTAAACTACTTTGCTTGATAATTTAAATTCGATACAATTAAACTAAAACTAAACTACTCCTGCTTCATCTTGCATCTTCTCTTATTTATAGCCTTCAATTAGGGTTCCCCCCATCCTTCTGAGTAAATCCCATCATTTCTTGATCAATTTGGTCCAATGGCAAGCCTACACGTGTTTTGGCGCCAAAATCTGTTTCTCCCATTTGACTCTGATAACTTGAATTAGGGAGAAGCATTTAATGCAAAGGGTGATGGGTAGGTGTAGGGGCGTGGGGTGGTGATAATTGAGTTGCAAGTGGGGGTGGTGGTGGCAAAACCAGGTGGTTTTGGGTGGAGGTGGTTTGGGAGGGAAGAGATAAGCAGGGGTGGTTTTTGTTTTTGGGGGTGTTGACCGAGGTCAACGTTGGACCCGGGTCAAAGGTTTGGGTGTGGGCTGAGATGGCATTGGGCTTGGGTGGGCTTGTTGGACCAGATAAAAAATGGGATGGGTTGTTATTTTTTTGGTGGATTGGATTTTTGGGTGTTTAATTTCTATCCGGATTTGGTTAAGTGTAGATATTTCAAGGACTAGTTTTGCAAATTCTAATTTTTTAAAGGGTTCAACTTAGCAACTTTTCAAATATATTAAAGGGGTGAAAAGTGCCCAATGTGAATAGTCCAAGGGTCGTTAGTGATAAATTTCCATTTCTTACATCCAGGGACTATTTCTGCAAAACTTTCAAACTCCAGGGACCAAACCTGTAACTTTTCCAAAATTCCCATCCAAGGACTATTCTTGCCAAATATGAGTAACACAAGGATCAAAATTTGTTTTCTCAAAGACTTTCATATCCCAGGGACCATTTTTGACAATTTTCAAACTTCAGGGACTAAACTTGACTTTTTGTGAAACTTTTCACCAAAGGACTATTCATGTAACTTTTTGATTTATAAGGACCTTTGGTGACTTTTTCAAGTTTTTAGAATGACCAGGGACTAGATTTGACAATTTTTGAAAGTTGGGGGACTGAAACTGCCAATTATGCAAACTTTATGTGTTTTTCATCTGTTTTTGGTATTTTTGCATTTGAGACATGTAAAACACTTTCCTGGGATATTTTCACTATTTTGATTCATTATTGAGTGTTTTTGGATGTTTTGGCAGTTCAGAATTGGTAAAAATGATGAGTATTTACACACTCATCAATCCCCCACACTAAAACATTGCTAGTCCCTAGCAATCTTTTGAAAAAAACTTAATGGATTTGAAACTCTTTACCAAAAGCCATCACTTTTGGAGTAGCCAGGTGTAAGAACTATGGCACACCTGATAACCGTGTGATTTTGAGTAAACCACCAGCTATCAACGGATTTGATTTGTCTTTACCAAAAGCCGTTTGCTTATGGACTAGCCAGCATCTTGATGGACTAAGTCAACATCTTGGTGAGCTGATTACCAATTATGGTTTTTCCACGGCCTTTACCACAAGCCATAATCTTGTGGGCTAGCCAGCTCATTTGCTTATGAGGATGCGGGGGAGCTGAGGAACCATGCAATTTTTGGCAAACTGCCAGCCATCAACGGGTTTGAGATGTCTTTACCAAGAGCCGTTTGCTCCTGGACTAGCCAATCCCTTTGTCATTTAGACTTTGGCGGATTGATAACCACAAAAATTTTGGAATAAAGTGAAAAATTTTGAAAAATTTTGGCCTAAAATGGGGGTACTTGGAAAGTTTTGTGATAAAATTCGTAAGAATTTCCCCCCCCCCCCCCCACACTAGAACTGAATATTGTCCTCAATATTCAAAGTCCCGGTTATTATGCCGAATCTCTGAATGGAAAAGCTAATATTTGATTCTAACTGTGGAAATTTCTATTTTTTCACTTTATTTTATCTGTACATACAATCTTTTTTTTTTTTTTTTTTTTTTTTTTTTTTTTTTTTTTTTTGGTTCATTACCTCCCAGGCTTGTGTTAGGTTTACCACGCAAGCTAATCACTTGTGAATGATTAACTGTAATAAATTTGCCCTAACAGCCCGGGAGTTGAATGATAAAGTTTATAATATACATACACCTTCCAGGTTTGTGTCAGGTTTACCACGCAAGCTAATCACTTGTGAATGATTAACTGTAATAAATCCGCCCTGACAGCCTGGAAGATGAATAATAATAAACATACACTTCCCAGGCTTGTGTCAAGTTTACCACGCTAGCTAATCACTTGTGAATGATTAACTGTAGTAATTTTGCCTTGACAGCCCGGGAGATGAATGACATAATATACAAAACATGTTTATTGAATTTTGAAAAATATTGACTTTTGAAACGGTGGGGGATGGCCACTCCCCCACACTAGGGTGGTAGAAAGTAGAAAGAAGTCAGAAATACGGGTGAAAACCCATATATGCTGCTAATTTTTGTTCACCGAGTCACTAGCTTGACTCGATCCCCGAATTCATTGGTCCATGGGGAAAGTTTGGAGATCCGGGACAACCATGGGTGGTGTGTCCTCTCCAAAATAATGTTTCAATCTGTGACCATTCACTTTGAAGTTGGGACCTTCGGGTTGAGATAACTCAACAGTCCCGTATGGGTAAACTTTAGCAATGGTGAATGGTCCGGTCCATCGGGTTTTTAATTTTCCCGAGAAGATCTTTAATCTTGAATTGAAAAGAAGGACTCTGTCACTGACGTTGAAAACTCGGTTCTTAATCTTAGAGTCGTGAATCTTCTTTGTCTTTTCTTTGTAGATCAAAGAGTTCTCGTAGGCCTGATCACGAAGTTCGTTTAATTCATTGATTTGAACCTTACGGTGATCACCCGCTTTATGAAGGTCGTAGTTAGCATGTTTCAAGGCCCAGTAGGCTTTGTGCTCGAGCTCGATCGGTAAATGACACGCCTTCCCGTATACAAGCTTGTATGGAGTGCACCCGATGGGTGTTTTGTAAGCTGTACGGAAGGCCCAGAGTGCATCATCTAGTTTATCCGACCAGGAGGCACGGTTTTCACCTACTGTCCTCTTAAGAATCCGTTTAATACCACGGTTGGAAACCTCCACCTGCCCACTTGTTTGGGGGTGATATGCGGTGGAAAGACGATGAGTAACACCGTATTTCAGCATGACTTTTGCAAATTGATCATTGCAAAAGTGAGTACCGCGATCACTAATGATGGCACGTGGGGTTCCAAAACGAGCAAAGAGGGATTTCAAGAATTTCACCACAACTCGGGCATCATTAGTGGGTAAGGCCTTAGCCTCAACCCATTTTGACAAGTAGTCAACAGCCACGAGTATGTATTTGTTTCCATGAGAAGATGGGAATGGCCCCATAAAGTCAATGCCCCAGACGTCAAAGATTTCACAAACTTGAATAGCATTTTGCGGCATTTTGTTCTTTTGTGAAATATTCCCGTGACGCTGACAAGCATCACAGGCTTTGACTAACTCGTGGGCATCCTTGTAGATTGTGGGCCAATAGAAACCGGAATCAAACACCTTTTTGGCGGTGTAGTTAGGACTATGGTGGCCCCCGGTGGGTCCAGCATGGCAAGCCTTGAGAATATCAGTGGCTTCCTGTCCGTATACACATCGCCGGATGACTTGATCGGCACAGATTTTGAAGAGGAAGGGGTCGTCCCAGAAGTAATGTTTAACGTCTTTGAAGAATTTTTTCTTTTGTTGGGACGTTAACCCTTTCACTATGAAGTTACCCGCATGGTAATTTGCAAAGTCGGCAAACCATGGGGTAGTAGAGTCACCACGAAAAGCAACCGCATTGAGTGTCTCGAGAGGAAATGTTTCATTTATTTCCTTTTTCTCGGACACATCTTGATGAGGGTTCTCTAATCGTGAGAGATGATCAGCAGCAAGGTTCTCGGCTCTTTTTTTATCACGGATAATGATATCAAATTCCTGAAGGAGGAGAACCCAACGAAGAAGCCTCGGCTTTGCATCTTGTTTTGCAAATAGGTATTTCAAAGCCGAGTGATCTGTGTACACTACGCATTCAGTCAAGATTAGGTATGACCTGAATTTCTAGAAGGCATACACCACAGCTAGGAGTTCTTTTTCAGTGGTGGTGTAATGACCTTGAGCCTCAGTCATAGTTTTGCTTGCGTAGTGTATGGGCTGAAAGTATTTTGCTTTTCGTTGCCCCAAGACCGCACCTATGGCAAAATCACTAGCATCGCACATAAGCTCAAAAGGTTGGTCCCAATCGGGGGCAACAAGAATCGGTGCCTCGGTAAGCTTTTTCTTCAATGTTTCAAAAGCTTCGATGCACTCAGGAGAGAATATGAAAGGAGCATCCTTCTCGAGGAGATGGGTCATAGGCCGGGCAATCTTAGAAAAATCTTGGATAAACCTACGGTAGAAGCCGGCATGACCCAAAAAGCTCCGAACACCTTTTACGGTGGTGGGATGAGGTAATTTGGCAATGACATCGATTTTAGCTCTGTCAACCTCGATCCCGTTTTTTGAAATTTTATGGCCGAGGACAATGCCCTCCTTGACCATAAAGTGGCTCTTCTCCCAGTTGAGACTTAGATTTGTTTCTTTGCAACGTTTAAGCATCTGTTCCAAGTGGGAGAGGCAAGTCCGAAATGAATCCCCGATGACCGAAAAGTCATCCATGAATACCTCCATAGTTTTCCCGATCATGTCGGAAAAAATAGACATCATGCATCTCTGGAACGTGCCTGGTGCATTACATAAGCCGAAAGGCATACGTCTGTAGGCAAAAGTTCCGTAGGGACATGTGAAGGTAGTCTTCTCTTGATCCTGGGGATCAATGGGGATTTGGAAGTAACCCGAGAAGCCATCGAGGAAGCAGTAGTATTCATTCCCAGCAAGTCTTTCGAGCATTTGGTCCATAAAAGGGAGAGGAAAATGGTCTTTACGGGTGGCTTCATTTAACTTTCGATAGTCAATACAAACCCGCCAACCCGTGACCAAACGAGTTGGAATTAACTCGTTATCCTCGTTGGTGACAACGGTAATGCCACCCTTTTTGGGAACACAATGAATTGGGCTAACCCAAGGACTGTCAGATATAGGGTAAATCAATCCCGCATCAAGAAGTTTAAGAACTTCTTGTTTGATAACTTCGTGGATTTTTGGATTTACCCTTCTCTGATGTTGCACAGCTGGTTTAAAGTCATCCTCCATTAAGATTTTATGAGTACAAAAGTTCGGGCTTATGCCCTTAATGTCGGAGAGTTTCCAAGCAATTGCTTGTTTGTTTGACTTAAGAACCTTTAGGAGTGCAGCCTTTTCCTCATCTTTTAAGTCTTTGGCAATAATGACGGGTAATTTATTATCACCTTCCAGAAATGCATATTCTAGATGAGGAGGCAAGTCCTTGAGCTCAACCTCGGGAAAGTCTTCAGTTATTTCAACATTTTTGACTTCCGCTTTATGAAGTATTTGTGGAGACGGAGAGGGTGAAGGATCGTCATTTAACAATCTTTCAAGAAGAAGAATGTCCCCCTCCGGGTCAAGATAGTTTTCATCAACTCCATCGGGAATTGAGCTATCTTGAGCAAGAAAAGCCTCGAGCTCTTCCAAAAGGAAGTCACCTCCCTCAAACGGAGTGAGGGAGGGGGAAGAGTCGGAAATGATAGGGTCAGTAGAAAGACTGCCACTGGATGAGAAACCAAGGACCTCTTGAGAATACTCCTCAGACGCAACATCGATGATATCAATTCGGTTAACCGTTTCAGCGTCATAGTTGGAGGAGTATCTCGAGGTCTGATCAAGATTGAATGTGATGGCTTCGCCACCGACACGTAGAGTGATTTCTTCTTCGAATACATCGATTAAAGCACGACCCGTTCTTAAGAATCCCCTCCCGAGAATGAGAGGGACTCGTGGGTCAGCATCGAAATCAACAATCACGAAATCTGCCGGAAAATGGAACTTTCCTACTTTCACGAAGATATCTTCGGCAATGCCGAGAGGACGGGATATAGTACGGTCTGCAAGCTCGAGTGTCATGCAGGTCGGAGTGAGAGCAGGAAGTGAGAGTCTTTTCCAGACTGTGTAAGGCATCAGGTTAATGCTTGCGCCAAGATCGGCCAAGGCAAAGCATTCAACCATCCCCGGGAAAATACAAGGAATGAGAAATTTCCCGGGATCCCCAAGCTTCTCGGGAAGCTTTTTCAAGAGCACTGCTGAGCAATGCTCGTTAAGAGGAGTTTTTGCCATCTCACAAAGTTTTTCTTTGTTGCTTATCAGATTTTTGATTGTCGAAGCAAACTTAGGCATGAGAAGAAGAGCGTCCGCGAAGCTAATATCAAAGTGTAATTCTTGGAAAATTTGATAAAATTTTTCCATCTGATGGCTAGCTTTTTCGCGGTTCTTTTGTTCACTCAATCGTGAAGGATATGGAATTGATGTCTTAGGATCATTCTTTGGGATTTCATCAGAACTCACAGGGGGATCAAATACAACTTTCGGCTTACGAGCCGGGACCGGGACAACTTGAGGGTGGACGTTGTTGGTACCTCCGTTATTAGTAGGAAGTACCTTGCCCGTAGTAACCTCAGGCTCACGTTCCGCTACCTTAGGAGGAGAAGAAGAGGTAGAAGGAATCGAGGGTCCATTGTATGATACCCCACTTCGGGTAGTGATCGCCTTGACATCGCCCCTCGGGTTAGCGATCGTGTTGCTCGGTAATGTACCAGAGCCCGAGGGTCGATCATTTAAATACTTCTGAAGTTCAGAGATAGTTTTGATCAATAACCGATTTGTTTCCTCTTGTGCTTTCATGAATTGTTTAATTTCAGCATCTGAGGAAGACGGGGGTGGAACAACGTTTTGATTTTGAACAGGGGGATTTTGAACACGGTTGTTTTGAAAATTCCCTTGGTTTTGATTGTTGTTACCCTGAAAATTGTTTCTCTGATTGAAATTACCCTGATTGTAATTCCCTTGATTCTGGTTTCTTTGAAAATTTCCTTGAAAACCTTGGTTTTGATTGCCATTTTGAAAATTGTTTTGATTAAACTGGCCTTGATTTTGGTTCGGGTTTTGGAAATTTGAGTTTTGACCTTGGTTCAAATTCTGATTCGTGTTACGGTTTTGATTTTGGTTAAAACCGGGAGGTCCGAGAAAATTGTTGGAACGATAGCTTAAGAGATTACGGTCCCCTTGCGGTTGGTAAGAATTACCCCCCGTGTTGTAGGAACCGTTAGCAGCATAAACGTTCTCTGAAGGAAAGTCAGCAGTAGCTGGACACTCGGAATACAGATGTGGGCCCCCACAAGTTTCACAACTTCGGGCCACGGCTTTCACTTGTTGATTTTGAGCCTGATGTTGTATCGTTTGGTTCATTCTCAACACAGCCGTAGAAATATCATCCATCTTTTTGGTAAGAGCAATTATTTCAGGAGATGATGATGAGGGAGTAACGGAATGACATGACGCTTCCCTCTCCGCAGAGGAATCCCAAAAGTTATGATGGGCAGTCATGTTCTCGATTAAGTCATAGCACTCCTCGGGACGCCTTTTCATAAAGGTCCCACCAGCAGCAGCATTGAGAATGTCTCGGTGCCTCAATGTCAGACCATTATAGAAGGTATCTATTATGGTAACTTGTAACATATTGTGATTAGGGCACCGATCAATGGCTAGCTTATAACGCTCCCAAGCCTCAAAAAGAGACTCATCGGGAAGTTGCCGGAAGTTGCTGATATCATTTCGTAACTTGGTAACCATGGATGGTGGAAAATATTTTGCTAAAAACTTGGTTACCATTTCATCAAAGGTTCGAATAGAATTCCTTGGGAGTCGGTCAAACCATGCAGTGGCATGATGAGTGAGAGAATAGGGGAAGAGGTATAGCCGAAGGGCATCATCCGTGACACCATGCTGTTTCATGCTTTGGGCAATGTTTTAAAAATCGCGCCTAAGGCGCGCCTACTCCCTAAATCCCATGAGGCTCCGGCATTTGGGATTTTTTTAGATCGAGGCTCACGACATGCATGAATCCCGTAAAAATCCCAGCGCCTTGGGGATTTTTGCGCTTTAGCGCCTTGGGGATTTGTGCGCCTAAAAGATGTAACGGGGTTTTGGCCTTTTTTTTCTTAATAGTAAGACACATTTTGGGCTTATGTGTTATATACATTTGACCATTTAAGTTATAAAGTATCTAATAACCCTAATATTTTAGAAAATAACTAAAACACACAATCAACAAAGAAATATGTTTTTTTGTAATCTAATGTCTAAGAATAGTAGCTTATTAACAGATATAAATGTTATTTCTTTAGTGTTAAGTATTACCAAACAACTATAAATTTTTTTTTGTTGATAGTTGATAGTTGATAGTTTGATACATGGTAATTTGTTAAATTTTATAAGTCATAAACTAATATATTGTGATGTAAATTCAGGAATTTAGGGTAGTTCATGGATTTTGATATGTTGTCTGCTTAATATTTTGGGTTTAAATGCAACCTTTGTTAGATGTAATAACTATTAAGTGGCATTATGCATTGAATATTGATATTTTTGTGTTATTTAAGCTATATAAGTTGTCACATATGTTATAAAAAAACCCTAAATGTATAGTGCGCCTCATATTTATGAATCCCGCGCCTTGGTTTGCGCCTCGATTCGAGGCTCTTTGACCCCCTTTGCGCCTTAGTGCGCCTTGAGCCTTTCAAAACATTGGCTTTGGGTGACCGTGAGATATTTGTCAAGATGCTTATTGGCATCGTCACCCGGTAATCCGTGAAATTGACACGAATTCTGACTTGTTGGATCATGTGGTGCTTGAGGCCAAAGTCCGCAGCCCCAATAGTGATTGGTGCAATAGGCCCACCCCGCCCTTGCATGGTAGGCTGGCACAGCTCCTCCATCGTTCGGAGATCGGGAGCTGGCTCATCCCTAGGAGGGTCAGGGGGTGGTAATAGTGGTGGTGGTGGTCCAGCGGCCATTTCGTTTTTTGGTTCTTGTGTATCAGAACGTAGCTCGTGTACGTTTTTATGATGTTTACGTTTTGTTTGTGACCGAGTGCGCATGCACTAAAAACAATTTTTCAAAACAAGATCGAGGCAAAACCACAGTGAACTTAAACCATCAATCACGAGTGAATGGCTTCTTTAAAAAAAGTACACCACTCACAGGGATATAAAGGCAAGTTTTAATCTTAAGTTTGGGAACTTATTATGGGTTTATTAATTGATTTTTGAAAAACTGCTTTAGGCTTATGGGTGTGTGTGCAGAAAACTTGGGAAATATTTTTGGAACTGATTCGTTAACCGAAATCGTCCCTTTAAGATTACTCGCAGGCTGGCGGGAGGAAGTAAATAGGTTTCCTCTTCAGTTCGCAATTTAATGTCAGAACTTACCTTAAACCAACTGTTTCAGGTTGTAATCTTAAAGAACACGAAGTAATTTAATTTCACAGTTTGTTTTTGATTGTTTTTAATTTTTTTGGTATTTTTCAACACTTCAGGAGAAGTGTTAATGAACGTTTTTTGATATGATTATGTTTTTACAAAACTTTTTTACAGGGAGGGTTTTGAAAACCACTAAACTTAAACGATTTTAAAACACGCAACAACCTCCCCGGCAGCGGCGCCAAATTTTGATTGAGCCTAAACCGTCTAATTATTATTGACCAAGGTCAATAAGTCAAAGATAGCCTAGAATCAATACTCCGGTGATAGTGTAGTGTTTCCCCGGGTCGTGAAAGTCCCAGCGAGATTGAAATGGTGCTTTTGGAATCGTTTATGAGAGAGTGGCACTGAGGACAGTAGCCAGATGATGTGGGAATGATATTGCTACTGTTATTTTGGTATTGACAAACAGATATAATATTCACAATAATCAGATACCAGATATATGCACAAATTGACAATTAAGATCACGTATCGGACTGGAAAAGATGGGTTTTGGTATTTAACAAACTACAGGGGGTGCTTTTGACACTTTTCAAAACTTAAAATTAAAAATGAAAAAGAAATTATAAAAGTGATTAAAATAATATTAAACTATTATTTAATTAATTAAACTATTTAAAATCTAAATTAAAATCTAACTTAAATAAACTAAAAATGACAAATGATTTAAATTATACTAAAAATTAACAAAAATATTTTCTAAACCTAAATTAGAACTTGAAGAAAAAAATTAAAAATAATATTTTTGTCTTTTTGTGGTTTTGTAATTAATTAAAAACTATTTAACTTAATTAAACTAATTAAACTACTTTTAATTTATATTAATACTAAATTAACTTAGAAAATTAAGATAAAATTTATAAAATTATTTAACCATCACTGGAATCCTACAAAATTATAAAAACTCTAAAATTATGTTTTAAGATTAAACAACTAATTATTTATCTATTAATTAACTTAAATCTATTTTAAACAAATAAAATAAGGAAAATAGAAAATGAACAGTAGAATCTCAAAATTTATTTTCTAAAAACTTATTATACTATATTAGAACTAGAAAAATTATAAAAACTAGATTTAACCTTATAAAAACTAATTAAGCTATTTAATATTTGATATTAATTAATAATAAAGAAAATTAAAATTAAATCTAATTAACACTAAATGACAAAATAAAAATCTGAAAAAATTATCAAAATTACTTTACTATCTAAGGTATTTAATAAAAATATAAAAACACTAGTGACTTAATTAAAATATAAAAATGAAAATTAAAATTAACTTGAATTAAATAGAAACTATCACTTATTTTAACTTGGATTTTTTTTTATTTTTCTTTTACAGAACTACTAAACACCTTAAATTGACAAACTTTAATGAAAACACTTTTTGAAATAGCTTAAAAATAAGCTGTGACACCCCCTTGTCTTAAACAGTTGACTTTGGTTGACTGTTTGGTCAATCTGGGTCAAATGGCCTTGGGTGGGGTCCACAATGGTGAAAACAGATGCAAACAGGTTTAACAAGCTCAAATAAGCTAGAAATAACAAACAATAAGCCCAAATAAGCTGAGTAAAATGAAATAAGCACTTATCACTTTGAAAATGAACACAGACTAGGGACAAACTTTGAGGCTTAATCTAGGTGGGGTCCACAGTGACTCAGGTCAATCCAATGGTCAAAGGTGAGACCTTGGTAGGAGGGGGGATGTAAAAACCTAACTATGGGGTCTGGGGTCCACTGAGGTGGTTACAAAACACCACCCAAGTGATGGTGGTGAGGTGGTGACTGGGTGAGCAGGGCACAAGCTTGCCCTGCAGGTTACTTTGTTGGACTGTGAGACTCAGATTAAATTTTCTAAAAATGAAATAAAAGCATATTCTCAAAGTTGACCTGGTAGAAAACTAAACCTCCAATTTTCACATTCCCAAACAAATCACAAAATTCAGAAATGAACAAGCAAATATGATGAAATCTGAGAACAAGTATTTTGACTTTTGACAAGAACACTCACACTTTGACTTTTATGAATTTCCAACACTCCTAATAAGCTGTAACTATGATAATAAGCTAATGTGAGATTAAAAATAGCTACAATAATCACTTATGAGCAATTGAACAAAGTTTTGGGACACAAATCCCTCACAGTTAACTGTGAGGGGGAGTTTTCTTTGATTTTGACTTTATAACTAATAAGACACTGATTTATGGATTGATTAAACCTATATAGACCTATTCTAACTTGATTGAACTAGAAGCAACAATTAAACCAACCTTAAGGGCAGTGGATCCTACTGATCCAAACACACCTTTTGATTGACTGATTTGATCTTTTCAAAGCAAATGGTCACTAGGGGGTACAAACTTACTTCCAAACAACAAAATATGATTAATGTAACTGGTTTTGAGTACTAGATATTCAGATTAACACATTACTCATACACACTTAACACCAAAGCTTAATGAGACAGTTAAAACTCAAAATTTTAAATAACTAACTACTTTAACCAACAAGCTATAAATTTAAAGCTAAAGATTATCTAAACAATATCTAAATACCACAAACAAACAGCAATTAACAACTGTAAGCAATCAATCAATCAAAAAGCTAAACTAGAAATTTTTAACTAAGAATTAAAATAAGCAAGTTCTTACTAGGTTACCCTCAGCATGAACAGAGGGTTTTCCTTTGTAGCCTATCTTTAGATAGGCCAACTTCACTTAATCCAGCTCCTCAATGTGCTTAGAACCTGAAACAAATAGCAGAGATACAAACAGTTGACCATAGTTGACCTTTTTTATTTTTTTTTTGTTCTCTACTAGTACTGAGTTTTAGGAGTCTCTAAAGCTTAAACAAGCTTAGGGGAGCTTATGTGAGCCTAGATTCAATCTATAATTCCATACAATAAGCACTGTACCAACTCAGATTGAAACCAAAAATGCAAAATCAAAATGTAAAGTGAAAGCTTGAATTTTATAACTTAAAAAGTCTTCTGATACATAAATTAGGACATTACAACACTTGAATTGAAAAAGATTAAACTACTTTGCTTGATAATTTAAATTCGATACAATTAAACTAAAACTAAACTACTCCTGCTTCATCTTGCATCTTCTCTTATTTATAGCCTTCAATTAGGGTTCCCCCCATCCTTCTGAGTAAATCCCATCATTTCTTGATCAATTTGGTCCAATGGCAAGCCTACACGTGTTTTGGCGCCAAAATCTGTTTCTCCCATTTGACTCTGATAACTTGAATTAGGGAGAAGCATTTAATGCAAAGGGTGATGGGTAGGTGTAGGGGGTGGGGTGGTGATAATTGAGTTGCAAGTGGGGGTGGTGGTGGCAAAACCAGGTGGTTTTGGGTGGAGGTGGTTTGGGAGGGAAGAGATAAGCAGGGGTGGTTTTTGTTTTTGGGGGTGTTGACCGAGGTCAACGTTGGACCCGGGTCAAAGGTTTGGGTGTGGCCTGAGATGGCATTGGGCTTGGGTGGGCTTGTTGGACCAGATAAAAAATGGGATGGGTTGTTATTTTTTTGGTGGATTGGATTTTTGGGTGTTTAATTTCTATCCGGATTTGGTTAAGTGTAGATATTTCAAGGACTAGTTTTGCAAATTCTGATTTTTTAAAGGGTTCAACTTAGCAACTTTTCAAATATATTAAAGGGGTGAAAAGTGCCGAATGTGAATAGTCCAAGGGTCGTTAGTGATAAATTTCCATTTCTTACATCCAGGGACTATTTCTGCAAAACTTTCAAACTCCAGGGACCAAACCTGTAACTTTTCCAAAATTCCCATCCAAGGACTATTCTTGCCAAATATGAGTAACACAAGGATCAAAATTTGTTTTCTCAAAGACTTTCATATCCCAGGGACCATTTTTGACAATTTTCAAACTTCAGGGACTAAACTTGACTTTTTGTGAAACTTTTCACCAAAGGACTATTCATGTAACTTTTTGATTTATAAGGACCTTTGGTGACTTTTTCAAGTTTTTAGAATGACCAGGGACTAGATTTGACAATTTTTGAAAGTTGGGGGACTGAAACTGCCAATTATGCAAACTTTATGTGTTTTTCATCTGTTTTTGGTATTTTTGCATTTGAGACATGTAAAACACTTTCCTGGGATATTTTCACTATTTTGATTCATTATTGAGTGTTTTTGGATGTTTTGGCAGTTCAGAATTGGTAAAAATGATGAGTATTTACACACTCATCATTGATTACAAGCAAAACACATAAACTTTATAACACTTCCGAAAACAACCCTTATGACTACCAGTTATGTATAGCGTTAAGTTGTTCCACAAAAATGTACTACATTCATGACCGTTATCTTGTATCTCAAGTCTAAGGATAACTTCTTATGATTTACTTAATGACAAGATCCATAAAGTAACATTATATATTCGGGATAAGTCCTATATTCAGTATCATTGAATATCGTCTGAAATGGCATGACTACGTATCAATATACTTTAAGTATATTATACCAACCTTCAGATTTGTCTTAATTTAATAATATTCCCATATTATTAACTGACAACGGACAATTTAGAATAACTCTTATTCATGGATTTAAACATGCAAAAATAGGACAACAATAATTAACAATAGAAATACACATATCAACATACTTTATTTCATTAAAATAATAATTGTTTACAATATCCTTTACACAAATACTAATCACAGTTATGCATGAAACTACTAGCTAATTTAAGCCTAATTCCATTGACTAGTTCATTAAGCTTTTCTTTCGCCAAAGCCTTAGTGAATGGATCAGCTAAGTTATCATCTGTATGAACTTTCAGCAGATTTATTTCACCTTCATTAACCTTTTCACGAACAAAGTGATACTTCCGTAGAAAATGTCTGGTGCCTCTCATGACTCCAGGTTCATTGGCAAATATGATTGCAGCAGAATTGTCACAATACATATTAATAGGTAATTCAATTGAAGGCATAACAACAAGCCCTGAAATGAATTTCCTAATCCAAACAGCCTCCACAGCAGCTTCTGAAGCAGCAATGTATTCAGCTTCTGTTGCAGACATCGCAATTGTACTCTACTTCTTGCTCCTCCAGTCTACTGCTCCTCCATTGATAACAAAGACATAACCCGTCTGAGACTTCGAATCATCTTTATTACTTTGAAAGGACGCATCGCAGAAACCTGTAACACAAAGTTCTGCAGTTGGTTCTCCACCATATACCAAAAACATATCTTTTGTATTTCTCAAATACTTAAGAATATGCTTAACAGCAATCCAATGTTTTTCACCTGGATTCTGTTCAAATTGACTGGTGATATTTTGAGCAAACGCCACATCTGGCCTTGTGCATTTTACCACATACATAATAGATCCTACAGCCGAAGCATAAGGAACTTTACTCATGCGAGCCACCTCAGCAGGTGTTGAAGCACAAAACTCATCACATAAGCCATGTTTCACTTCCATCGGCAAATATCCTTTCTTGGAATTTTGCATATTGAATCTTTTCAATATTTTGTCAATGTAAGCACTTTGACTTAATCCAATTAACCGCCTTGATCTATCTCTATAGATTTTGATTCCCAGAATGTATGCAGCTTCTCCTAAATCTTTCATAGAAAAGCACTTTCCAAGATATGCCTTAACCTTTTGCAAACTTGGAATGTCTTTTCCCATGATCAATATGTCATCAACATATAAAATTAGGAAAATTACATTAACACTCCCACTAGCTTTGTAATACACACATGGCTCATCAAGATTCTGAGTAAATCCAAACTTTTTGATCACAGCATCAAATCTCTTGTTCCATTGTCGTGATGCTTGCTTCAATCCATAAATGGATCTTTGAAGTTTGCATACACGATTTGGAAACTTTGGATTTTCAAACCCTTCTGGTTGTGCCATATAGATGTCTTCATCTGATGACCATTTAAGAAAGCGGTTTTCACATCCATTTGCCATATCTCATAGTCATAGTACGCTGCTATAGCTATGAGAATCCTTATAGCTCTTATGTCTGCTACAGGAGAAAAAGTCTCCTCGTAATCAATTCCAAAAGTTTGAGTAAAACCTTTAGCAACTAGACGAGCCTTATAAGTGTGTGCATTTCCATCCATGTCAGTCTTAATCTTGTAGAGCCATTTACTCCCAACTACCTTGGCACCAGGAGGAAGGTCTACTTATTCCCAGACTTCTTATCATGCATGGATTGTATTTCCCCATTCATAGCAGCTTTCCATTTTTCCTTTTCAGGACTATTAATGGCAGCTCTATAACTAGTAGGTTCATTAAGATCCCCTAGTAAATTCTCATCAACCTCTACATTAAGACATAGACAGCCAGGAGCTTTCACAGATCTAGAAGATCTGCGAATGGGAACTACTTCAACTTCCGGTCGAGGACCCAGACTTTCAGGTTCTACAGGAAGTGTGCTAGTGTTTTCTGAAGGTAATGCATTATCTTGATCATATGCTAGATCATATACTCTCCCACTGACTTCTTGAGATACAAGATCACTTTCAAGAAAGTCACCATACCTAGCAACAAATACTTTGTTCTTAGGTGGGTAGTAAAAGTAGTAACCCATTGTTTCCTTTGGGTATCCTACAAAAATGCACTTTACAGATCTTTGTTGGAGTTTATCTTGTGAGTCACGTTTAACATACGCCTCACAACCACAGACCTTTAAATAAGACAAGTTCGGAGCTTTTCCAGTCCACATCTCATATGGTGTCTTATCAACCTTCTTCGTGGGAACCATATTCAAAATACGAACAGCTGATTCAAGATCATAATCCCAAAAAGACAAAGGAAGATTAGTAAGATTATACATTGATCGAACCATGTCCAAAAATGTACGATTCCTTCTCTCAAATACACCATTTTGTTTTGGAGTATATGGAGATGTGAGATTCTGGACAATTCCATTCTCAGTTAAGAAATCTTTAAAATCTTGACTAAGGTATTCACCACCTCGCTCAGAACGAAGAGCTTTAATCTTCTTTCCTAATTGCAATTCTACTTCTGCTTTGAAAACTTTAAATGTTTCAAACACTTCATGTTTATGCTTAAGTAAATAAACATAACCATAACGGCTGAAAATCATCTGTAAAAGTTAAGAAGTAAACATCACCTCTCCTTGACACATGTCTAATTGGTCCACACACATCAGTATGTATCAAACTAAGTAGATATGAAGCTCTTTCCATATTGTTATGAAAAGGTTTCTTTGTCATCTTCCCAGAAATACAAGACTCACACTTATCAAATGACTCATCAATGATGTTCTTCAAAAGCTCTTCTCTTTGCAGCTTTTGCATGCGAGTCTTGCCTATATGGGCAAGTCTACAGCGCCAAAGGTAAGAAGAATTCAAGTCATACTTTATTCTCTTACTTATGCTGTACATCGAATTATTATTATTATTGTTGGACATACAATCATTCATATCAATTTCAAACACACCATTCACAGCAACAGCATTAAAATAAAATACACCATTTAAAGAAACAGAAATTTTATTGCCATCAATAGTATGAGTAAAACCAAGATCCAACAAACATGAAAAGGAAATAACACCTCTAATTATAGAAGGTGCATAATGACAACTGTTTAAAATAAGTACTAAACCCGAAGGTAAAACTAAATTAAACACTCCTATGGCTTCAACTACTGCTTGTGCTCCATTGCCCACATGCAGAAATTGCTCCCCATAAGCTAGTCTCCTTTCCTCTCTAAACCCCTGAAGTGTATTACAAATATTAATACCACATCCAGTATCATATACCCAGGAATTTAATTTATGAGATAAAGTAAATAATTCAATGACAAATAAGTTACCTGAAGTACTGGCGCCCATGTACCCAGTCTTCTTAACCTTATTGTTTCGCAAGTCATCGAGATAAAGAGGACAATTCCTCTTCCAGTGACCCATCACCTTGCAGTAATGGCATCCTTGATCCTTCTTTGGATTATTCTTCATAGGAGGGTTCTTCTTAGGTTGAGGTGGTTGATAAGCCATAACCTGCTTATTCTTATCAGCCTTCTTCTTTCCCTTACCCTTCTTCTTGTTCGCATTTGGCTTGTTAATTCTACCCCCTTGAATAGTAAGTACTTGGGGTGTAGGAGCCTTTGGTGTTAACCCTTTCTCAGAATCAATGAGCAATGCGTGCAATTCACTTACTGTCTTCCCCACACAATGCATATTGAAGTTCCTCACAAAACCACTAAATTCCTTGTTAAGGGATCTATTGATTAAGTTCACAGCCATATCATTGTCATAGGGTTTGTAGTTGATCCATGAAACTTTTCATCTTCAACACATGAGCACTCACAGGTTTACCATCACCCTGCTTACAACCATGTATAGCCTCCATCAAATCATAAATCTCTACATTTGATGGTTTCTCATATAGTTTCTTGAGTTCATCAATCATCTTCATGGGGAAATACTCTTCAAACTGCCTTTGAAGAGGTGTGGACATCGCCCCTAACATCATTGCAGCCACATCAATATGTTCTTTACAAGCAATGTTCCATTCAGCCTTGGCAGCATCAGTAGCTGCAGGACCTTCAGGTTCAGCAGGACAAGGCGTTTTCAAGATTTCAAGTTGACCAGTCACTCGCAGGACAATCCTGAGTGATTGATACCAATCATTGAAATTTTCTGAGCCAGTCAATTTTTCTCGTTCAAAGTAAGTCTTGAACACAGAACGAAAGTTGGTGTTATCAGTTTGAGCCATTTCTACAGATAAAGAAAGTTCAAAACATTAGTATTTTTGATAATACAATTTTTCAAGAAAATTAAAATACCCAAGGAAATCATATCCATAGAATAATCTTGAAAACTAGGATCCTCCATAAACATAGTTTCATTACATCAGTTGATCTGCTAGTAATGAAAGTATAATATGAGGTAACTTGTCGTACAATAATTGGCATAACATTTGTCCAATTCTTAGATTTATGGGATTTACAATCACAAAACATTTGTATTGTGAGCATGTTTAATCCCCATCTTAATGCCTTGAGTCCAAGATCTCACTTACTACTCAATTTAAGTCGTCTAACTTAAAAACTGTAAACTCACAAATCCATCACATCAGTTGATCTGCTAGCAATGAATTTATAAAATTTACCTATCTATTGCAAACTCGCCAAGTTCTCACATGACGTAAATTACAACTTCAAGTGTTCTCAATTAGATGGCATTTGACTTAATTTTATAAGGGTATTAATTTTGACGTGATCAAAATAATGTATGAAGAAGCATTCATACAACTTCATAACATTGGTTTTACAAAACATTTTTATTACCAATTTGCTAAGAGTAAAATAACAAAGTTTTGATTGAGGTATCGGGTTCACCAATTAAAAAATTACCAACAATTATCGTCCACTATATCGTACTTTTGCATAAGCCTTAAGGCTTAGTGTTTCGGATAATCATTGTGGAATTGTAGTGAATTCACCCTTAAGATGACAATGTACGTAATATAGTGATATAGGTAAGTCTAGAGTCGGCAACCAAGCAGTTGTAGAGAACCGGTAGGTGCATGAGCTTTAAAAACCCCTTTCTACAAGTACATTGGATGGCAATCTTCGGTCCGCCTTTCGCACACTATGTACAAAAACATCAATCAACCAATCCTTTGAAATTTACTCTTAAAACCAAAACAATTTCGCCATTTATTTAGTCCATATTATTTTTCTATTCAAAAATTACCCTTTTTCGTTTATAAACATGTCTAACATAATAATAAACAAAAAAACAAGTAATATAAAATAAAAAAACAAAACAACTAAATAAACATATATACATAATCATAACAATTAAATATGTATAAAACATGTAACCACATGCAAATCTTATTCAATAGTCCTATTAATAATCAAATCTAGGTGTATAACGTATTTATTCAATTAAGGCTTTCTTTTTCTAGGAAAAAGAGCCACATACATCGATAAATCGATTGCGTAAGCCAAAATTAAACAAATACCACATAGCACATAATTGATTACTTAATATTGGAGTCTTCCCCAATTCGACATCTATAAATAAATTTACATGTTTCAGTATAACTTAACCATTAATTTATATATACAATTTAAACCATTTAAATTATCACATAATATAAAATCCATGCAAATATGCACTTTTTCATGGATTAAGCTTAACAATTAACATATTGCACCAAGATCGTTTACTAAAACGCATAACAAATTACATGACCTCCTAGGGTTTCTAATCATATTAAAAAATCAAAAACCAAAACCCTAAAACCCTTTAAGGTCAATCGACCCATAAAAAAAATTAGGGTTAGGAATCTAAAAAACCCTAAAAACATGTAACTAAACAAATCAAGATCCAATTTTTATGCATTTCGATAATTAATTACACATTATAACGGCTCTAGATGCCACTGTTGGAATTATGATATCATGACATTCATATAAAATAAACCAAAGACATCAAGTGAGCATAGCGGAAGCAATTATAACAAGATCATATAACATGTAATTAATTAATCAATATTAAATAGTAAACATACCTTTGTGATTCTAGCCCGAACAAGAATCAAATTGCAATCTTCAAATCAAGAAACCCTAATTAGGGTTTATGTGGATTATAAGAATTACCCCTTACCTCTTTTGTAATTCAATCCAAGAACCAAATAATAATGTGTTTGAATCACGTTCTTGTACACACGTACTAATTCAAGAAAAAGTTTATGCAAGTAAATTAAACACAAAACTTATTTGATCAATAAAAATCGAATCCCTTATGGGATTGTTTTGATGGACCGACTAGGGACAAAGAGAAGGAGAGAAAACACCAAGATGTGTGTGTACAAGTTATGAGAAAACAATGCATCTTGGGTTTTCTTATATACTAATTGAAACTTGGAGCTCAAGGCACAAAGGATGTGGGAATACCCCCTTGGCCGATCGGTTTAGGAGTCCCCAAGGGATTCCAGAACATTCCCTTGTTTCCAAATATTCATTAGTATTACTTTCCTAATCTTCGTCTAACGGTCGTTAGTCATTCTCCGTTAAATACTAACGGCCGTTACTAGTTTTGTGTTTATTAATGATTATATATAACATTTATAAATAATAATTTCTTTTACCCTTCATACGTATTGTGTGCAATCCCGTGATCTCGAGTTCGATCCTAACACACGACTATTATTATAATGTCTATAAAACTAACATACTTCCCTACCATCCCATGAATAAGACTCATATCATTGAATAACTCACACTTTGACTCTTTTGTAACTCTCGCTTTACGTAGACATGAATTATACTCAATAAGATCTTAAACAAAGAATAAACAATCCTTAGTTGGCGTTCCCATAACTTCCAACTCCCTTTCAATCCATAAGTATAATACAACAATAGTGGCGATATCAACCGCTTTAATACAAAACTTTACATTGTTGGTTTAAAAGAAACTACCAACTTCTTCTTTCTTTTTCTTTTCTCATTTATCGTTTTCTTTTTTTATAACTAATGGTGTAAAATTTCACCACAATGCCATCACAATAATCCTGGATATATATATATATATATATATATATATATATATATATATATATATATATATATATATATATATATACTTTTCAGACTTTCAGACATAATGTAATAGTGAAAGTAGTGAACACACGAAAAATTGACTAAAAATATACAATATGTACTTTCACTCCAATTGCATTGTCCAATTTCCCGACCTAACCAAAGATAATGAATTTACGCACACGAACACAGGTAACGCAATGAAACACATTTTGCCTAAGCAACTAACCATGGACTTAAATCTACAGGGTAGCCTAAGGTGTAAGGTGTAACGAAACATAATAACAAGGTGTATAAATTCTAAAGGAATGGCTCTACATGTTTTTCTAGGGGCATCTTACTCTAAAAATGAGAGTAACAAAGGGTTTATATGGGGGTTAACTAACCAGTGTAGTTAGTTAATATCACATAACATATAAAGTCTTTTTGGTGTAATCCTAGAATTTTACCAATTTAGACAATTCACTCCAATTATAAAAATAATACTTATTATAGTGGTCTCGAATAGTATACAAGTCAAGTTCTAAAGTTTACAAGTCACCGGCACACTCATAGATTTATAAATTTTGAAATCACAATTTTAGAAAATAAAGCCTTGTGTGTAGCTATGCAACTTAGATTCAACAAAAACATGCTAAAAAATTTTAAATTTTGATATATTAAGTGCAAATTAAAGCATATTCTTGAAAAATAAGGACAAGTAAGAGTTAAGTAAAAGTTCTAATTCTCCATCCCCCCACTTAAGTTAAACAACGTCCCCGTTGTTTATTAAAATTAAAAACAGGAAATTAAAAAGAATTATAATGAAAAACTCCCCTGATATTTGCTCGATTTGATCCTCCATTATGCACTTGCGAGCAATAAATATAAATACCACCAATTATACACCTGAGTTTAAGAAGATCGATACTTGTACAAAATTCATTAGTGGTTAGAAAATAAAAATAAAATCTGTAAATAATCAGGTCCGTCGATGCGCCGCATCTTATTGAAGAAGATGCGCCGTATCGAGCCTGGAATTGGTACGGGTCAGAAAGATTAGATGCGTCGCATCCTTAACCAGGGATGCGCCGTATTAAATAAACTGACAGAAAGTTCATAGTTCAGAAAATAAAATGCAGAAAAAAATAGATATGACCAATGCAGTAGATACGCCGCATCTATTGATGAAGATGCGCCGCATCTGCTACAGGTCTGACAGACTCGACAGAAAAAAACAGTAAAGATAAATCCGGGTTGTCTCCCGGTAAGCACTTCTCTTTATTCCAGAGTCTTCAAGTTAGACTCACGTTCAGCTTCTATTCCTATATATCTGGCCTAAATTCGATAACCTCATTATTTGCATCATCGATGTAGTTATCAAAGTACTTCTTCACACGTTGTACGTTTACTTTGAATATATAACCATTCTTATCACTTATTTCAATAGTTCCATACGGATACACCTTTTCAACTACAAACGGCCCTGTCCATCTTGATTTAAGTTTTCCCGGATACATCTTGAGTCGAGAATTAAATAATAACACTTTTTCTCCAACAGAGAATTCCTTGTCTCCTCGTAATCTAGAATCATGCCATCTTTTGGTTCTCTCTTTGTAGATTTTCGTGTACTTATATGCCTCATCTTGTAATTCTACCAGCTCATTAATTTGCATGAAATGATTTTTACCGGTCGCATCCATATCCATATTACATTGTTTTAAAGCCCAGAATGCTCCGCGTTGTATTTCAACTAGCAGATGGCACGCCTTCCCATAAACAAGTATAAAAGGCGTGCACCCTGTGGGTGTCTTATAAGCGGTTCGGAATGCCCATAAGGCATCGTTCAATTTATCTGACCACCCCTTCAGATTGTACCCAACTGATTTTTCAAGAATACATTTAGTAGCCCGATTTGTAACTTCAGTTTGTCCATTAGATTGAGGATGATATGCCGTAGAAACTTTGTGATAAAGTCCATATTGTTGCAAGGCTTTTCCTAGGTGGTGATTACAAAAGTGTGTGCCCCTATCATAAATTGGGGCTTTAGGAACTCCAAACCTAGCAAACAAAACTTGCAAAAACTTCAGCACTACCCTACTATCATTGGTTGGTAATGCTTGCGCTTCGACCCACTTTGACACATAATCAACCGCAACTAGAATATACTTATTTCCTTTAGACTCAGAAAACGGTCCCATAAAATCTAACCCCCATACATCAAAGACTTCACAAACCTGAATGTAATTTTGTGGCATCTCGCTTCTTGATGTGATATTTCCAGCTCGTTGACATGCAACGCATCTTTTAATGAAATTCTTTACGTCTTCAAGAATAGAGGGCCAATAAAATCCTGCGTCCAAAATTTTTCTTTTAGTAATATTAGCACCATGATGTCCCCCAGTCGGTCCCAAATGACAATGTGCAATTATTGCAGGAATATTATCTCCGTCAACACATCTTCGGATAATATTGTCAGGGCACACTTTAAAGGCATACGGTTCATCCCAGAAATAATCATTAGTTAATGAGAGAAACCTTATATTTTCATCGTACGTTAATCCTTGTAGGATCTCATTTCCAACAATATAATTGATGTAATCAGCATACCATGGTCTATCACTTCTTCCCCTTGTTCTTACCATCATAAGGTGTTCATCAGGGAACTCATCGGCAATTTCCCTTTCATCAAGTACCTCCATACTAGGGTTTTCTAGCCTAGACAAATGGTCAGCCGCAAGGTTCTCAGCTCCCTTTTTATTTTTAATCTCAATATTAAACCCTTGAAGTAATAAAACCCACCTTATAAGTCTAGGCTTGGCATCCTGTTTATTAAACAAATACTTCAAAGCAGAATGGTCAGTGTACACCACAATTTTTGATAATATAAGATATGATCGAAATTTATCAAATGCAAAAACTACTACAAGAAGTTCTTTTTCAGTTGTTGTGTAATATTCTTGGGCATTGTTCAATGTTTTGCTAGCATAGTAAATTGGTTTAAATTTCTTTTCTATCTTTTGACCAAGTACTACACCCACAGCATAATCACTAGCATCACATATTAGCTCAAAAGGTAAATTCCAATCTGGCGAAATTATAATAGGTGCAGTGGTTAATTTTTCCTTATGTATATTAAATGCCTTTTTGCAATCATCAGAAAAATTAAACTTCGCATCTTTAAGTAGCAATTGAGTCATAGGCCTAGATATCATGGAAAAATCCTTAATAAACCTACGATAAAATCCAGCATGCCCTAAGAAACTTCCAACACCTTTAACATTAGTGGGGTAAGGTAATTTAGCAATTACATCAATTTTTGCCTTGTCAACTTCTATGCCTTTTCTAGAAATCTTATGTCCTAACACAATTCCCTCTCTAACCATAAAGTGACAATTTTCCCAATTAAGAACAAGGTTAGTTTCTTCACACCTAGCAAGCATTCTATCAAGATTAGCAAGACAAATACCAAATGAGTTACCGAACACCGAGAAGTCATCCATGAAGACTTCCATAAAGTCTTCGACCATGTCATGGAAAATAGCCATCATACATCGTTGGAAAGTTGCAGGAGCATTACATAATCCAAACGGCATTCTTCTATAGGCGAAGGTTCCATAAGGGCAAGTAAAAGTTGTCTTCTCTTGATCCTCAGGGGCTATAGGTATTTGGAAGAAACCTAAAAAACCATCTAAAAAACAATAATAGTCATAACCTGATAGTCTTTCTAACATTTGATCAATAAATGGAAGGGGGAAGTGATCCTTTCACGTCGCATCATTTAGTTTGCGGTAATCAATGCAAACTCTCCATCCGGTAACAATCCTTGATGGAATTAGCCCGTTATCGTCATTTAGTACTACTGTCATTCCTCCTTTCTTTGGTATAACATGGATGGGGCTAACCCACGAACTGTCCGAGAACGGGTAGATGAGTCCAGAGTCAAGTAATTTGACGATTTCATTTTTCACCACATCTTGTACTTTTGGATTCAAGCGCCTTTGGGGTTGAATGGTAGGCTTGAATTCATCTTCCATAAGGATCTTGTGTGTGCAAAATGATGGGCTAATTCCTTTAATATCAGACGTCTTCCATGCTAGTGCTCCTCTACGTTTATATAATACCTGCAAAAGAGATTCTTTCTGTTTTTCCATTAAATCAGATGAAATAATAACGGGTAAATTAGTATTCCCATTCAAGTAAGCATATTCTAAATTAGAAGGAAGGTCTTTTAATACAGGCTTATCATCATCTTCTCATTGGCACTAGCGGAATAAACCTGTTCCTTTATATATTCGTTGCTGTCATCATATAGATGCGCCGTATCAGCTATGTTGATGCGCCGTATTGAGTTAGCGACAACAGAATCAGCAGCAAATTCAGTAACAAATGAATTATCATAAATTTGATCTTCAATAGCAATAGTGTTTTATAAATTCTTAAGCAGAAAAGTATCAAGAAGATCGTGCTTTAATAGTTTTTGAGTGAATTCATTAATTGTTTCATCGGATACATCAATGTTATTGCATTCATCGTCATCAATATTAGGCTTACTCATTGAATGTTCCATATTAAATTCTACTTCATCTTCACCAATCGTCAGAGTTATCTTTTTGTTAAACACATCAATCATTGCCCTGGCAGTAGCTAAAAAGGGGCGTCCTAATATAATAGGTGTCCTCGAATTTTCTGGCATATCGAGGATAACAAAGTCAATAGGTAAATTAAATTTATCAACTTTAATCAAAACATTTTCAGCTATTCCTATTGGGTATTGTACTAATCTATCAGCAAGTTCTAAGCACATCCTAGTGGGTTTTGGTTCACCTAAACCTAATTTTTCATACATAGCAAATGGCCTGAGGCTTATGCTAGCTCCTAGATCAGCTAAAGCATTTTCAACATGTAAATTTTTAATTTGACAAGGAATAGTGAAACTCCCTAGATCTTTTTCTTTTGATGGTAGCTTATTGAGCAAGGCAGCTGAGCTTCTTTCGCTAATTGTAATTGTGCATGCCTTTTCAAGTTTGGACTTGTTGGTCAGTAAGCTCTTCAGATATTTGGCATACTTTGGCATTTGCACAAGGGCTTCGATAAATGGTATACTAAGTTGCAGCTGCTTTAGATTCTCGAGAAATTTGATTTGGTATGCGTCCTCCTTTTCCTTCCTTACTCGATTCTGGAAAGGAAGTGTTGATCGCTTTGGTTCAATGAATGGCTCTTCCCTTATTACGGGTTCTTGATCAATCACCTTAGGTAACTCCTACTTAGGTTGTACAATTTCAGGGGAATCATTGCTTGTATTGTTAACCTCGCTAGTTTCATTGATCTGAAAAGTTGATTTTCCACCTCTAGTTGTAATCCCTTTCAGATCATGTCTTTCTCATAGAGCTGCATTAATTATTTTCGACAACTGGTGCACTTCAATTGCCAAACCGTTGATTATGTTGTTCTGTTCTTTCAGCAAGAGCTAATGAGAAGTCCTGAATTCTTTAATAAAACTTTAAAGATCGTAATGTTCTTTTTCACTTGCTCGGGCAATTAGTTGTGAGCACTCATCCATGGTGAAATTAGTCCTTGATTTTCTGAACCAGCTAGGGAGAATGTCAAACATTGTTCCTGAAATTCAAAACAAGTAGATTTTAAAGTAAAAACTTTCTAATATACAGGAAGGTTGATCAAAAATTTTCTCCATTCGGAATAGATAAAAGTTGTTGAATTCTGCTGACGATGCGCCGTATCCCAGAATTAGGTTGCGTCGTATCTTATTACGTTATAGATTAAATCAGACTTTTATTCAGAAACGATACGTCGTATCTGTGAAAAAAGATGCGTCGTATCTCAGTTTAATAAATTCGGAAAATTGTTTTTAATAAATAAATAGATGCGCCGCAACTGTCGAAACAGATGCGTCGTATCTCGTTAGGGTTTTGAAGATTTTCTGATTAAAAACAGAATATGTCGTATCTAGGGGATAGTTGCGCTGTACTTAGAATTTTTAAGTTTACGCTGTATATAAAAATAAAAAACGCAATGCACCGTATCTGATAAATCAGATGCGCCGCATCGTTTAGATCAGCAAAATACAGCAGAGAGAAGTAATACACAAAAAAAATAAAAAAAATAAAAAATAAAATAAATTACAGAAAATAAAATAAACAAAACAAACAAACAAATAAGAAAATAAATATGCAAAATATACAATGAATGCAATCTATAATAATATACAACAAAGTTAGTGGTTAGAATCTAATTAAAATACTAATCAAATAAACAGATATTAACAATTCATTCCCCGGTAACGGCGCCAAAAACTTGATGCATTGTGTAATGTCAGTGTAGCATAGGGTGTTTATGCCTTTTCAAGTTTTAAATTTATATTCAGCCGACTTATTATTAACACACACACTTAACGAGCAGTGTACCCGATCAATATGTATATAGTGGTAAGTAGAGTGTCGAACACTAAGAATAGAACGTAATATCTAGTTAATTTAATCGGTATTTTAATATCTAAGTTAGTTTTACAATCCCAATCTAATAAACGGGGGTTTAGCCTAAGAGACTAGCACATATTTAATTAAACATAAAAGTAAAACTAATGAGAACGAATAAGTGAATAGCAATCACGTACACAGATAGATAAGAGAAACACGTAAGAAGACCTGTCCTTATAATTAAGTAGCTTGTCACTTGTTTTATTGCTAGTTTTATATGATGAGTATCGTAATCTAATCTGTCTCGTTGGATCCTAATTATCGACGAGTAAACTCTTAATGATTACTTATGTTTATCCTACCTTCTAGACACTAGATAAGCAGGCGAGGAATAGGTATGGTAGCCCAGAAGACTCAACTAAACACAGAGGTTATCAATGCACAAATAAAAGTCACCAAAAACATCATCATATAAACTTCAACCGATGGGAAAACAATTTTAAGGGGAGCAGTATGGTGGCCACAAGCCCATCAATCCCGATGGATTAAAGCTTACTAATACAATAAACAAAACTACATAATGAATTATACACATGCAAGACCTTCTTACGGCTCTAAGATCTTCGTTTGGGGCGTGTCTTGTGATGCTTCTTCGACTGAATTCGTCTCCTTATGGTTTTTCTCCACACAAAACTCATATCTTTCATGGGGTATTTATAGTTTCTATCTGAGGGATCGATGCGACGCATGTTGATGACAGATGCGGTGCATCTACTTAACTTCGCGTGGCGTCCAAGATTATTTTATTCTGGAATATTCGTACACCGCCATTAGATGCGGCGTAACTTGTTTCTCTATGCGACGCATGTTCTTTAACGTCTTGGATAGTATCTGGTGAAGTATTTAGCTGATACGTCGCATGTTGTAAATGAGATGCGGCGTATTTGGAGTAGAACAAGTTGATTATCTTTCGTTGAACAAAGTTTCATATGCGGAGCATGTTAATTAGATGCGGCGCATTCTTCAAAGTCAGGCAATGGTCTTCGAATTCATCTAAGTATGATGTTATGGCGTATCTGTGGAGAGTGATACGACTCAATTCTTGAATTTCTGTAGACTTTTCAAATCTTGATCATTTAGCTCCATAATTCGTCCAATATCATTAGCTTTCACCAATTGCTTGTTTTTACCTGAGAATCACTAAAGTAAACATTAAAGCACCAATTCTCATACAAAACAATATAAAACGAGTCAATTAAATAGGATAAATGATGTTAATAAAATGTACTTATTTGATCTCATCTGGAGACAACCCGCATTATCCTTTTCCCTTTTTCTTTTTCTTTGTTTTTGTTGGTTTGTATGTTTGTTTTGCACTTTTGCAGGAATTGGAGCATGGAGGAATGAGAAAGTCTGTTTACTTCAGAAACTGATGCTCTCGGATCACCAGTTACGGCGTAGCTTGGTCTGCTGATTATGCCGTAACCACCTTCCTTAACATTTGAAGGCTCTAGGGTTTAACTAATTACGGCATAACTCAGTCTCATGGTTACGCCGTAACACCTCTATGAGGTTTATTCCTTAAAATATTTTTAAACGTATCAAGCTTGTATTAGTAATTAAATGAACGTTGTGGGTATGTTCCCTGTAAACCCTCACGAGACTACACTCGTCCACTTGGGACACCAAGTGATTTAGAAGGCTTGTTGCATATGTTAAATGCAACCGTGATTCCTACGAAAGTGAGTTAGGATTTGTTTGTTTGTTTGTTTGTTTTTTTTTAGATTTTATGCTTTCGGTTGTTCCGTGATTTCAGGGTTTTGAAGTTTGTTCACGGAGGCAAGTTGAAGGCATGCATTTTCACGTGATCATTCTTTTATTTATGGAGCAAATTTCAAGGAAGTTCTCGCTCTAATTCTACTTTCTCTTCACAATTACTTAATTTTTAGTATAAAAGGGACTTTTTACATTTCAAGTGGGGGGACGGGAGTAGAATTATCTTGAACTTTATTTTGCCCTTAGTTTTCTAGTTTATTTTGAAAAATTATGCCATTTTTAAAACTTTTGACATGTTTTTGTTAACATAACTAGAATAGACCTTAACTGAGCACATTTAACCCTTAAATTTACATGGTGTATTCAGCTTCCCCTGACTACTCCAAATCCACCAAATATTGAGTGTGTCGGTAGTTTGTAGACTTTAGAACTTGGTTTTTACATCATTTTGAGAGCATAGATGAGTAGTGTGTTGAGTTAGCTTGACGCATTTGGAAGGACCAATTTAAGATGGCAATGTTTTAGGATTATCACCCAAATAGCCTTATATGTATGTGTTTATCGAGTAGTCACCTCGACTTCTTGACCCTCGTGTTAAACCCTTTTGTTGCACTCATCTTTAGTGCAAGATACCCCCAGTACACCCTTTTGAGCATTTCCTTTCATTTCTTACCCATAAAATATTGTTCCGATACACCTATACACCTTAGCCTACCGTGTAGTCTTTGTTTATGACTGGGAAGTCATTGTTTGCCCAAGTTCGAGGTCTAAGTGGAGAAACTCGGGAATCACGCCTACGTCGAAGACATATTATTGAAGATCATTAGAAGACCTCCCAAATTCTCTAGTATTGTTCATCTCAAGTGGGAGGTGTAAATATTATTTAGTTATGATTCAAAAAAAGTGTGAATTTTAGTTTGTAATTAGTTGTATTATTGGTGCACCTTTGTATAGCACCTCGATTATGAGCTCACCAAGATATAGTATCGAAGAGGCCACTTCGATCACATTTGAAGAAAAGAGTTGATGATATTTCTACACCAACATGAAGACCAAGTATAGTGTCCATCAAGACGTCCTCTCATGGCACTTATACTTGTTATTATCCGGTTCTTTAGTTTCGAAGCTTGGACTTCGGGCAAACGGTAAACGGTGGTGACTTAGTTGTAGGCTTAGACTATTTGCTTGTTATTTTTCTGTTTACACCCATTTTGTGTATTCCCATATGTCTTATCCTACTCTTTTGTCATGAATTATGCTTAGGTGAGGGAATTGAGCAGGCATTGATGTCTTGCCCGGTGTTCCGGTCATGTATCGATGTTCTTTGTCGCCTTCGCCATAGTATGTTAGTAACGAAACTTCACCTATAGCCTTATTATGTTCACCCAAAATTTCCTTCGAAGATTGTTTTGACCTTAGCTCTAGTGGTGGAGATTTGTGTAACCACAAAGCCTATGATAGAATACATGCTATGACTGTGCTTTGAGTGATCACCCCGAAAATTGACACTTTAAATATGAGAGAGTATGAGTGTTAGTTCCCCTTTCGTGAGGTGTTCGGCTTTGAGAATTCTAGCATAGGATATTTTTAATTTCACATTTCCCGGGTAATATTGGGAGATATCTTTTTAAATATGCTGATTTGTATATATAAGAGTAACATCATAATAGATGTAAAGACTTATATGTTAATATGAGATGTTCGTTAAGTGATGACGTCAAATAATCCTGATATTTAAGTGCCATTTTCCCCTTATTATGCTCGTTTATTCTACTTATTATATGGATATATACTTTGATTTATTTACATTTTGTATCCAGGTCATGAACGAGCATAGGAGCTAAAGAGATGAGAAATTTAGAAATAACGCGCAAAAGATACACTATTATAGTATGCTTGAAGAAACTATGGTGTAACTCCACTCTCTATTACGCCGTAGCTGGGAATTTAAATTTGAAGACCAAAGTCAACACGGATCAAGAGTTACGGCGTAACCAAATCTTGAGTTACGCCGTAACATAATTAAGTCTTCCAAGCTTCCCTCGAATTGGTGGTTACGCCGTAACAGGACTATTGAGTTACGGCGTAACAATGACTACGAGAGTAATCCAAGATCCATGAATTAAGCTACGACGTAACATACTTGAAGACTACGCCGTAGATGAAACCCTGAGTTACGGCGTAACACTTTTCTCAACTACGGCATAACTCATGACTTTTGGATAAGATCTTACAGGATTACACTAGCTATGGCGTAACACTATTTTGAGCTACGCTGTAGCTACGATCGGGCCTATAAATACAACCCTAATTTCTGTATTTGTCATACAACTTTCTCACACACAAAGTCAGATATCGTTGGGGACTTCTCAAAGGCCTTTCTACAGCAGCATACGGAGCATTTCCAAGGGAGGAATCACGCCTAATACACCATAAGTTTTAGCATTTCATCATTTTATTTACATTTTGAATTCATGACTGTTGTAAACATTTATTCGAGTATTTTATTTAATATGATCGGCTAAGCACCTCTGGTGCTAGCCTAGTTATGATTCCTACATTGTTTTAATTATGTTTCCGTACTTTTCTTAATGCTTTTGCGTGTGTGCATGCTTAGTTTATCTTGTGAACCTTTAATTGCGGTAGTTCAAAAACACCCGGTTATACTCGGTATGCTAGGAGAATCGACCATAGGACCTTGGCGAAGTTGAGTTGCAAGGATATGGTTGTGATGACAACCAATCACGGACCTTGTGTGCTAATTGACCATAGGATCACTTTCTGGGTTGGAGGAACTTAAGTAGTTAAAGTATGGTCTATGATCTTGACAACGTACCATAAAAGATAAGTCTAGCATGTAGTGGCACTTAATGACTCAAACCCGTTTACCGTACGTCGGCTTACTAGCATGGGGTAGTGCCTGTGGTTCTCGGCAGGATTCGGGGGAGATAGGCTTGGGAACTTGACCATATGACCCTAGTGATATATGTCCGCCCCACCTAAAGCATGAGATTAGTTTTACAGGAAACATGATTGCAGGCAATGTAGGATGAGTAATTAGGCTAGCACATTTCTCTCTTATTGCTCACAACTCTCATTTCATTTGCGTTTTATTTAATTTTGTATTTAGTTTAATTAATCATTTCAACTCTTAAATCAGTTAAAATCGTGACACCTAGACTTAGATATAAACCAAACCACATAGCTCTTGGGACGACCTCGGTTTTACCGAATACTAGTCTACACACGACCGAATTCTCTGTCCGTTAGTGCAAATAGGTAGACCATAGGTAATCGAGCAAATATAAGTATTAAGACCTGGTCAGTAAAACCTGCATCATTAAGTTATCAACATTTAGCATACTAACAAATACATCACAAACTTTACACAAAAAGGAAACACATATATGATGCTTCAACTAAGGTAACCCGAAATAACCAGATAACCTGAACCCAATTAGACCTGAACCTGATAACCCGATTTCTTATCGTGTCGGGTTGCGGGTCATATTTTTAAAAGTCAAAACCTGATTCAACCCGACCTAATAAACCCGATAACCTGACAACCCGACCCGACAACACCCCTAAGCAAAGGTCATCCATAAAGGATGCTTCTACGGGAATTTTATATCGAGCACTTCTCCGTTTCTTGAGCATTCTAGACTTGACAAACAATGCTCTTGTGAGCATCCTAAACATATTTGTTTTTGGTTGTATCCTAACTATACACATGAAACACCTATATATTGTTTTTTGTTAAAATACTAAGTACGTCGTATAGGATCTGCTCTATACGTCATATTGACATGCAGTACAGAAAACTGTAAAAACTGAATTCTAAATTAAACCTGTTTCTGGTAACATGTAAACTCTGAATTATATTTAATAATTAAAATAAATAAATAATAATTGTACATGAGTTTTGTAAGCGGAAGCATATATTCTATGTAAAAACGGGCTTATTCCAAATGCCCCTTAAAAACTTGTAGCTATACACGTACATATCCATGACTATACAAACTTGTTACAAAAGATTCTTGCTTTGGGGGCATTTCAAACTGATAACAAATTATGGGAATGAGAAGCTCGTTACCTAACCTGCGAGCTACACCATTTTGACCCATTACGCCATATTTAACACATAGCTTGGTCTCATCTGACAAACATGCCAAACATGAAACTAAGAACGGTAAGTCCTTGCTACTTAGTCAGTAAACAGAGTTAATATGAAATAATACTTGCAATTCTGTGACTCAAGATGACATTTATTTCCAACTTAACTAACTTTTGTAGCATTAGTTATTACATTTATATATCTTACTATCTTATAATGGAGGAATGCCTTCTTTAAATAAAAATACTTAAAAATTCAGCTTGCTTATTATAGAAATTTCTCTACTAGATAACTTACAAGTCTTTAGCTTAATGTACAAAGTACAAATCACTATTAATTTGGTCAAGATATTTAATGTTGTCAATTAATTAACTGGTCAATAAATACAATTAATGCAGTTATTAAAACACCCCTTACATAAGAAATACAAATTATCAAGCATATTGTACAATTAACTTAAACACAATTTCTGCATTAAATGTCACTAATACAAATAATAAAGAACATTATACAAATATTTAAGCCTGAACAGGCAAGGGTCCGAATGGGCTCGAGCCCGAACGGGCACGGGCACGGGCCAACGGGCTCGAGCCCAAACGGCCACGGGCTAAACGAAATTCTTAATATCCGTAAATTTATTGTAAAAAAATATAATAAACTAAAATACATGATTTACCGGAAAATTTTATTTCATGGTACCCGCCGCCGCAAGACGCGTGGTACCCTGCTAGTATTTTGTAAAGTGTGTAGATGTTTTTTAAAATTCATAACTGAATTTCGCAATAAATTCGTAATAAATTCAAATGATAAAATTGTGAAGGATATGGGTATAATTAATATATATTAATTAATAAGGAAAGAGAAATTGTGTGAAGAGAGAAAAATGCTTTATCAAGAGAGATAAAACATTAATTAATTTTGTAATATTTCACAACTAATTTACAATATAGCATTTTTTTCCTTATCTTTTAAGTTATAAGACGCAAATTCTTCCATTACGAATATATAACGATATTTTGAAGTAAAAAAATAAATAAAAATAAAAAAAACTTCAAAAAAAGTTAACAAAATGGACATAAAATTAAAGAGGATCAAAAAATAAGTTTATTGGTATAATTTGTTTGATAAAAACTTTATAATTTTACATATACATGAGATCAAAAAATAATAATTGTGTAATTTGCTTGAAAGAGAATGTTTATGCAACAATATGACACAAGTTATAATTTGCAATTAAAGTGAGGACAATCTCTGTGACACCTAAATTTCACAGATTTATCAAAATAATATTTTATTGACTTTAGAATAATTAGAAAAGTGTTTCCGTTAGTTTGTATTAAAAATGAGGACTTTCAGAACAAACTACAAATCACTATTAATGTGGTCAAGATATTTAATGTAGTCAATTAATTAACTGATCAATAAATACAATTAATACAGTTATTAAAACATCTTTTACACAAAAATACAAATTATCAAACATATTGTACAAATAACTTAAACACAATTCCTGCATTAAATGTCACTAATACAAATAATAAAGCACATTATACAAATATTTAAGCCCGAATAGGCAAGGTCCAAATGGGCTCGATCCCAAACGGCCAGGGCTAAACGAAATTCTTGATATCCGTAAATTTATTGTCAAAAAGAACATAATAAACTAAAATACATGATTCATCGGAAAATTTTATTTCATGATACCCGCCGCCGCAACGCGCATGTACCCTTTTAGTATTTTAAAAAGTGTGTAGATGTTTTTTAAAATTTATAATTGAATTTCGCAATAAATTCGTAATAAATTCAAATGCTAAAATTGAGAAGGATATGGGTATAATTAATATATATTAATTAATAAGGATAGAAAAATTGTGTGAGGAGAGAAAAATGCTTTATCAAGAGAGATAAAACATTAATTAATTTCATAATATTTTGCAACTAATTCATAATATATCCTTTTTTTTCTTGTCTTTTAAGTTACAAGACGCAAATCCTTCCATTACAAATTTATAACGATATTTTGAGAAAAATTGAAAAAAAACTTTAACAAAAGTTAACAAAATGGACATAAAATTAAAGAGGATCAAAAAATAAGTGTATTAGTATAATTTGTTTAATGAAAAACTTTATAATTTTACTTATACATGAGATCAAAGAACAATAATTGTGTAATTTGCTTGAAAGAGAATGTTTTATGCAACAAAATGACACGAGTGATAGTTCGTATTTAAAGTGAGGACAATCTTTGTAACACCCTAAATCTCACACATTTATCAGAATAATATTTATTGACTTTAGAATAATTAGAAAAGTGTTTCCGTTAGTTTTTATTAAAAATGAGGACTTTCAGTGCAAATAGTTAATATAAAGGAGTAACGGTGCAAAGGATTTAACGACAGGGACTAACGGTGCAAAGTTAAGTAAGAGGTTGAAATTACAAGTTTGCCCTTATGGCTTAATATACTTTTGAAGACGAGAAATCCTACTCATAGATACACATTTTGTGTATGTGTTTTATGGAGGGAAACAATGGATACCATTACAAATTTAATTTTGTGTATAAACCTTAAACGATGATATTTTTTTGGCATATCAAACGTCTAAATTTAATGTTTAAATACAAAATCCATTTGCACCCTTTATATTCAATGAAGTACTAACATTTAGGGTCATAACAACGCATTTTTTGGACCGCCAAAATGACGAACAAAGAGGAAAGACCCCCTGGTTGCGTAGGCATAATACCTTGCCAAATTAGAGCCATCCACAAACTTTGAACGACTTCCTTTAAATAAAAGACACATCACAAATCCATCATTACCACCTATTTAATTAGAATTGTTTGGATACGGAGAAATTTTGCATATTTCATATTTTGAATGTCGTACCATCATTTTTTTACTATTTTATACAACAATGATTCAAACAACGACATGTAAGGCCAAACGTTATTTATAAGCTGGTTTCATAAAAGGCTGGATGTTATTTATAAGCATGTTGTAAACCCTAAACCCTAAATCCACACGAAAGATAACCATATCTATACACAACTTTTTATTTTTTCCAGGTATATCAAGTAACTCTCAAAACTTTTCCAGATTTCTACATAGTCATTGTCGATGCAAAATTTGGGCCAACTTTGTAAGCCTTCCACCGGCACCATTCGTATTAATATTGGAATAACGAAAAATACTAAGAATTCAGTTGAATAACCAATAGCTCTAGAAAAATAGATAGCCATTTACTAATATTTATAAAGTGCATCATATACAGCCATTTCTGGTAATGGCAATTCCAAGCTAAAAATTTATTTGTGCCTTAGTTCAGAGATCGTAATGGTTGCAAAACATAGTTAGATTTTATGTCATCCGACCATCAATGGACTAAACCATCATAGCCAACCAAGTAATATTTGAATTAGATACACATCACTATCATAAACCATAAATTCATACTTACGACATTTTTCCTTTTAACGATGTAGAATTACCATAGCAAAGCAAACATAAGTGTTTAAGGTAGTGAACGAAACCTTTTCGCCACCATAACTAAACCCTGTAAGCCAATGGTAGGTTCTAATTTTGCGAACATGAGATCCAAATGATCCAACCTAAAATGGCTGATATTCCTAATCAGAAAATTTTTAAGGTTACCAAATCATCACATCGAAGCGTTTATTATGCAAATCAAATCCGCTAACCCTCACCAGAACCCTATCTCATTATCAAAAATTCAATCAGCATATAAAAATTCAATCGCCACTAATTGCTTTTGTCTCTTGTAAATAAACTCTATTTTGGCCAGAACCGGACCAAAATATGTTCAGTCGGTTCATCGGTCCATTCTGGTCAAGCAAAACATATTAACCAATTGTGCGTAAGATGAGACTAATGATAGAATATGAGGAAAATGGTGAAACCAAGGAAGAGAAAAAAATAATACTCCCCGTCCCAAAATTATTGTCAAATGGCTTTTAATAAAAATTACACAACTTAAGAAAAATGCATTTATTGCGATTTTAATTTCTACAAAAGCAATAAAAAGATATTTAATGCTTTTATTTAAGTCTCTAAATAATAGTTTTAAGGAAAAAGGCAAAGGAAAATATGAACAATAATATTGAGACGCATGATATCTCCCATTAGAGATATTTACAAGAGACAAAAGCAATTAGTGGCAAACAGCGACAAAACCAAAAAACAAAGGGTCAGTTCCGTAACTCAAAACCACATTCACATAACCAAAACAACAGAAGTAAACAAACAAACAAACAAACACCCCTGAAGAAAAAACACAAACTTCTGGAAAGACACATCAAACAATCGATCTCTTTTAAGTTCCAACCTCCGACCACTTTCAATCTTCCCAAACAACGTTAACCAAACTTATGTTCCAAAGGTACTAGTTGTTATATAATTTTAATTAGTTTTCATTTCTAGTGAGAGAAACAAACATTTCTTGATTTCTAGAGAGAGAAACACTTTATATATACACAAGATTGAATTTTGATTCAAATAGTTTATTCAATTTGTGTAAATAATAGGTGATTAGTTTTTATATAATTTTTTTTATATAAAAAAAATCATTTTGAGATGTTTTTATTGTTAGTAGGTTTTAGTTATGTAAAAGGATGGGAATTTAATGGAATTAGTGTTTAATTTAATTGGTTTAATTATAGACTGGAATTGAATTTTGTAATTAGGGTTTTGTATTTAAATTTATGAAATTTGGGCTGTTTTGAATTTAGGGTTTTGGTGTAAAGTTTGTTAATTTGTTGTTTTTTTGTTGTGAATTAGTTGCGGGAGAGACTGAAGTGTGACGTGGTGGCTCTAGTTGCGTTTGGGTCCGAGCTTGCTTGATCGACGTGGAACTTGATTTATATGGTAATTCTTTTTTAGGTTAATTTATGTTGAGTTGTTTTTGTATTGAATTTGATGGTGTTTTGGTTTGAAATGGCGTGTGTAACTTGATTCCTTGATATTTGGATGGTTTTTTTATGTTATTATTGCGTTGAATGTAATTTGATACGTGCTTATTATCGTGTGGATCTGATAACAATGTGATTCGTTCACTTTTGGAAACTGTTTACGGTTTTACCCCTTCCATAGGGGTTCTCAAGCTTTTGTAAAGTAATATGTTAATTGTGCCATGCTACGTGTGACTATTTATGTGAAGTGATATGTAATAAGAAGGCTAGAAGTCATGAAAACAGTAATCTTTTAATGCATACACCAAGTGAATCAGTTATAAGAAAAAAAGATGTGTGCGTCATTAAGTTTGGATGGATCTGTTTGAACTTTTTTTGCTTACGAATCATCTCAAATGTTTTGCAACTAGTTGCTGGTACCGATGCTAGTAAATTGTAAAGTTGGTTTTACTAGCAGGGTACCCGCGCGTTGCAACGGCGGGTACCCTGAAATAAAAATTTTCGATGAAGAATGTATTTTAGTTTATTATGTTCTTTTTAACAATAAATTTACGGATATTAAGAATTTCGTATAGCCCGTGCCCGTTCGGGCTCGAGCCCGTTTGGTTCGCGCCCGTTCGGGCTCAAGCCCATTTGGCCGTTGCCCGTTCGGGCTTGAATATTTGTATAATGTGCTTTATTATTTGTAGTAGTGAAATTTAATGCAGGAATTGTGTTTCATTTGGTTATACAATATGATTGATAATTTGTATTTCTTATGTAAGGGGTGTTTTAATAACTGTATTAATTGTATTTATTGACCAGTTAAATAATTGACTACATTAAATAGCATTAATGTGGTGTTTTGTTGTACACTATGCTTCTTGTCTTGTACGTCTGAAAATTATGTGCATTAAAGTGTTGTACACTATGTTTCTTTTCTTGTAAGTAGTAGTCATTATAGTCATTAATAACATTGACCACTTTAATAGTATTAATGTTGTAAGTTTGAAAATTACATCATGCTTATTTTGTTTTATACTACGCTTATTTTGTTGTAAATTTGAAAATTGGTTGCAGCTATTGTACATTGTGCTTAAATGGTTGTACTTTTTGGTGAAGGGGTGTTTTTAATAGCATTAATGTTGTTTGATAGAATTTTGTTCTTAAAATGACACCACGCTTTATTTTGTTGTACAATATGCTTACTTTGTTGTAATTCTAAAAATTGGGTGCATTAAAGTGTTGTAAACTATGCTTAATTTCTTGTAAGTCTTAAAATTTTGGAGAGAGAGTCATTCATGCTTTATATGTAGTATAGATATAGATTTCCAGCTTCTTGGTGTAGTTTAGCAACTCTTCATAATTTAATGCTATGATGACGTAGTTGGTCAAACTGGAGTTTGGGAAGTAATCCCTTAATTTTAGGCTGTTACCACCGTATCTAGTATATGTAGTTTTTTGGGAGTTTATAAGGCTGAATGACCCATCAGGCATTCAGGAGAAATAGGGAAGGCCTACAAGAAACTTAAAATCAATGGTCAAGGTTTTTTTTTTTTTTTTTTTTTTTTTTTTTTTTTTTTTTTTTTTTTTTTTGTGTGTGTGTGTGTGTGTGTGTGTGTGTTTTTTTTTTTTTTTTTTTTTTTTTTTTTTTTTTTTTTTTTGTGTGTGTGTGTGTGTGTGTGTTAGCTTATTCACGAAGGTTCATTTCTTTGGATTATCATTACTAGTGGCCGCCAATGGATTTATACCCGCAAACTGTACTCGATAGTCTGACTTATAGTGTTTTTTTTTTCTCTTTCTCATACTTTAAAGAAGCAGTTTGAAAGCGTGTTACTACTAAACATGGTGAAATCTATATCTATCGATTTCGGATGGTTGGATTGTTGGAATCATTACTGGATATGGACAAAGACAAAAAGTAACAAGATTACGCACTTGGAAGTTCTTCATTGAGAGAATGCTTACTTTGACTAAAACAGCTTTGTGCTACTTGTCACTTATTATTTTTCAAAAGGATGATTGGCAATATACAAAATAACTTTGTTTAGTTTGTTTATACAGTGTGTTAATAGGCTTAACAGGAAGCCTCAATGGCAGTTTGTCACATTATCCATCACCGTTTAGGCTCCTTGTTTTTGTTAAAATTACGTTAGGTGGAGTTTTTTTCATGCAAAATTAATTGAGGTCAGAAGACATGCATATTTGACAAGTTTTAGATGACAGGAAAGCAAATGGTAAATCTAGATACTTGAGTTTTATAATTTTGAAGTTTAGGGATAAATTATACAGTTGGTGTCAAACCAAATGCGCGGTTATCAGGTTTATTCCGTTTTCTTCAGTGGAACACCCTAAGCTTGATTTTTTTCTAAATACAGAATAACACTGTAAGCCTGATGTCTTGTATGTTAGATGCTTATTGTTGAAACTTTTAGCCAAATTGATAGCTTTCCATGTATCATTAACACCCACAGAACGCTTTACAACTCATTATGAGAATTAATCTTGAGACAGACATTGACACTGACATTTGACATCGACACTAATGAAATAAAGCAAGACATGCTTGGTAGAACAAGACAAAATTCCCATGACTATCAAGTGCCTTTTAATAATAATAGAAATAGAAAGCGGAAGTCCTTTTATATTTTTGGTTTATCTTGTCACAACAGTATGTATGTGTTAATTTATCGCCAACCTAAGTTATTAGTCTCAATAACTGAAGTACCGCAATTAATATTCTACTATGGAATATCACGTTTTTCACTCCACTTTATTTGTTTAGCACTTGGGATGTCATATGGAAATAGTAAGTTAATATATTACATAATTTAGTGCCACGTCTTCAATGTGTGATATTCTGTTTATTAAAAGAAGCCCTAGAAAAAGGCATATATTGACTGTGCAATATATATCTAACTGCAGATCATTTTTATATTGGATTCTACATTTAGTTCTAGTTTCCTTGTGCATGCATTTAGTGTCATCCATCGACCTTCTTTGGTTGTTTTGCTGCTTTGCTTCCCGTTCTTGTTTTCATTTAATGATGAAAGTTCGCAATCTTGTATACACGTCTTTTAAGACATGTATAGGTGGGCCCCAAAAAAGTTTTAATGCAGCCTTTTATGTTCCGTAACCTAAAGATCTAGGATACTATGTTACAGTCTTTACTAACAAGCATAAACTTTCCATTAGAAAGATTAGTACTTTCCTAAGTTTTAGGGTACTACGCACCGACACTATGTTATGTGGTTATGCTCTATGTGCAGCTGCATCTACTAAATAAGATTGCAACACTAGTAGGCCGTATCAAACTTTACCGACTGTTTTATGATTGAAATGCCAAAAGTTGAAGTATAGGTTGTGAAATTGGGCGGGTTGGGCAAGGGTTAAAATGGTTGTGTACTTGTGTAGGTCAGATAGGCAAATTTTATACGGTTGGGTCTGGTCGGGTCAGGTTCACCCAAAACACCTTTGTTCAAAAACTAAATTTTAATCTTACCGATTTGATTGCGAAAATTTGAATATATTGATAATAATAGAAGATTTTGTAGAAACCAATTTAGGAAGTTATATGCATGAACTTATTAGACAGTATGCTTACATTCATATGATTGGTTTATGTTTGCAGGGAACTTTGTTAGATTAATTCATCTAACCGTATGCTTATGATCCTTGAATGATGAGAAGAAGTGCTAGAATGCTGCTCATTTCATTTAATCTGAGAAGTACAAACCGTTAGGTGAAGCAACATGACACTCCAGGACTTCTTTACCTCAGCCGAGTTTGAAGATGGGCTCACGACTCCTGCCCGAGTTAATGACCTTCTCGCTATTATGCAAAACGAAAAAGAAAATAATGGTACAGATATTGGTGAAGCAACCAAACAGTGGTCTGCTGTTGCAAACACTATAGCAACCACCGGGAATAAAGAGTGCCTTGATCTTTTCATTCAGTTAGATGGACTCTGGTTTATAAATAAATGGCTTAATGATGCGCAGAAGTTAACAAAAGATACTGGGAGTGAGGTTTCGGAAGAACTAATCATTGCATTGTTACGGGCACTCGAAAGGCTTCAGGTGGACCACCAGAGGTCGGTGGGTTCAGGAATTGGTGTAACTGTGCAGGGTCTTGTTAGTCATAGTAGTTTAGTGGTTCAGGCAAAAGCTAAAGCTCTTTGTGATACGTGGGGCCCGATTAAAGACATTGATGAAACACCAACAGATGTTGATGCTGCTGATACATCTCCACATGAAAATAAACATGAAAATAATAATGAAGAAAATGTGGAACAGTTGGTATCTACTGTTACCATTCAACAAGAAACAGATAAACAAGAGATACCAGCAACACAAGAAGTAGTCATGGAATCTGAAATGGAAATAAGTAAGGTTGAAAATGAGAAATCTGAATCAGAAAGTACCGCTTTAATGGGAAATGCTAATCCTTCGGAAGATGTGAAAGAGAAGCAAGAGATTGACCCTTTGACTTCAAATAGCGATGTTAACCATGGTATAGAGTCTGCTACAGATACTGATGTTAACCATGCTATTGAGGCTGCTACAAATACCGAAATGAAGGAAGATACAAGTGACAAAGATGAAGAGATGGTCGATGGTGAGGAATCACATTCTCCACACCATCAGAATACCATTATGGAATTCAATTCCATGACTGGAATTGGTGAATCTAGTGGTGGTGGTGGTGGTTTACAGGAATCTCCTGGTGCCGAGAACCTTAAATCGACATCAAACACAGATAGTGATGAAGGGGATGAAGCTGAAAAGAAAGATTCAACTGAGAGTGAAAATGATTCAGGAAGTCAAGGAAGTCATTCACGTTCTTCTTCTAAACGGCCAATGAAAAGTGATGATGGTGATTTGATTAGTAAGAGACCATCTGATATGGAACTGGATTATGGAATGGTGGATCCGTTAGAACTTGCTAGACAAGTTGCTAATGAAGTGGAAAGAGATGTTTCTTCCCGGGAAGAAAGTTGCAGTACTTCTACAAACGAAAATTTACATCAGTCCACTGGTATGGAAGTTTCATCTAAGCCTGAACCTGTGCCTGGACCCAAACCTGAACCCGCACAATCTCCGAAGGGTTCACCTAGTTCAGCCGTACCCATGAATGATGTAAAAACACTTGATATCCCAGTTGCTCAAATTCCTGAGGTTGCTCAAGAATCTGTGCATAGTCCTGAAAAGGGATTTTCTGGTTTTGATCTTAATGAAGAATTTCCTTCTGAAGAAACGGAAACCAATTGTCCAGTTGACCCCATTTCAACCCCAATCTCAGTTGTTTCTGCTTCCAGGGCGGCTGCAGCAGATGGACTACCGGTTGCACCTTTGCAATTTGAGGGTGCTCTCGGTTGGAAAGGGTCAGCCGTCAACAGTGCTTTTAGACGGATCCCTGAAGTTGAAAAGACATTTTCGTCCTCGTCCAGCCACAACAACTCAAACCAACGTTTGAATCAGTTTGAATTTGATCTGAATGTTTCTGAAGGCAGTGACGATAAAATGGAAGATTTCTTATCTCGAGACAAGATTGAAGAACCATCTAGACTGCAGTTGGATCTTAATAGTCTCGTGGACGGTGATGCTGGCATTATTTCATTGGACTGGAAACGTGATGGTCGGATAGCGTCTCTAAGACAAAATGGGCCCCAGAGTCCGTCTGTATCCTCGTCATCATCTTCAATGCAACCTTCTTATAAGAACATTGATTTGAACCTAAATGACCACTCAGTAACTCCACACAATACTTCGTTGGATAATTCGTTTCTCGGTAAGTTATTTAATAACAAACGAGACGAATCTGTTATATCCCTTTTTGGTACCCAAGTTGAGGTAAGCCGCAAGGATTATATGCCTCCTCATCATCATCCTCAGCCTAATGGAAGGATTCTAGAACCTTCAGTGGATTTCAGTTTGGGTCGACCTGGATCAGGTTTAGGGCTTGGACCTTCTATGCCTTATCCTAATCTACCTCCATATGGTTATGGCCACAATGGCTTTACAATGGGACCCATGTATGCACCACCCGGTGCAATTCCTTACATGGTTGATTCAAGAGGAGCTCCTATTGTACCATCCATTCCGCCCACCTTTTCTCAACCAACACAGCCGTTCCTCTTTAACATGGGTGGAGCTGGTGCACCATCTGGCTCAAATGGCGCGGGCCCATCACGGAGCAGCTTCGATCTGAACTCTGGCTTCATGAATGAAATGGGAAACCGGGAGAATAACGGGGGGTTGAGACAGTTTTTCAATCACAATCAAGCTTCTTCAAGTTCTGGTATTGGAGGGAAACGTGAAGAACCAGATGGCGGATGGGAGCTATTCCCAATTAACTACAAGCATCAACAACCACCATGGCAATAAAACGGTTTGTTTTTATTCTTGTTGATCTGGCTCCCTCTATCTTTCTTATCAGTTTTAATAGCCATAGTTATAGAGTAGGCAAGCTGTTAACTTTAGTTGGAGGGGCGTTAGTACAATCCGAATAAAAAGATATTTAGTGACTTCTTGGTCTTCGGAAGTCGGGATAGCGGGGAAGGATGAACCAGGTGTAATCTTATTCTTGAGATTAATTGGCAAAGAAAGTAGGTTTACAGTGATTTATTTCTTAATTTCCTTTTCAGAACTTTGTTCACATAGAGTTGTAATTTCTTCTCCATATATATCAAAGAAATTTAGAGATGTGGTTTGTTGACGTTTTTTGCTTCATGGGTTGCTATTGTTATTGCTTTACTATCTTTTTTGGAAATATGGCGTTGATGCAATTTGAGAGATTTGCATAAAAGGTGAATGGATGTTTTATATACCGATTTATTCCTGTTTTCTCAAATATGCGATCCCGTATGTTTGTGTACTTGTTTCTGAGCATATGTTTGTGTATGCATTGATTTGTTTTTTGTGTGCATATTTGGGTTGAGTAGTCTACAAATGAAAAGATGTGCCAAGTGGCTCGGACTGATTACGACTGCCTGCCATAGGACCATGACTAGTTTGTCTTGGTCTGAGATTTAACTTGGTAGACAGGCCTAAGGATCACTTGGGGCCGCCCAGTTTTTCATTAAAGCAAACTTATTTCAAAGTTCTCTTGGAGGAGCATGGATACCACATAAACTGGCTTCCCAGGTAAAAAACACTTATTTTTATTGAGAAACACATGTGTGGCACACATGAGGTAAAGGCGGCAAGGATTGAACCTGTGGCATCTACAAGGAAATTTATTTGAATGCGATTTTCAAGTTAGATAATTTCTTTCTTTGTCTTTCAGTCCCAATTTTTTTTTTTTTTTTTTTTTTTTTTTTTTTTTTTTTTTTTTTTTCATTGTGTGGATTCAGAGTTTTGTTGCTTTTTTGAGGTCGTGGTAGTTTTAATTCCAGGTTTTAACAATTATGGGAGTTTGTAACCGATTCTAATGACACTTGTAGGGATGTATATAATGTTGATACTTTTATCTCTAAACAAAGTGTCCATTTCCAAGCATGTGCCACAATGCTTCAGCAATTGCGTGATTCATGTTCTGAACCTCACTCAATATACTCTACATGGTTTGGCCTCAGTCATGTCTTTTATCGTTTTTCTTTTCTTCCCATGCATACATCTCACTTGACACTTTTGTTAACTTTTTGGCTCAGTCAAAACTAATGGCAACCTCTTGGCTAGTGGACTACCCTTATCCCCGCCGGGGTAATGCCTACTGGCGTAGCCTCACTCTATTATGGTACATTATGGTTTTTGATGCACCTTTGTATCTACTAGTATCATATAAAATACGCGTGTTTCACTAACAAGTTTTCAATTTTCCAAAATCAATAAGTTAAATGATCAAAACAAGGTTTTTTGTGCACACGCATTGTGGCGGGCTATAGTGCCTGTATTTTGTATTTTACAGTTTTGAAGTCCAAAAGACCAAATGATAAAAGTATGCAAAAAGTGATACATAAGCTTGGTTGAGTTACTTATTTGTAGGGTGGATGATATTATTTTTAAGGTACAAACAATTGTCGCATGCCCGGTTATGTTAACCATTTTAAACCAGAGAAATCTTAATCGAGTTCTGTCGTAGAAAAAATTCTTTAATTTTCTATTTCAATTTCTTTAGAAAAAGGGAAGGGTTTTTTATCCATAGAAAAGAGCTACTCCCTCCGTCCCATAAAAACTGTCCAGTTTGACTTTTCAGAGTCAAACTGGTTCAACTTTGACCTTAAATATTTTTTATGTGCTATATAATACTTGATGAAAAATTATACCAATGAAAAACACACTTAAAACTCAATCCATTCATATATTTTTCATCAAGTATTATATAATACCCACAAAAATAGATAAGGTCAAAGTTGAACCAGTTTGACTCTGAAAAGTCAAACTGGACAGTTTTTATGGGACGGAGGTAGTATAAATTTAGATAACGCGTTTAGATGACATTTTTTTAAGAAACTGAAAAATGCAAGGGGATGTAAAAGAATGAAAGGAAAAATATAGGAAATAGTAAAAAGCTCTTTCTTAAATTATAGTTAAATTTTAAAAAATGAGATTTTTATTATTTTAGAAAAATTTCTTAAAAATATGACTAAACCTTTTTCGTTTTTTCAGTTTCTAATTAGACATTTCCTAAAAAAAATGGAGTATTTTTCACAAACCAAACACACCCTAATTTTCTGTTTTCAACAGAATTTTCAGAAAATACCGATTTCAAACATGTTTTTTACTATATTTTAAATTTCTTTCCAAAAATCTTTCCTTTCTCCAGCTAAACACAATCATAAATTTTAACGGAGTAAAACTTGACAGTTACAAGAATAAAGCTCTACCGTATAAAAGTAAAACTACGTGCCACTAAAGTATACATTACTCAAAGGTTGACTAAAGAGAACACTGATCAAAAGTATTGGTATTACTATAAAAAAACACACAACCACCCCACAAGTTAGGGACTTTATTTAATTTTCAGCCGTCCATGAATAAACAATGTGATGCTCGCTAACTTTGAGGGCCATGAATTTGATTTCCTCACCCTATCAATGGTTATGATTATGGGCAAATCTTGTCTCCTAAGAATGCACAAACTTCCTTATAAAATTTTGTAGGGTCTTTGTGCAGGCCTTTTTGTCACCTAGGCTTCTCAATTGTTCTTGTCTCATACTCGGTATACTTATTTATTGGCCGAAACACATATTAGTATTCGAATTTGGCAAACTGGATCATCCAGTACCCTGAACTTTTAAAGATGTAGAATAATACCCTGAACCTTGTGGAAATGACTGCTTTGATTGCATAGATGGATACCTCGTTTGAAAGAAAGTTGGGTGGTGTTGAAGTAAAAGCCTGTTCTCCGGATTACTAACGGAAAGTCCAGTCTTCTCCTTCAATGCGACCAAGCTTCAATGTGAGAATGAGGATATGCTCTAGGCCGAAAGGGACAGTAATAAATGTGAGTAATGCGAGAGAGTGTGTGTGTTGTGAACATTCAATGGGTGGGGGTATTTATACTACCCACTCTTGATACCTGTGTGTACCTGCAAACAGTACTCGTCGTACAAGTGAGCAGTGGTCGTAGGTACTTGTGAACAGTGCCGCCACCCTATACCTGTGCTAGTATGTAAGTGTCAGATCACGTGCTCGATATGATCCCTGAATATATGAGAATGCGGTGCACGTGGGCGCTTTGCTTTGATCCTTCGGTGAGTAGATTTCATGTACCTAAAAATCTTATCGGAAGTACCCAAAACTCACTGTAAACTTGTTTTGATCACTTATAGTAACTTTTTAAGTCTATTACAAGTTATTTTTTAGAAAATACCTTGCGAGAAATACCTAAAACTCACCGGAAATACAAAAAACTTGCCGAAAATAACTAAAATTTGTCAGTAATGCCAATCCGATTAATCACCGATTAATCCCGCCTAAACCGATTACAAGCTACAAGGTGGTCGACCGCCCGACTACCGATTCGCGATTTTTGCAACCTTAGATGTGACAATACTCTCTTTTGGGTGCATAGATGGGCCAGAGATTTACAGAAAAGTTCCTTAGACTGTTTAGATTAGAGAGTAGGAAAGGGGTAACAATAGCGGAGAGAGGAGTATGGATGGAAATGGATGGGAATAGTCGTATGAATGGAACTTATGTCTTCATATTATATTATTAAATGTTTATTTGAAATAATTTTTAAATCAACTTATAACTAATTATACTAGATTTTTTTTTTAATTTTTTTTAAATTTAACTATGTATATGAAAAAATAAATAGTTAAATTGTTATGGTTTCAAAATTATTTGAAACAAACATTTAAGTATATAATGCGGATATCTATATAAGTGTAGTAAATTCACTTCCTATAAAGTGTTGTTTCAAATATATATATATATATATATATATATATATATATATATATATATATATATATATATATTTTCAATAAATAAATATAATATAATATTAATTAAAAAAAATTAACTAAATTTTAAAAAAAAATTATGATTAATTATCCCAAATTTAACTGTAAATCATTTAAATTACATTAAGCCTTAGTAAATTCATTTGTTAGCATAAATTATTGAGTTAATTTAGCATAGGATAGTAGTAATTCTCATTTGCCAAGTTTGGGATATTATTCTACACACTTAAAAGTTTAGAGTACTAAATGATCCAATTTACCAAGTTCAGAGTATTAATCTGAGTTTTGGCCTTATTTATTCGGTATGAGATGAATGGTGTGATTTGAAAAGATAAAGAAGAATACAATGCAAACTATTGACATAAACCATCCGTCTCAGTGATGATTTATGCCAAAAGTTAGCAAAAGATCAAGACCACTGTTTTCGCTAGACTTTTGACCTCTTAGTAAAGTTGTATGTCAATAGTTCTTTACATGATGAATGGTGTTTTTATCAAAATGAGCAAACCATAAAGACGAATTTGCGGAGGAGTGTTTTCTCAGATAAATCTATATATGAGATTCATCGACCAGTTTAATTAAGCTAGAAGCGTCGGGGTCTTACCCGTAAAGTTTACTACTAGTTGTTGTCTACGATTCACAAAGGTCTTCCATGATTCTTTATAAGAAAGTAAAAAATATACTCATATTTTACATGAAAGGCTATGTAAGAGTTTATGTTGTAGTTTGAATTTTTTATTTTGATTATTATAATACATAGTAATGATTGAGCTCATTGTGTAAAAATAGGTGATTAACGGGATGTTTGTTGTCACAAGCTCGGTTTGTAGTTAGTAACTTGGTACCAATTAGACCATATGATCGGATATTTACATAATAATATGATAAAAGTACCCATATATAGTGGCGACTGATTGGTGAATTAAGTGTAGGCACCGAAAGCATTAGGAAATAAAAAATACACCAATTTGAAGGTGCTGATTCTGATTTTATTCTCCAGAAATATGATCATGGTGTAATGTCACCTGTAAAATGTAAAGTGCTAATAATCATAATCTGCTTTTGGACCTAGGACAAAATCTAGGCGTGCTGGAAATTGGGTTTATGCATTGCATTGCATGTGCTAGCTGCTACAAAGTTTTATGAGTATGTTTGACGTAATGGACTAGGGCTCTAAGGCCGGGGCTGGGCTTATATTATAAGCCGAAGCTGGATTTATATTTTTATAAAGCTGTTTGTCGAATTAGTTGAAACTGAAGCTTATTTGTAAATTCATATAAAAATACATCAAATTAAATTCAGATATTTTTTCGGCTGTGATAATCCATTATATTTTGAAGGATATTTAAGTAATTTAACTAGCTATAAGCCTTCATAAACCCCTTTCAATTGGCTTAGGCTTATAAAGACTTATAGTTTATAGAAGTTTTTATAAGTCTGTGTAACATATAAAATTTATTTTAAGACAGCTTATTTTAAAAGTTTAACCCTACGTGAGCCTCATATAAGGCTCACCCAAATACAACCATAAGTGTTAAATTTGTCAGATTTATCGGTTAATAATTGCCAAATGTAGCTTATTTTTCTAATACGTGCAATGGTGGAACAAAAACTAAAAAGAATAGAACTGTAATATAAGGGTTTTAGTTAAATTAGAGTTTACTTTTTACATTTTTAGAGAAATTAACACTGTGAAGTACAATTCTATCAGGTTTTGTGGAATTTGGCGGCATTGGTTAACTCTTTAATTGTCGATTTGGTCATTGGGCTTTGACGTTAAACACGACAACTATAATTTGTTACTATAATTAAACATGTCGACAGACCACGTGTTTGACTTTGCTTTTAATTCGTTTTACCTAATTTTTGTGCCAACTAACAAATGACACGTATCACACAATTAGTTATGAAAATTTTTAGAAGACTAAATACATTCGAGTCGAGTTATTCTACAAACAAAATATTCCTCACATATAAAAGGACTCATCCTCACCATCTATCTATAAAGAAAACAAATTGTTGAGATTAAAAGCATTTTAATATTTCACCCATTTTTTATAATTTAAATATCTCTTAAACCGTTAATCATTAAGCGAAAATAATTACATCATTGCGACGGGCATTTAATTATCTTTTTATAGACGGGCACTTTGATATACTTTCGAAAAAAAAAAATCATTTTTTTCACGTTTCTTTTTTTCGTGGCCGAAAAAAAATCATATATGATTTTTTCGGCCACGAAAAAAAACGTGAAAAAAAACGAAAAAAAAAATTTGTCGAAAATATGTCAAAGTGCCTATCTATAGAAAGATAATTAAATGCCCGTCGTAACGGTATAATTTTTTTCGCTTAACGATTAACGGTTTGAAAAATATTAATATTTGGAAAAAAAAAGATGAAAGTGGGTTTTTTAAATTGTTGGGATTAATCTCATCCATTAGATCAAATAAAGATGGAGGGTGGAGATTAGTCCCTTGGTATGTAAAAAAAGTTTGGTACTCAAATGATCTTTGCTCAATACATAAATATATACTAGTACTAGGCATGCAGAACCCGTGCTACGCACATGTTTTGAATTTAATTGTTAATCGCGTATTCTTTATTGGCGAGTGTTTGCTTAATCATTGTTTAGTATGTTATATGAAACGTTTTAACTTTCTTGTATAAAAATTTAAAAATGTTTGATGTTGCTTTGTTTTTGTGGGGTTGTATTTTATAAATGGGCTTTTAGTTATTAAGTTGTGATAGCTTTATTTCTTTTGGCCTATTACTTGTTTGCATGATAAAAAAATGGCTTTATTTCTTTTGGTCTATTACTTAGCCCTACAATACTTGTCCATTAATGGTTTTTGCATAGTAATATGAGCACACTGGGTCTATCTAATTAGCCATAGTTTAATGTGCGTTAAATATTTTCTTTATTAAATTTGTAAATTAAAGTTTGTATAATAATGTATATATAATAATGCCACATAAACTGTATAAAAATCGTTACAAATCTTTTTAGCTTCATCTAATTTTATTGTACAACTAATTTTATTGAAAGTTAATATTGAAGTCTAACTAATATTAATAAATTTTATCAATAAGCTCAATTCTAAATAGCTAACCAAATGAATATTAATTAACAAACTATTAATAATTCTTAAAACATTTGGACTCCACTATTATGTCTTAAACTTATTATTTTTTTAATTTATAAATGGGTTTGAGCAAAAATTATGTTTTTTTTTTTTTTTTTTTTTTTTTTTTTTTTTTTTATATTCATTATTCAAGTTACATGCTTACATAAACTAATCATGCTAAAAAGTATCAGTTAATCATTTAAATGTTGCTTTACATACATGCTCGTGCATATTTTCTTTAATTAATTCCCACATGTGAGCTACATCAATAGAAAACACACATAAATTACTTGTATATGAAAATGTATTAACATAATAAATATATCTACATATATTGCATTAGGTTAAATCATTAATTATTCTTACAACCTTTTCAACTTGATCTTAATCTATAACCGACTTTTAATTCTATACTAATTACTAAATATTATGTGATTAATTCCGGCAAGCCTTGCATTTCAATCCCGATGTTGTATATACTTCACATTAAATGTACCGATTTTGTTTTTTGATAAAAATTTGAACTTTTGTTTATGTTTAAAACTCAACTTTTTTATTTGATATATAATTTACAAACGGCTTTAATTCAAAATTATGTATTTTTTCCTTTCTATTCATTACTCATTGTGATATTTTTAATATGTCGTATTTTGCTATTATGGCAAACTCATTTAACGGGCGTAAATATTGGTTTCTCACTAATGATTCTACATATAGAAAAAGAAAACACTTTGCGATGCGCAGACCTTCTTCTTTTCAATAATAATTCAATTGCACACGATAAATTCATTCTAATACTTCTCAAAGAGCATTCGAAAGCAACTACTTATATAAACTAATCACGCTAAAAAGTATCATTTAACCATTTAGCTAACCAAATGAATATTAATTAACACACTATTAATAATTCCTAAAACCTTTAGACTCCACTATTATGTCTTAAACTTAATTTTTTTAATTTACAAATGGGTTCGGGCAAAAATTATGTACTTTTTCTTTTATATTCATTATTCAAGTTGCATGCTTAAATAAACTAATAACCCTAAAAAGTATTATTTAACAATTTAAATGTTGCTTTACATGCATGCTCGTGCACATTTTCTTGAATCAATTTCGTACATGTGAGCTACATCAATAGAAAACACACATAAATTACTTGTATATGAAAATGCATTAATATATATATATATATATATATATATATATATATATATATATATATATATATATATATATATCCCTAACATATATAAAGCACAAGCTTGATTTCTAATTTTAGAAGACAAAAAAAAAAAAAAAAAAAAAAATTCCTTAAAACTAAAAAAAAAAAATACACCTGTCATTTACTTTTTAAATAGAAAGATTGCACAATTTTGGGGAAGTAAATATCGGAAGAAAAAGTCCAAGCAACAATTGAAAGCACTGGCTCCTCCTAAACCAACCAGTCAACCGGGTGTAGTTGATAGGCTCACTTGGGAGAAAAAGTCAAGTGTTTTAAAATCCGTGGAAGTACAGGGAAATGCCCGGGTCGTTAAGTCCCAACGAGATTGAAATTGTATTTTGAACGTTTGTGGGAATGAGTGATACTGAGGACAGTAACTAATAAAGATTTGGATTTGATTATGCTACTGATTACTTGGTATTTGAACAATTGGAACAATATTAACAATTATGGAAACACAGATATGATTATAAGTACACAAATTGGAAATCAGATATGATTACAGACAGAAAAAGGTGAGTTTTAAACAATTTAAAACTACAGGGGGTGGAAATGAAAATTTTACAAACTTAATTATTAAAAGAAAATTAAATTAAAAAGAAAATTATTATTTTTTGATTATCTTATTATTTAAAAAACTATTTAATTATTTAATTTAAACTATTTAAATTATACTAAAAAGATTTATACTACAAATTTTAACTAGAAAATTGTAAAATTAATTTCTAAAATTCTAAAATGACTTAAAATAAATTTAAAAATTAAAAATACCTATTTTTGTCTTTTTGTGGATTTTCTATTAATTAAATACCAATTATATTAATTAACTATTTTAAATAATTTAAATTACTAATAATACTAAAAATGACTTAGAAAATTAAATAAAAATTTATAAATCTAATTAACCATCTCAGGAATCCTAAAAAATTATAAAAAGTTTATAAAAATTATATTTAGACTATTTTACTAATTATTAACTTATTTATTAATTAAAATCTAATTTAACTAAATTAATTAAGAAAATTAGAAAATAAACAGTAGAAATAAAGAAACTATTTTCTAAAAATACTTAATTATTTATAAAACCTAGGAAAAATATGAAAAGATACTGTTATTAATTAAAAATTAATAAAACTATTTAATTACTAATATTACTTAATTATTTAATTAAACTAATATTAATTCTAATAATTACTAAATTAAAAGAGAAAAATCTAGAAAAATTACTGAAAATACTTTAAGATGAAAGAAAATTAAGTAAAATATAAAAATGATGAAGTGCTTAATAATAAGCTGAAAAGAAAAATTAAAAAATAAATCCTATTAAATAGAAGCTATCACTATTTTTAAAGTTGGTTTTTGTTGGTTTTTCTTTTTGAGACCTAATTACCTACTGAAAACAAACAACTTTTATGAAGGACTTTGTGGTGTGGCTTATTAATAAGATGTGTGCACCCCCAAGTGCTTAACAGTGAGTATATTAGCTTATTAGGACTTGTGGATTTTTGAAAAAGCTATCAAATGGACAAATAAGCCAAAACAGATGGATAAAAACTTGAAATAAGCAAGTGGAATCAAAATAAGCACATGAATAAGTTGTTAGAACCAAATAAGCACTTATACAAAACACTAGGCCAAAACAGGCCAAACACAAGGACTTTGGACCTCTGTGGGGACCACAGGCTTGATTGGAAGTCCAATATGAGACTTGTTCCTAAAAGCTACTCAGAAGAGCTTTTCAAAAAGCTAGGATATAAGCCCTGGGTCTAGGGGTGTTATCGGGTCGGGTTGTCGGGTTATCGGGTGTATCGGGTCGGGGTGTATCGGGTTTTGGACTAAAATAATATAAACCGCAACCCGACCCTATAAGGATTCGGGTTATCGGGTTCGGGTCTTATCGGGTTATGTTATCGGGTCAATTCGGGTTGACATAATTTTTATACAAAGAAAAAATATCAAGCCATTTTAGTTGCGTTTGATCTGATAGAGAAACAAAATAAATTGAATAAGAAGCAAAAAGTAACAAACAACATTCTAAACAATAACAAATGTTATTCATCAATTCTTCTCTAATAATCTGTAGGATGGAAACTGTATATTTAATCGAAAATAGGTGGGCTTATAGTATCTCAACAATATTACCACTTATATCAATGAAAGTGGACACTTACATCTTTGTTGCATTTAACGACTTAAGAGTCTGATTATTCAATCACATTAGCATTACATGTGAAAGAGCAATAATATTCATTAAAAGTCTTGAAGAATTTAAAACGTTTTTCTTTGATTTGTATGAAAATCCAACAGTAGCCAAAGTGAAAGGTTTCTATAAAAGTGAAAGGGACCCAAGGAAGCAAATACCACATGACTAAACACACAGCTTCAATACTCACTGATTGGGTCTAAACCGTCAGATATTATTGACCAAGGTCAACAAGTCAAAGGCAGCCTAGAATCAATACTCTGTGGATAGTATAGTGTTTCCCCGGGTCGTTAAAGTCCCAGCGAGATTGAAATGGTGCTTTGGAAATCGTTTTTGAGGAAGTGGCACTGAGGACAGTAGCCAGATGATGTGGAATTGATATTGCTACTGTTATTTTGGTATTTGTACACAGATATAATATTCACAAAAATCAGATAACAGATATATGCACGTATTCACAATTCAGATTTACGTAATCGGACTGAAAAAGTGGGATTTTGATTTTTTAACAAACTACAGGGGGTGCTTTTGATACTTTTTGAAACTTAAAATTTAAAAATGAAAATGAAATTATAAAAGTGATTAAAATACTATTTAAATATTATTTAAATAATTAAACTATTTAAAATCTAAATTAAAATCTAATTTAAATAAACTAATAATTATAACTATTACAAATTAAACTAAAAATATGCAAAAATAATTTCTAAACTTAAATTAGAACTTGAAGAAAGTATAAAAAAAATAAAAATAAATATTTTTGTCTTTTTATGGGTTTTTTATAAACTAAAAACTATTTAACTTAATTAAACTAATTAAACTATTTTTAATTTCTATTAATACTAAATTAACTTAGAAAATTAAGATAAAATTTATAAAATTACTTAACCATCACAGGAATCCTACAAAATTATAAAAACTCTAAAAATTAAGTTTTGAGATTAATCCACTAATTATTTACCTTTTAATTACTTTAATCTAATTTAAATAATTAAAATAAGAAAAATAGAAAATGAATAGTAGAAATTCAAAATATATTTTCTAAAAGTCTATTATATTATATTATAGCTAGGAAAAATTTAAAAACTAAGTTTTACTTTATAAAAACTAAATATGATATTTATTACTTAATATTAATTAATAATAAAGAAAACTAAAATTAAATCTAATAAATACTAAATGGTAATATAAAAATCTGAAAATTTTACTAAAAATACTTTACTATATAAGGTATTTAATAAAAATATAAAATTGACAAGTACTTAATAAAAATCTAAAAATGCAAAATCAAATTTAAATTACATTAAATAGAAACTATCATTTAATTTTAAATTAACTTTTTTTGGATTTTTCTTTTACAAACTTATTTTATACCTAAAAACAAAGACTTTTTGTAAAAACAACGTATTTGTAGCTAAAAATTAAGCACTGTGCACCCCCTTATCTTAATCAGTTGACTTTTGTTGACTGTTTGGGCAAATGAGCTCAAATGAGCTTGTGTGGGTCCCAATATGGATAATCAGGTACAAATAAGTACAATGGACTAGAATAAGCCAGAAACAATAAGCACAAAGCACAAATAAGCTGAATTAATCAAAATAAGCACTTTGGAACATGAGATTAAACACAGATTGGGGACAAACTTTAGGCTTTGATTTAGGTGGGGTCCACAGGTCTAGGGGTCAAACAATGGGTCAAAAACCCAAGCCTACCAGGAGGGGGGTTGAGTGAGACCAAGTTATGGTGTTGGGACCCACTAGGATGGCCACAAACCACCACTAAAGTGGTGGTGGTGGAATGGGTAACTGTTGTGCAGGGCACACAGTAAGCCTGCAGCCCTCTTTGGAGGGTTGTGGGGCCCACAGCTAAAATCTTAAAAATCTAATGATTATTGAACTGTAAAGCTGAGGTGGTAAGCTACAAATACTCAAAAGCTCATAGTCTGAATCACCATACAAAAATCTATAAAAATCCTTGAAGTTTTGAGATTTTCTGACTAAGAAAACTTTGACTTTTGAAATTTTTAACTAATGTTGACTTATGTGAACTTAAGACCTAATTTAATGACTAAACTTAATGTAATAAACTAAAATAAGGCTAAATTGAACTAATGTAACAGCTTATCTACTGATTTGGGTGGATTTGGAATCACCAAGACCCAACAGTGGTCTGCTAAGGGCAAATGGTGATGATTTTGACTCTCCAAGCTCAGGGGTGTGTTTTTATTGTTTTCCTAACCTAATTAGCTCTAGTAAAACTTGTTTGGACTAAAAACAACAACAAAACCACACTGAAACTCAGTGAATTCCCAAGAACCAAACACCCCTTATTGTTGACTGAAATGAGATTTTCAAAGGATTTGGGTGAATTAAACCATGAGACTGATTCATATGGCTGCAATGTGATATAATGAGTTTGGATAACACAGAAGCAACCACAACAACGCCAAAAGGCAAAGATACAAACCTATCCACAATGGCAGTTAACTAGGAATGCTATTTAAGGTTTAACAAAAATATAATAACTAAACTTGGTTATGTCTAACTAGCTAAAATAAACTAGAATAAGCAATTAAAATAAGAGAATTAGTACTTAGCAAGCCATAATACAGTAAAACTCAAAAAACTTGGAAAGTGAGACTCACATTGTGCAGTCCTTCCCAAACCAATTGAACCAAAGACCACAACTGCCCTAATGTTTTCCACAAAGCAACTAAACCCAAAGCAATCCATTCTTGACCCTGCTTATTGATTTCTTCATCATTTCCACATTTTTTTGAATTTTCATTGATTTATTTGTATTTTTAGGAATTTTAAGTTAAACTGAATTTAAACTTTCAAAGCTTATAAAAGCTCAAAAGTAAGCTATGCTACCTCCAAATGATCAGTAAACAAGAGCTATTAATAATTTAAAAGCTAAGATGAGGTTTTTAATAAAAATGGTAAAAACTGATTTTCAATACAAGACTTTAATTCAACTCCAAAGGAACTTACTTTTACAATAAAAACCTGGATTACAACTGTTTGAACTTTAAAATTACAATTGAAAGAGGGATTAAACTACCTACGATTACATTAAACTAACACTAATCTAATAATTGCTCTCTTTGGCTCCTTCTTCCCTTTATAGCATCCATTTGAGCTCTGTGGGTCCCACTGGGCATTTCCCATCAATAATATAGCCACTTGGATCACTTTTGCTCTTTCTCCAATCTTGGCGGGAAATCTCTTTTTTAAGCAAATTGGGACTGAGGTTGCAATTGGGGGGTGGTGGGATGTGATGGGTGTCTTGGGGTGTGGAAATGGCAGGGATAAGGGATGGTGGGTGAGACAGAGGTGCAAGTGGTGATGGTGGAGGTGGTATTGCAGAGGGGGAAATGGTGTTGGGGGGAAGAAAGTGGTATTGACTGGTATTTTGACCGGGGTCAATCGTTGACCTCTGGGGTAGATTGGACTTGTTTTAGATGGGCTGGGGATTAGGTTGGGCCATTGTGTTTTATTTTTGGAGTTGGTTTTGTAGAAATACATTAGGTCCGTTTGGTATTTCTAGTGCAACATTAGGGACCAATTTTGTAGTTTCCTAAGAATTGAGGGGCAGGTTGTGTAATGTTTTCAAAATTAATCAAGGGATCAAACTTGCCATGTCTCAATAACCCGAGGACCACAATTGTAATTTTTCACTTTTATACTTCCAGGGGTATTTTCTGCCAAAGTTGCAAAGTTCAGGGACCAAGAATGTAATTTCACCAAAATTTCTAAACAAGGACCAAACCTGCCATAAGAGATTAGTAAAAGGACAAAATTTGGTTTTCTCAAAGTTTTAATATCCCAGGGACCATTTTTGACAATTTTCCAAAGTTCAGGGACTAAACTTGACATTTTGTGAAAGTTTGCACCAAAGGATTATTTGTGTAACTTTTTGATTCAAAAGGACCTTTGGTGACATTTTCAAGTTTATAGAACAACCAGGGACTAGATTTGACAACTTTTGAAAGTTGAGGGACTGAAACTGCCAATTATGCAAACTTTGTGCGTTTTTCATCTGTTTTTGATATTTTTGCATTTGAAACATGTAAAACACTTTCTTGGGATATTTTCACTATTTTGATGCAATATTGAGTGTTGTTGGATGTTTTGGCAGTTCAGATTGGTATAAAATGATGAGTATTTACACACTCATCAATCCCCCACACTAAAACATTGCTAGTCCCTAGCAATCTTTTGAGAAAAACTTGATGGATTTGAAAAACTCTTTACCAAAAGCCATTACTTCTGGAGTAGCCAGGTGTAAGAACTGTGGCATACCTGATAACCTTGTGATTTTGAGCAAACCACCAGCTGTCAACGGATTTGATTAGTCTTTACCAAAAGCCGTTTGCTTCTGGACTAGCCAGCATCTTGATGGACTAAGTCAACATCTTGGTGAGCTGATTACCAATTATGGATTTTCCATGGCCTTTACCACAAGCCATAATCTTGCGGGCTAGCCAACTCATTTGTTTTTGGGGAGTTGAGGAACCATACAATTTTGGGCAAATTGCAAGCCGTCAACGGATTTGAGATGTCTTTACCAAGAGCCGTTTGCTCCTGGACTAGCCAATCCCTTTGTCATTTAGACTTTGGCGGACTGATTACCACAAAAAATTTTGAACTTTAGTGAAAAATTTTTGAAAAATTTTGGTCAAAAATGGGGGTACTAGATAGTAAAATGTGATAAAATTCGCTAGAATAGCGAATACCCCCCACACTTAGGATGAATATTGTCCTCAATATTCAAAGTCCCGGCTATTATGCCGACTCTTGGAACGTAAAAGGAGAACATACAAGCTAAATGTGGAAACACAATTTTGTTTTTCACTTTTGTAATCATAGCATGGGGGACTCCCCCACACTTAGGGTGAAAACCCTATAAGTATGCTACTGTTTTTGTTTACCGAGTCGCTAGCTTGACTCGACCCCGAATTCATTAGTCCTTGGGGAAGCATGATGTGGAAGAACTTTCATTCAAGATGTTTGGATAAACATTTGAAGCACGTGAAAGTTCCACACCGATGAGACATAGTCCCGGCTCAAGATAATGATACATGAAAATGCCGGGATCAAATATAGTGTTCTCACTCCCGAAGGAGTGAAGAACAGGAGAAGTCACCCTGTAGGTGAAGAAAAGGAAGAAAACCATGATGAAAATTATGATAAGATCTTCTTCCTCGAAGGCAGGCTCATTAGCCTGATTTTGGATTTCAAAGGTTAAGCTTGAAAACATCCCGGGAGGGTGGGTGGGAATTTGCAAATTCTCATGATTGAGTGCATCTCCCCCCGGGTCATCATACTCCGGAGGAGTCATGATATGAGTGATTTCACAGGAGAACTCATCAAATGTGAATGAATCATATTCTGAATTGATGTGCGTGAGTTCACAGGAGAACTCATCGAAGGTAAATGATTCATAATCGGGGAGAGAATTATGAGAATGAGAAGTGGTACTGCCACTAATCTTCTCTCCCATAGGATCAAAAGTAAAGGCTTCAAATTCTGGTATAGGGTCATCGGAGAGAATGTCACTATCCTTTATGGGGATAGGAGATGAAATAGGTTTCTCTTTGAAAGCCTCGATTTTAGAAATGAGGAGATTGACTTTCACTAATGTAGCACGAAGTGCTTCATCTTTGATTTCAATGTCAATCTCATCATTCTCTTCTTCTAAGCTAACTAGCTCAGAAGGTAATCCTTCCACGTGACTGATGTCTCCAGAAGATAAAGAGTTTTCATCAGCATGTGAAGTACTAAGCTCGATGTTGGGATTAGAGTTTAAAAGATTTTCAGTTTCTCCCATATCGGCTTCGAGATCAAGGAGACCATCATCATTTCCCAATGGAATTGGATTGATGTGAGTAAGTTCGTTTGTGAACTCCTCAATACGAGGGTCAACATCCGAATGAGGCAATGGTGCCTCCTCATACTCAACTTCTCCATAAGATGTACAATCATCATTAAAATCGGAGAAAGTCTCAAAATGATCTTTTGGATTTTCAGGGTGAGCAGGTAGATCACACACCTGATCAAAAGTTCCCTGTGACTCTCTTGGGATTGGGACAAGGATCTCAGCACTAGACTTTATTAATTCGTCCGATTCCTTATTAGGAACAATGCTAAGATGCTCATCCCCCATGATTAGAGAGTGAGTGTGAACTTCGGGTGTGATAACAACAGACTGATGGAGTTGAGAAGGACTAGCAGTCATGGTTTCTACAAGTTCCATGATTTCTACTGCTAGTGATTCAATCATATTCTTTTCTCCCTGTATTTCAACTGAAGCAGTTTCAACTGAAGTTGAATCAAGAGGTTTCTCAGATACCTTTGGGATTGGAACAAGGTCATTAATTTCCTCAAGAGGATTTCTTTTGACTTCCTTGTCCCCCATTGGCAAGATATCTGAAGTTTTCTTAGGTTTTACCTCTTGAAATGGCTCATCCTCATCACTTTCATCCTCAAAATAAAATGAGTTAACAGGAGGCTTTTGTTTTCTAAGAATCAAATCCTTAAGACAGTTTATACTATCTTGAATGGTCTTGTTGAATTGAGTTTGATTCATAATAAATTCAGCTCTTGCTAACTCGTCCTGAGACGGTGGTTGAGGGTTTGTGTATTGTGAGGGCTGGTTAAAACCAAATTCATGATTGTTATAAGGAACCTGTTCATAGACAAACCGATCCCTAATTTGACAATCAGAGCTGTAATGAGGGCCACCACAATACTCACAACAGTAAAACTGTTGAGTCTGGCTTGGTGTATTTTGATACGAAGCATTATTGAGATTTGGATAATATGATTCTTGCTCGTATGAATGTGATGGGTAGTTGGAAAAATTTGAGGAGTTGTTAAATGAGTTTTGATTAGGATCATAAGCAAATGAATTACTCGACCCACAAAACAAACAACTCCCGTCACGAATATCGTTACCACATTGTACACATGTACACCAACGACATGGGAAACCGAAAAGTGCTCACCACAACCAACACAAGGAATAAAAGCCGGAGGTGGGACAAGTGGTGTGCTCTTAGAGCTAGCAATTTCCACCACTTCCGTTATAGTCTCGGGTTTTTGTTTTTGATAAACGTGAAGATTGGGTAAGTCGTTCTTTTCAGTCACTGCCCTAAGCTCAGTACGTTTGCTTGACAAACTTTTAACCGTAAACCGTGAAAGGTTAGGATCAATTCTTGACAATTTAGGAGCAATAGTGAGCTTAGGGAAAGTACCGGGTCCTTTGTCATCCCGGTTTCATGATCCCTTTCCCTCACTGGAGAGGGAATAGGAATCGATGGTCCATCATAATCAACACGACATCTCGATATCTTTGACAAGGCCATAAGTTTTTCAATGTTGCTCTCATAGGCCCTTTGTTCAAAGAAATCGTCATTGAGAGATGTCATTAGAATCAATTATGGGACAAGTGGAAGAAGGTAGAATCAAAAGGATAGAGGGTAAAGGGATGAAGAATCAAAAAGGTGAGAGGGTAAAGGTGAATATTTTTGGTATTTTCGGGAAACATGTTTAGTGCACATGCACCAAAAACAATTTTTCAAAACAAAATCGAGGCAAAACCACAGTGAACTTAAACCAGAAATCACAAGTGAATGGCTTCTTTAAAAAAGGTACACCACTCACAGGGATATAAAGGCAAGTTTTAATCTTAAGTTTAGGAACTTATTATGGGTTTATTAATTAATTTGAAAAACTGCTTTAGGCTTATGGGTGTGTGTGCAGAAAACTTGGGAAATATTTTTGGAACTGATTCGTTAACCGAAATCGTCCCTTTAAGATTACTCGCAGGCTGGCGGGAGGAAAGAATGGATTCCTCTTCAGTTCGCAATTTAATGTCAGAACTTACCTTAAACCAACTGTTTCAGGTTATAATCTTAAAGAACACGAAGTAATTTAACTTCACAGTTTGTTTTTTATTGTTTTTAATTTTTTTGGTGTTTCTCAACACTTCAGGAGAAGTGTTAATGAACGTTTTTTTTTTGATATGATTATATTTTTACAAAAACTTTTTACAAATTTGTGTGAAATTTGTACAGGGAGGGTTTTGAAAACCACTAAACTTAAAATGATTTTGTAAAACACGCAACAACCTCCCCGGCAGCGGCGCCAAATTTTGATTGGGTCTAAACCATCAGATATTATTGACCAAGGTCAACAAGTCAAAGACAGCCTAGAATCAATACTCCGTGGATAGTATAATGTTTCCCCGGGTCGTTAAAGTCACAGCGAGATTGAAATGGTGCTTTGGAAATCGTTTTTGAGGAAGTGGCACTGAGGACAGTAGCCAGATGATGTGGAATTGATATTGCTACTGTTATTTTGGTATTTGTACACAGATATAATATTCACAAAAATCAGATAACAGATATATGCACGTATTCACAATTCAGATTTACGCAATCGGACTAAAAAAGTGGGATTTTGATTTTTTAACAAACTACAGGGGGTGCTTTTGATACTTTTTGAAACTTAAAATTTAAAAATGAAAATGAAATTATAAAAGTGATTAAAATACTATTTAAATATTATTTAAATAATTAACTATTTAAAATCTAATTTAAATAAACTAATAATTATAACTATTACAAATTAAACTAAAAATTTGCAAAAATAATTTCTAAACTAAAATTAGAAATTGAAGAAAGTATAAAAAAAATAAAAATAAATATTTTTGTCTTTTTATGGGTTTTTTATAAACTAAAAACTATTTAACTTAATTAAACTAATTAAACTATTTTTAATTTCTATTAATACTAAATTAACTTAGAAAATTAAGATAAAATTTATAAAATTACTTAACCATCACAGGAATCCTACAAAATTATAAAAACTCTAAAAATTAAGTTTTGAGATTAATCCACTAATTATTTACCTTTTAATTACTTTAATCTAATTTAAATAATTAAAATAAGAAAAATAGAAAATGAACAGTAGAAATTCAAAATATATTTTCTAAAAGTCTATTATACTATATTATAGCTAGGAAAAATGTAAAAACTAAGTTTTACTTTATAAAAACTAAATATGATATTTATTACTTAATATTAATTAATAATAAAGAAAACTAAAATTAAATCTAATAAATACTAAATGGTAATATAAAAATCTGAAAATTTTACTAAAAATACTTTACTATATAAGGTATTTAATAAAAATATAAAATTGACAAGTACTTAATAAAAATCTAAAAATGCAAAATCAAATTTAAATTACATTAAATAGAAACTATCACTTAATTTTAAATTAACTTTTTTTGGATTTTTCTTTTACAAACTTATGTTATACCTAAAAACAAAGACTTTTTGTAAAAACAACTTATTTGTAGGTAAAAATTAAGCACTGTGCACCCCCTTATCTTAATCAGTTGACTTTTGTTGACTGTTTGGGCAAATGAGCTCAAATGAGCTTGTGTGGGTCCCAATATGGATAAATCAGGTACAAATAAGTACAATGGACTAGAATAAGCCAGAAACAATAAGCACAAAGCACAAATAAACTGAATTAATCAAAATAAGCACTTTGGAACATGAGATTAAACACAGATTGGGGACAAACTTTAGGCTCTGATTTAGGTGGGGTCTACAGGTCTAGGGGTCAAACAATGGGTCAAAAACCCAAGCCTACTAGGAGGGGGGTTGAGTGACACCAAGTTATGGTGTTGAGACCCACTAGGATGGCCACAAACCACCACTAAAGTGGTGGTGGTGGAATGGGTAACTGTTGTGCAGGGCACACAGTAAGCCTGCAGCCCTCTTTGGAGGGTTGTGGGGCCCACAGCTAAAATCTTAAAAATCTAATGATTATTGAACTGTAAAGCTGAGGTGGTAAGCTACAAATACTCAAAAGCTCATAGTCTGAATCACCATACAAATATCTATAAAAATCCTTGAAGTTTTGAGATTTTCTGACTAAGAAAACTTTGACTTTTGAAATTTTTAACTAATGTTGACTTATGTGAACTTAAGACCTAATTTAATGACTAAACTTAATGTAATAAACTAAAATAAGGCTAAATTGAACTAATGTAACAGCTTATCTACTGATTTGGGTGGATTTGGAATCACCAAGACCCAACAGTGGTCTGCTAAGGGCAAATGGTGATGATTTTGACTCTCCAAGCTCAGGGGTGTGTTTTTATTGTTTTCCTAACCTAATTAGCTCTAGTAAAACTTGTTTGGACTAAAAACAACAACAAAACCACACTGAAACTTAGTGAATTCCCAAGAACCAAACACCCCTTATTGTTGACTGAAATGAGATTTTCAAAGGATTTGGGTGAATTAAACCATGAGACTGATTCATATGGCTGCAATGTGATATAATGAGTTTGGATAACACAGAAGCAACCACAACAACACCAAAAGGCAAAGATACAAACCTATCCACAATGGCAGTTAAATGAGACTCACATTGTGCAGTCCTTCCCAAACCAATTGAACCAAAGACCACAAATGCCCTAATGCTTTCTACAAAGCAACTAAACCCAAAGCAATCCATTCTTGACCCTGCTTATTGATTTCTTCATCATTTCCACATTTTTTTGAATTTTCATTAATTTATTTGTATTTTTAGGAATTTTAAGTTAAACTGAATTTAAACTTTCAAAGCTTATAAAAGCTCAAAAGTAAGCTATGCTACCTCCAAATGATCAGTAAACAAGAGCTATTAATAATTTAAAAGCTAAGATGAGGTTTTTAACAAAAATGGTAAAAACTGATTTTCAATACAAGACTTTAATTCAACTCCAAAGGAACTTACTTTTACAATAAAAACCTGGATTACAACTGTTTGAACTTTAAAATTACAATTGAAAGAGGGATTAAACTACCTACGATTACATTAAACTAAAACTAATCTAATAATTGCTCTCTTTGGCTCCTTCTTCCCTTTTTAGCATCCATTTGAGCTCTGTGGGTCCCACTGGGCATTTCCCATCAATAATATAGCCACTTGGATCACTTTTGCTCTTTCTCCAATCTTGGCGGGAAATCTCTTTTTTAAGCAAATTGGGACTGAGGTTGCAATTGGGGGGTGGTGGGATGTGATGGGTGTCTTGGGGTGTGGAAATGGCAGGGATAAGGGATGGTGGGTGAGACAGAGGTGCAAGTGGTGATGGTGGAGGTGGTATTGCAGAGGGGGAAATGGTGTTGGGGGGAAAAAAGTGGTATTGACTGGTATTTTGACCGGGGTCAATCGTTGACCTCTGGGGGTGGACTGGGCTTGTTTTAGATGGGCTGGGGATTAGGTTGGGCCATTGTGTTTTATTTTTGGATTTGGTTTTGTAGAAATACATTAGGTCCGTTTGGTATTTCTAGTGCAACATTAGGGACCAATTTTGTAGTTTCCTAAGAATTGAGGGGCAGGTTGTGTAATGTTTTCAAAATTAATAAAGGGATCAAACTTTCCATGTCTCAATAACCCGAGGACCACAATTGTAATTTTTCACTTTTATACTTCCAGGGGTATTTTCTGCCAAAGTTGCAAAGTTCAGGGACCAAGAATGTAATTTCACCAAACTTTCTAAACAAGGACCAAACCTGCCATAAGAGATTAGTAAAAGGACAAAATTTGGTTTTCTAAAAGTTTTAATATCCCAGGGACCATTTTTGACAATTTTCCAAAGTTCAGGGACTAAACTTGACATTTTGTGAAAGTTTGCACCAAAGGATTATTTGTGTAACTTTTTGATTCAAAAGGACCTTTGGTGACATTTTCAAGTTTAGAGAACAACCAGGGACTAGATTTGACAACTTTTGAAAGTTGAGGGACTGAAACTGCCAATTATGCAAACTTTGTGCGTTTTTCATCTGTTTTTGATATTTTTGCATTTGAAACATGTAAAACACTTTCCTGGGATATTTTCACTATTTTGATGCAATATTGAGTGTTGTTGGATGTTTTGGCAGTTCAGATTGGTATAAAATGATGAGTATTTACACACTCATCACTCACTTTAAAATTATGACCATATGCACGAACTTGCAGCAGACCACAAACTGGGGTGTTAAGTCTTACTGGGCTTAAAATGAAAATAAAAACGAAGAAACCTTATACATATATCGGGTTATCGGGTTGAACCCGAACCCGATAACGTATGAAAATATAACCCTAACCCGACCCTATAAGGCTATCGGGTTGGTCGGGTTGACTCGATAGACCCGAGCCGAGTTGGACCCGAATTAACCCGACCCTATAAGGCTTTATCGGGTTCGGGTCGAGTTCGGGTCGGGTCGGGTCAACCCATTTGACACCCCTACCTGGGTCCCACTAATGAATACTAGGGGAGGACATGAAGTTGGATGATTTATGCTGAGTAATCAGTGTAAAGGGTGGAATGGGACAAATTTAAAGGGACTAGCAGCCCTACTAAATAAGCTACAAACCAAGAAATGAGCCCTGGTATTTCAAGATGGGCTTATTGGCTTTTCAAAAAGCCAAGAAGCATATGGTGGGGCCCAATATTGAACACAGGAGAGGCTTGGGAAACTTGGTAACTTATACTGATGACTTAGTATATCTCATTTGGAGCCCTACTAATAAGGTGTCTAAAAAGCTAAAAATCTAGGGGTGGGGTCCACTGGGTCAGTGACAAAGAACCAAAGAAAAATGACCAATTTCCTGTGCACAGGGCATGTACTTGCCCTGCAACCCCAATTAAGCTGATGCACAAGCTACAATAAAAATCACAAAAATAAGCTGAACATAGATTTTGAAAGATTAGCTGATGGACTTTGATTTGTGAAAAGCTCAGGGTCTGAAAGTTAACACAAAATTCTTGAAAAATCCTTGAAGATTTGATTTTCTGCCTAAGTGTGCAATTTTGACTTTTTGAGATATTAAGCTAAGTTGACTTTTACGAATTTCTACTGATCTGTTGGTCCCTTTTACTTGGTTAACAGTAACTAAAAAGCTAATGTAACCAAGTTGTATGACTTTTAACAAAGATGTATAAATGATTAATAAAGCAACGTAAACATAAGAGACAATATTTTTCAACGTTTAATTTTTATTAGAAGTTAATCAAAAAGAATCGTACCCAAGTGTTTGCGGAATAACACTTGGGATTGAAAATGACAAGTGTGGTATAGACTCCTCTCTAAACTCAAAACAATGTTGAGTGACAACTAAGGACCCACTGAGCTATCTCAGGGGCTATGTTGTTCTTTGGAGGAGTAAAAGTGGTTTGTGAATGCTTTGCATTAATTGCACGAACTTGTCAACTTTTACTCCTCATTTATGCTACCTATTTATACACAAATAAGAACAACTCTATTATACAATGGACCTAAGTGTTCCTTAATAAAATCTTGTTAGATTTTATTCTCTGGCAAGGGAAACTTCTTTGGGTTAAGTCCAAAAGGCACTTTCTGATGACAGCCTGGTTTTAACCATTTGGGGAAAGTTTGACCTTAAAGTGATAAAGCACTTTAGTGAAACAGTTCAAACTTTCCCGCCCAGTCCCGCCAAAACTTCAGTCTTTAAGTCATCAGACTTCAGTACCATGATAGTTGTTGAGGAGTCTTGGGGTTCAGTGAGTTATTGTCATCCTCACTGAACCCATCACCTTCTTCTTGGCTTAGATCACACTCACTGAGTTCTGCTTCACTGAATGGAGAACCTTTCTTCTTAGGCTCGGTCTAAGCATCCTGAAGATGACTCACTGAGTTACTGTTCACTCAGTGACTTGTTTATACTTAGGTTATTTTACGTTCAAATCCTTGTTAGAAGAAGATTGGGGAATTCAGTGACCCAACAATCTCCCCCTATTTGAACATACAAATAGCCTAAGTATCTCTTGATTCAGTATGAGTTTGCAGGGGTCTTCATCTCTTACTGAACATTGAAGTAATTATAGGTAGGACACATAATTTAAACAAAACATCAAAGTTTATTCATAGTTATTACAAGTCCTACAAATTACAAAATAAAAAGATAGTTGTTGTTGCAGATTAGATATTCAGGTGGTATCCAAGGGCTTCAAGCTTTGCTTTCTTTGTTATGAGTAGATGTCTTTCAGGATGTTAATTAATCATTGCTTTCAAGTCCTGGCAGAATCTTTGGTTCTCAGTACTCTTGATGGGGGACGCAAACATGAGGTACATGAGCATTGCTTTGACTCTTGCCTTATCCATATCAGACCATCTTTGGAAAGCTAGGTTTCCAAACTCATCAGTGAAACATAAGCCTCTTTCAGGTGCTTCAAGGACCATATTGTTCACAAAAGTGATCCCTTCAGGAAGCGACCTATCACAGTCCAGCCCTGGTACTTTGATCTCAGGCTCTATCTCAATTTGCTTCCTTTTCCTCCTGGAAGCCTTAGATGGAGTAGTCTCTGTTGTTGAAGCAGGAAGAAGGGAGGGAATTTTTAGTGCTTCACGCATTGCTTTCAGTCTGTCATACCTTTCCTTCAGTGACTTAAGAAGGTTGGGTACCACAACATTGTTTTTCTTGGCAATGATGGGACGGAGCTCATCAAGTTCAGTGATGCCAAAGTCAGCAAACCTGAATGGTTTGTGAACTTCCATCACTCTTTTATCCTATCCCCTGAAGACAGTGACTATGGCAGGATTGGTTTTGCGATGAATTTGAATGTCAGTGATGGTTTCCGGTTTCAGCCTTTCTTTCATCACCCAATGATACTTTTCAATCCTGGTCTTCCTTATATGAGCGTCCCTCCTGAGCTTCTATTCCCTTTCCCTTTTAAGAGTACTCAACTCTTCTTCCTGAGCCTTTTTAAAGGCTGCACCAGCTTGCTCAGTGGCTAGTGCCTCAGTATCCAGACCAATCTTTTCAGCTTCCTCATGAACAACCTGAATAAGAGCAGGCTTGCTCATTCTCTCCTCTTCAGCCACCTTTTATAGTATCTCAATCCTTTCCATGTGAGCTTGAATTTCGGCATTGGTGAGATGATGTACTACTCCATTGATTTCAAACGGGAATCTGATAGGTTCATCAGGGTCATATCTGACTATGGTTGAGGCAGGCTTGAGCACAATTTCAGGTTCAGAGGTGGTAGCAATACTTTTTCCTCTGTCCTGTCTGAGAGTGGAGGAGACTGGTTCCTCCTGTGGTGGAACTTCAGTGATTGGAGTGGCCTCAGTGACATGCTCCCCCTCAGTGTGAGAGGGCTATCCAGCTTCTTGTTCGTCAGTAACAGGGGTTTTAGGAACATTCTCCCCCTCAACATTTGCCAGAACAACAGTGATGGTAAGTGTTGGAGGAACTGACGAAGCAGATGTACCCTTGAAGGCTTGAAAATTTTCAGTCATCATAGACTTGATCTCCTGAGTATCCTGTTGAATGATGGACACTTTGGAGTCAAGTGTAGCCTGAGCTTGTTCAAGAGCTGTCATCCTGGATACCAGAGTCCATGCCAGAGAAGTGGACCTTTGGGATTGAGCTGCCACTGATTCTTCCATTTTGGTGAAGGAAGATTTAAGAGACTCCACAGTTGTGGTGAGACCCTAAACATTCGATCCCTTTAGCAAGTCAAGTAACTCAGTGAGGGCTACTGAGTTTACCTGATACGTCTCAGATGCCTGAAGAAGCTTCCTGGTGAGTTCAGGATCATCCTTGACCGATTCTTGAACAGACTGAACCCCTACATTCAGCTGGTTAAGGGATATCAAAAACTGATTCAGGCGAGTGATCATCTGTGTCAGGGAGTGGTTAACTGAGGCATTCTGTTCCCTGAAATCATCATCGAAGTATTCGACAACATCTTTGAGATTATGATAATGAACCGCCTATTCAGTGTGCATGTCAAAGACCTCATCAGTGATCCCCCTGTACAAAATGTTAGTAATCTTTTTGATGAATTTGGTGAAGGCTTTCACAGTGAGAGGAGCTTGATCATCTCCTGAGGACTCTGGCTCGGAATGTGTGTCAATTACTTCATGGTTAGAAGATTGAGGAGATTGAGGAATTGGTTCAGGGACTGTCTCCTCAAGCTCCATATCATCTCCGGCCTTAAAAACTTCCTCATCACTGTCGAATTCATCATCAGAATACAAAACTGCCTGAGCATCAGCTAGGGATTGAATCTGCAAAAGAAGGTTATCCGGCTCCTCTTCATAAGAAGACTTGCCTTTGTTTTGGCCAGGTCCTGACCCCTCAAATCTGGTAGATTGGGTTTTATCTACCTGGTCCTCAAGGTCAGTTCCCGAGTTATGCGCACCTTCGGGGGTGGGAGTTGCGATCCTCTAAAAAGGGGATCAAAATTAAAAAGTCTAAAAAGGTTTCTAGCCACTAAGCTAGTGCCATGTGTCCCCCACCCACTCCCTCCCTTTTTTCTTTAATATTTTCGGTTAGAGGGTATTTTGGTCATTTGACCCATTTTTTAAAATTCCACCTTAAATTTCAAATGCAAATAACTTTCAAACGACAAACTTTTAGAAAAAACCGATTTCACCATAATTTTTAAAATTTAATCCTTTTTAATTTGGTATAATTTTTTTTTTTAATTTTTTCGAAACTTTTTTTTGACATATTCATTGGGTCATGATTTTCTTGAAAATTTTAGCATTTTCGGCTGTAATTTTGTTTAGTTTAATGGCCGAATTTTGCAAAACTTAAAACACAAAAGTTGTAGCTTCTTGGCTATTCTTTACCCAGAAATTTGAATCACTCAAATCCAATATGATATGAGTGAGATATCGTATGTTAAAGATGACGTTTTACTCATATTTGTTGCACACAACGTGTTTGATGAAATGTTTAGCTTAGATTTTTAGTCTTAAAATCGAGTTAAATGCATTAATTTTTGTACAACAATGCACCTTTAGTTATTTTATTAATGTAAGATTCAAAAAGTTTTGTTTTTTCTTGTTTTTTTGTTGTTTTTTTAACTGATGAACCATATTAACTGATGAACCTTATTAACTGATTTTTAAAAAAGACATTTTGTTCATCAGTTACTTTGGTTGAACTATATTAGCTGATGAACTTATTAACTGATGAACCTTATTAACTGATTTTTAAAAATGACATATCGCGCGTTAAAGAGCCTTATTAACTGATGAACTTATTAAATCAGTTAATAAGGTTCATCAGCCTTATTAACTGGTTGAACTATATTAATTGATGAACTTATTAATTGATGAACTTATTAACTGATGAACCTTATTAACTGATGAACTTATTAAATCAGTTAATAAGGTTCATCAGTTAATAAGGTTTATCAGTTAAAGAGCCTTATTAACTGATGAACTTATTAAATCAGTTAATAAGGTTCATCAGTTAATATTGTTCATCAGCCTTATTAACTGGTTGAACTATATTAACTGATGAACTTATTAACTGATGAACCTTATTAACTGATGAAATTATTAAATCAGTTAATAAGGTTCATCAGTTAAAAAAAAAAACAAAAAAGAAAACAAAACTTTTTGAATCTTACATTAATAAAATGACTAAAGGTGCATTGTTGTACAAAAATTAGTGAATTTAACTCGATTTTAAGACTAAAAATCTAAGCTAAATATTTCATCAAACGTGTTGTGTGCAACAAATATGAGTAAAACGTCATCTTTAACATACGATATCTCACTCATATCATATTAGATTTGAGTGATTCAAATTTCTGGGTAAAGAATGGCCAAGAAGCTACGACTTTCATGTTTTAAATTTTTCACGATTTGGCATTTATGATGGTACAAAATAAGGTCGAAAATGCCCAAAAAATCAAGAAAATTAACACCCATTTCGTATGTAAAAAAAAAAGTTTCGAAATTTTTAACAAAATTTATACCAAATTAAAGAGGATTAAATTTTAAAAATTATGGTGAAATTGGTTTCTTCTAAAAGTTTGTCGTTTAAGAGATATGTGCGTTTGAAATTTGAGGTGGAAAAAAAAATGAGTAATTTTACTATTTTGCCCCTATCCAGATTTTTTAAATAAAATAAAGGGGAGACACGTGGTAGCACCAAATTTCTTTTTAGGCTTTGCAATTTTTGGGTACTTTGCAAGGGATCCGGCATCTCGGGGGTGGTTGTGGGTTCCATATCAGCGGGTGGCTTTTGTCCCTCTGAATCTTTGTCCCCCGTGACCCCTTCAGACACTGATGGGTATTTCTCAGTGCCATCATGAGGAGCCGTGAATGTTGTGTCCCTATCAGCGGGTTGTTTGTTTCTCTCTGAGTCTTTGGGATGAGTTTTTGTGCCCTCAGACAAAAGCTTTGATTTGTGAATGTCCTCATCAGGTACCTGAGTGGTTTTGCCCCCTTTCCAACAGGTTTGTACTGGCCTGTCGAAGATTTAGGGGCGAGAACTCCCTGTTGCTTGGGTTGTGATTTACCCGAGCCTTTGGCAGGATGTGATTGTTTGTGGATCCCCTTCTTAGTGGAGTATTTACATCAAGTTGGAACACTTTTGATCAGTTTCCTGATTCTATGTCCAACATGCCCAATTCAGCTTTCAATCTTGTAAAAGTGGGTTCATCCAAGGGTTTTGTGAAGATATCAGCTAGCTGATACCCAGTGGGGATGAAATGTAGTTCAATTTCTCCATTTGTGATGTGGTCCCTGATGAAGTGGTATCTGATGTCAATGTGTTTGGTTCTTTGATGAAGTACAAGATTGTTTGAGATGGCTATGGCACTTGTATTATCACAAAAGATAGGTACCATCTTATACTGAATGCCAAAGTCACTCAGTTGGCTCTTCATCCATAGTACATTTGCACAACATCCTGCAGTAGCAGCCATATATTCAGCTTCAGCTGAGGACATGGCCACTGATTGTTGTTTCTTTGTACTCCAACACACAAGTTTACCACCAAGAAATTGGCAGGATCCTGAAGTACTTTTCCTATCCATGTTTCATCCTGCATAGTCAGAGTCAGTGTACCCTTTGAGATCAAATCCTGAACATTTTGGGTAATACAAACCAAGGTTTGGAGTACCCTTCAGGTACCTGATGATTCTCTTGACAGCAGTGAGATGTGATTCTTTAGGATCAGCCTGGTATCTTGCACACAGGCAGACTGAGAATTGGATATCAGGCCTTGAGGCAAGTAAGTACATCAGGGAGCCTATCATTCCTTTGTATTGGGTTTGATTCACTGATTTTCCAGTGAGATCAGGGCCAAGGTTGTTTGGAGGAACCATAGGAGTTTTCACTGAAGAGCAATCACTGAGCTCATACTTCTTCAGTAGGTTCCTCATGTATTTTTCTTGGCAATTGGATATTCCTTTTTCAGTTTGTTTGATTTGGAGTCCAAGAAAGTATGTGAGTTCACCCATCATGCTCATTTCAAACTTTGTGGTCATCAGTTTCTCAAACTGTTTGCAAAGTTTATAGCTTGTTGAGCCGAAGATGATGTCATCAACATACACTTGGACAAGAATGACATCACTCTTTGTTCTGTAGATGACCAGTGTGTTGTCAATCTTTCCTCTGACAAACTTGTTTTGGATCAGGAAGGCTGAAAGAGTTTCATACCATGCCCTGGGAGCTTGTTTCAGTCCATAAAGGGCCTTGTTAAGCTTGTAGACATGGTTGGGGTATTCACTACTTTCAAAGCCAGGAGCCTGTTGCATATAAACATCTTCTTTGATGTTACCATTTAGGAATGCACTTTTAACATCCATTTGGTAAACTTTAAAGTTCATGTAAGTTGCATAGGCAAGGAAGATCCTGATGGCTTCCATTCTAGCAACAGGTGCAAAGGTTTCCTCATAGTCTATACCTTCCTGTTGATTATATCCTTTGGCAACCAGTCTTGCTTTGTTTTTGATGACTGTGCCATTCTCATCGGTCTTGTTTTTAAAGACCCATTTCATACCAATGATTAGAACACCCTGGGGGCATTCAACAAGGGTCATGACATCATTTCTGTCAAATTGTTCCAATTCATCTCTCATGGCCTGAACCCAACTTTCATAAGTCAGGGCTTCTTTGATGTTTTTAGGCTCTTTTTAAGAGAGATAGTCAGCATAAAGACATATATTGGCAGAGGCGGCCTTGAGTTTAGCAGCCTTGCTTCTTGTAATCATGCCTTCAGTGGGTTCACCTATGATGTTCACAAGCTCAATGATTTTGGATCTTGTCCAGCTATCCTGAGGTTTGGGATAGGAATTTGAGCTTGAAGGAGCCTGATTAGGTTCAGACTCAGGAACATGAGGTGACTCATCTCTATGTGCTTCAGTGACATTTGTGGGAACAACTTGTTCTGAGGGTTCATGAAAAATTTGTTCAGTGGGTGCAGTCTCATTAGAGACATGCTGAGTTTCAGTGAACTCACTGATGGTAGGTTGGGGTAGGTTGTGAGGGATGATGTAATAGGAGACGTCAGCATCAGCTTGGTATTGGGTTGAGAGGTTGTTCTCAGGATGATACTCATCAGGAGGATACCTTGATGAGTCATCAATACCAATTTCTTCAACTGAGGAATTTGAGAACCTGATGGATTCAGTGCTCTCATCAACAGTAATGTGATAAGTTTCCTTAGTTTGTTGTCTCCTTGTGTTAAACACCCTGAAGGCTTTATAAACCAGAGAATATCCCAGGAAGTATCCATCATCAGCTTTGGCATCAAATTTACCCAAGTGATCCTTGTGATTATGAATAAACACAGGACACCCAAATACATGAAAGTAGCTGATGTCAGGGATCCTTCCTTTGAATATTTCATAAGGAGTCTTATTGTGCCTTTTCACAATGATTGACCTATTTTGAGTGTAGCAAGCTGTTTTAACTGCCTCAGTCCAAAAATGTTTTGAAAGGACTGAGCCATTTAACATTGTTCTTGCTGCCTCAATGAGTGTTCTATTTCTCCTTTCAGCTACTCCATTTTGTTCAGGAGTATAGGGAGAAGTGAAATTTTGAGAAATTCCTTTCTTATCACAGAAACACTCAAGGTCTTGGTTTTTGAACTCAGTGCCATTGTCAGTCCTGATCTATTTAACTTTGACATCATTTTGATTTTCAATGTTCCTATCAAATGACATGATGGTTTCAGCTGCCTGACTCTTTTTGGTCAGGAAGTAAACCCAAGTATATCTTGAGTATTCATCCACTATGACCAGAGTATACTTCTCATGGTGAATGGACATTGGACTGATAGGTCCAAAAAGGTGCATATGAAGAAGATGTAGACAACTTTTGATGGAAAAGGTTTGTTTGGTTTTGAATGATGCCCTGTGGTGTTTTCCTTTTTCACAAGCAGAACAAGGCTTGTCTTTGGTATACACCAGGGATGGAAGGCCCAGAACTTTGTTCTGTTTGGCCAGGTTGTTGATGCTCTTGAAGTTGAGATGAGAGAGTCTCCTATGCCATAGCCAGTTGATTGTCTCACTTGCCTTTGAGAATAGACAAGTCCCATTTTGAGTCAGGGATGACATGTCTAGAACATATACATCATCCCTCCTGGGGGCAATCAACACAACTTCCTTATTGGCATTAAAGATGGTCCCTCTCTTGTCATCAAACTGAACTATGTATTTGGCATCACATAGTTGTGAAACACTTATCAGGTTGTACTTGAGACCATTAACATAAGCTATTCTTGTAAAAACTATACCATTGCGGTTTACTGAACCATAACCTTCAGTGGGAGCTGATGAGTTATCACCAAATACTACTTTGGGTCCTAGTTCTTCCACATATTTGTGCAGATAACTTTTCACACCAGTCATACTTCTGGAGCATCCACTGTCTAGATGCCAAGTAGGATCCTTGATGTGTTTCTACACAAACAGTAAACTGGGTTAGTTTTTCTTGTTGACCTACTTTCTACTGGGCTCAGTCCTCAGGGACTTTTTGAACTCAGCTAATGAATCATGGTCTGAAGTTGTGTGACCTGAGCTTCCATATGTTTTACATTTTGTGGAGGTTGATGCCTCAGGTGACTGAGAAGTGTAGGTGAGGTTTTTCCTTCTGGACTGAATGACTTTGTCATGTCCCTTGGTTTCATGGGAGGGATCTCCACAGATGTCACAGCAATTTTTCATCATACAATCATCAAGAAGATGATCATTGAATACACAATGAGGACATGGCAAGAAAGGCTTAGCTTTCAGTCTTTGTTTGGAAGGTGTGACATACTGATAGCCTTGAGTTTTGTATAGACATCTTGCTTTTAAAGAAGCAGTGTGGGGGATGTGATCACAAGTTCTGTGGTCCTCTTGTTTGCATATCATGCAAAACAGGACTCTCTAACATTTATCAGTGCTGTGATTTGGATAATTGAGCAGTTCACATCTACCTAAAGGTCTGGGTGTGATTTTTGGTTTGGAAGAACTTGAGGATACTGAGGGCCTATTAGATTTTGAGTCTGAGGGTTTTTCAGTGGACTCAATTTTTTCACTCAGCATCCTGACAAGTTCAACAAGCTGATCAACCTTTGAGTCAGTGCTTTTAGGTTTCACTTCAGTGGGTACTGAAGGTGTTTGGTGTTCAGTGGGTGCAGGAGTAGGTCTTTTCAGAATATTATTTCCTAACCCTGATTTCTCCTTGGGAGAGTGGGGTTGATAGACTAATGGTGAAAGGTCAGAATTGGGTTCAGCTCCCTGAAGTTGTTTCAGTGGAGGAAGTGGTGAATCAGACTTAGACTCAGTGATGGACTCAGTAGGACTAAGTTCATCAGTGACTCCTAGCAGCTCCTTGATAGCCTGACTTTCAGGCTCCAGGATTCTTCTAGTGTTAAAATTTGGCATCTTACTGTCAGGATTGTTTCTTTCAATCCAATCACTGGGTTTAGGAGCAAGTTCTTTGCTAGAAAGTATGTTGTCTGTCAGAAAGGTTGTTGAATGGCTACTCTCCCCATAAACTTCAGTAAGTTGATCATCACCCATACCAGCCTTTTTGGAGATGGGTGTGAGACTCAGTGTTTCATAAAGTTTGGGGTTTTTCTGAGTCCATTTCCAAATAACATCCTTTTCTTTCTTAAGTTCTTCCTGAAGAGCTTGATTTTGTTTTACAAGTTCAGAGTTTTGAATTTGAAGTGTAACACTTTCAAGCTTGGCTTGTTTTAAAGCAAGTAGTTCATCTCTACTATGATTTAATTCAAAACTCAGTTTGTTAAATTTTGAAAACAAATTAAGTCTTTGCTCTTCAACATACTTAAGATCAACATTAATATAATCTAAGTAAGATTTTCAATCATCATTATCATCCATAGAAAGTAAAAGGTTTACCTTCCTCATAGTGATGTTAACCCATTCACCATTTCTTGCATGACTCGTCCCCACAGCAAGCTTGTTGTCATCTGATAGGGCCATCAGGGCACTGATGTGAACTTCATCATCATCAGAGGACACTTCAACCTCATCCCAGTCATATGTTTCAGCAACAAGCCCTTTGTTCTTGGCTTGAGAAGGCTTTGGAGCCTGAGGAGGCTGAGAGACTGTTAAGGATGATTCAAGAAGGGCAAGTTTAGCTTTTGCCTTTCTGTATTTGGCTTCAAAGTCAATTTGAGGGACTTTTTCAAATCTTTGACTAGATTGAAGCATTTTTTGTTTGAAATATGCTGGGGCCTGAAAATGAGTTATTTCCTGAAAATTTGAAAGATGGTTCTGAGGTTGTTTTTGAAAAACAATCTTTAGCAAAATGGCCCATTTTGCCACATTTAAAACATTCAGTGTTTTCATTTGCCTTTGAAGGGAATTTGTTTTTCTTAAAAAACCTTTTTGAATTAGCAAGGAGTGCCCTTTCATGAAATTCAATTTGAAGATCATTTAGGTACTCCTCACTGGTTCTTTGGTCAACCTCATCATCAGATCCATCTTGAAAATCCTGCGCAACACCTTTGGAATAGAAAGCAGTTGATATGGGTGAAATTGTCAAGGGCTTTTTGGTCTCCTGAGCTTTACCAGGGTATCTCCTGGTGATAAGATTGTCTTCATAGACAAACTTCCCATAGATGGCAGGGAGCTCAAGGTTCTGAACGTGGTTTGGATTTCTCAATCCCTGAGAGAAGTTTAACCACTTCTCAGGGAGACTGTTGACAAAGCCAACATTGATCTCATGCTTTGACAGATTAACACCATCATTGGTCAGCTCATTCAGGAGGGTCTTATACCGAGTATAAGTCTCAGAGAGACTTTCAGAATCCTTGGCCCTGAAGGTATTGAATTCAAGCTTCAGGTCCATGATTCTATTCTATTTGGCATCAGAAGGCCCTTCATAGCTATGAACCAAGTCAGTCCATGTCTGCTGGGCAGTGGGACAATTGATCACTGATTCCATTATATCATCAGGAAGGCATGATATAATGATGCTTTTCAGGCGCTGGTCTTGATTGACCACCCTCCTTTCATCAGGGGTCCACTGAGCTTCAGGTTTGATTAAACCTTGGGCTGTTGTTGGGACATATGGACCATCATTAATCAACTTAATGTAATATGGTTCCATCCCAGTTAAGTAGCAAAGCATTCGCTTTTTCCACTTATTAAATTTGCCAACTTCAAGTCGAGGGGCAGTTGCTGAATAACTTCCACCCTTTTTGTCGACAAGTTGGGGAACATCTATGTCAGTCATAGTGGGATCTTGATTTTAAAAACTTGAGCACTCTTAAGTTTTGAAAACAGATTAAAAGTTTTACAAATCAGAGGCTCTGATACCACTTGTTGGTCCCTTTTACTTGGTTAACAGTAACTAAAAAGCTAATGTAACCAAGTTGTATGACTTTTAACAAAGATGTATAAATGATTAACAATAAAGCAACGTAAACATAAGAGACAATATTTTTCAACATTTAATTCTTTATTAGAAGTTAATAAAAAAGAATCGTACCCAAGTGTTTGTGGAATAACACTTGGGATTGAAAATGACAAGTGTGGTATAGACTCCTCTCTAAACTCAAAACAATGTTGAGTGACAACTAAGGACCCACTGAGCTATCTCAGGGGCTATGTTGTTCTTTGGAAGAGTAAAAGTGGTTTGTGAATGCTTTGCATTAATTGCACAAACTTGTCAACTTTTACTCCTCACTTATGCTACCTATTTATACACAAATAAGAACAACTCTATTATACAATGGACCTAAGTGTTCCTTAATAAAATCTTGTTAGATTTTATTCTCTTACAAGGGAAACTTCTTTGGGTTAAGTCCAAAAGGCACTTTCTGATGACAGCATGGTTTTAACCATTTGGGGAAAGTTTGACCTTAAATTGATAAAGCACTTTAGTGAAATAGTTCAAACTTTCCCGCCCAGTCCCGCCAAAACTTCAGTCTTTAAGTCATCAGACTTCAGTACCATGATAGTTGTTGAGGAGTCTTGGGGTTCAGTGAGTTATTGTCATCCTCACTGAACCCATCACCTTCTTCTTGGCTTAGATCACACTCACTGAGTTCCACCTCACTGAATGGAGAACCTTTCTTCTTAGGCTCGGTCTAAGCATCCTGAAGATGACTCACTGAGTTACTGTTCACTCAGTGACTTGTTTATACTTAGGTTATTTTACGTTCAAATCCTTGTTAGAAGAAGATTGGGGAATTCAGTGACCCAACATGATCACTACTGACTAATTATGCTATATTACGATGGAATTAAGCTACAACACTCAATTATGAGTGGAAATGGGGCCTAAGCCACACTAAGATCCACATAGAAGGTTTTTTAGACCAATTACAAAGTGATTTTGACTTTTACCACCTATGACTATTAAAACTTTGCTGATTTGGTGTACTTAGGTAATAATAAAGATGTAGGGATGGGTTCTAACCACTGAGACCTACAAATATTCACTCAAACAGTTATATCCAAACACTACTTTATAAAACAGATTATTATAAAATTAGATCAAAATGAAACCTAAGCTAAATCTAACAATTAGAGATTTATCTAATAAGCTATTATTAAGCAGAATAAACAATAATGAGCAACAAACAAACACTAGTAATCAAAAACTCAGATTTAAGATAAATTGCTTTTAATATGCAATCCTGCCAAAGACCATGAACCAAGGGACCACAGATCAATCCTATAGGTTTCCACAAACCTCTAAACCAAGGGCCATCCAAAATCAACCCTGCTCCAGCTTCTTGATCATCAGCATTAGTATTTTTGATTTTTTTCTTATTTTTTTGGGCATTTTTTATTTCTTTGATCCTGAACTTCTTTTAGTGTTTCTAAAAGCTTCAATGAGCTTTCTGGGAGCTTATGTAAGCCTAGGAGTCCAAATCATTAAACAGAAACAATAATTAAGCTAATGAGAATTTTTGAAATAAAATTGAAAATTGCATAAACTGAGATAGGAACTAAAACTTGAAATTGATTAATGAAACAGTTGAGATTACACTTGAATACACTAGTACAATGCTTAAAAGCTTGAAATTTGACTGAATTGACAAGTTACAAACTAAACGACACTAATTAAGCTAAAATAAACTACACAGCCTTCCTTCTTGCATCATCTTCTATTTATAGTGTCTTCTAGGGTTTCCCAAGTTTCTCTGATCATTTCCCACTAATAATCTTGACCTTTGGATGTGCAGAAGTGATCCTAGCCCTTGAAACGTTTTTGGAGCCAAAATAGAAACAGAGCCAATTGCTCTGTTTGCGTGTGTAGAGGGGGAAGCATTAATTGTGGGCTGTCTTGTTAGGTGAAGGTGGTGGAGTGGTGATGATGAGAGATTGCAAGTGGTGATGGTGGGGGGAGGCAGTTTTGCAGAGGTGGAAGGTGGTTTTGGGGGGGAAAGGGTGGTTTGGTCAAACGGTTTGACCGTTTGATTTTTTAAAACGGTTTTTGGGGTTGGGCTTTGGGCTTGGGGATGGTGTTGGGCTTGTGTTTGTATGTGGATTGGATTTGGTTTGTTTGTTTAATATTAAGGGTCCGGTTTGGTATAAATGTTATCACAAGGACCACTTTTGTAATTTTAGCAAAGTTGAGGGACTGAAATGGTGATTCCCCAAAAGTGCTCACAAGGACTAAACCTGCCAAGTATGAATAACCCAAGGACCATTTTTGCATTTTTCCAATTCCAGGGGTATTTTCTGCCAATCTTTCAAACTAGAAGGACTAGTCTTGTAATTTCTCCAAACTTCTCACCAAAGTACCATATTTTCCAAAGATGAATAATACAAGGACCATATTTGATTTTTCCAAAGTTTTAAATCCCAGGGGCCATTTTTGACATTTTTTGAAACTTGGGGGCCAAAGTTGTAATTTTGCAATTTTAAACTTTAAAGGACTTATTTTGACAACTTGTGAATCCCCAAGGACCTTTGATGATATTTTTCCATGTTTTGAATAACCAGGGACTAGTTTTGACAAGTTTTGAAAGTTGAGGGACTAAAACTGCTAATTATGCAAACTTTGTTCATTTTTCATTTGTTTTTGATCATTTTGCATCTGAAACATATAAAACACACTTCTGGGATAATTTCAGTATTTTGATGCATATTTGAGTGTAAATGATGAGTATTTACACACTCATCAAGCACGCTCCTTCCTCACCCCCATTCTCTTTTCCATACGAAACATAACTAAATCCTAAACAATCGCACAAAAATCAAACAAATTTTCCATCATTATTCATAATTCAAACTATTTCATATTTGACACTTGAAATCTTGTAAACCCACATCAATATATCTCACATGCTTTGATCGGAGGCATCAGCTTGGCACCACTATCAACAAAATCAAATAAGAAATTCTTAAAAGAGGCGTCTCATTATGGTTTTGATTGAATCGAATTATGTTTGCCGATAATTTTTTAGGTATGATTAATTTGAAATTAGTTTCATATGATTTTTATTGATTTTGATTATTTATTTTATTTTTGCATACTAAGTGTTTGATAAAAGTCCCGAATGAATTTCTTTTTTGAAACATGTTGTTTATGGTTTTAAACTAAAATAATTGTGTACCAACATACGATTTAAAATAAAAAATCAATGATTTTAATAGGATTTATGGTTCACAATATGTAGGTGTTACACCCCGTGCCCGATTTGACCATAATTTTAAACTTTTACACAGAAATGACATGTCCCAAACCTGACCTTCTGTTACTCTTTAAATAACTGACAACGACCTATTACAAACCAGCCCTTAAGACTATTTTTAGATGCACCTAGACTCAATTACCTTTAAAATGATGGGTGGTAGAACTTCTAACGAGTTACGGATCAAAAGACATGATTTTTCTAACATGACACATTTTCTGCACTAATTGCTGTCCCGTTTTCATACTTAACCAAAACGACTAAAACTCAACTTCTATAACTCAACAATTTACAAAACTTTCCAGAAATCATTAGGACATTATAAACATCAAATATGTACATAAACATGGTCACAACAACCCTCGAAAACATGCTTTACAAAGTGACGGTTGAAAAACACCTGTTTTGACCCATTCGCATACTACACTTAACCATATCACCTTTAACCATAAATTAACACTTCAAGTATGAACCAAACACTCATTTAACATTAAAAACCATGACAACTTTGATCCATGACCATTTACCCGTGCACATCCCAAAATGGGTCCAATTACATGTTATGCCAAACGCCCCTTTAACTTGATCGTAAATACCTAAAACATACTTTTTACACACCACTTGAACACTAAGGTATACACTTTTCACTTGACCATACTTTACAAAACATTAATGACTCACGGGGGTGCAAACATAACACTTGAGCTCGGTATTCTATACTAAGCTCCTAAATGCACACTACCTTTATTCTTGCATATCCAAATCCTTAATCCATATATCCAAGCCATCCACAATCACAAGAACCTACAAAAAGGTTAGACAACTAAACCATAAGCTTTCGCTTAGTAAGTAACTAAGTTAACACATGTTATTGACTCTAAACGGTCAACCTAATTGACCAGGGAATGGTGAACCAAGTCAAACTGCCTAAAGTCAATCTCCGTGGAAGTATAGTGGTTTCCCCGGGTCATTATGTCCCGACGAGGTGTGGATTGTTATCAAACGGGCTTGTGATCGGGTGAATTTGGACAAGAAAGGGTTTGAGATTGATAACTACTGATTTATACAATGAAATAGCTTAAATAAGCTATATGAACAAGACTTGAAGTTTGGAAAAACCAGAAACATTTTAAACCTAAAAACGTGTACGTCTGATTTAAATTTGCGTAGATGTACGAAATAAAACGCGAGTTTTAAGAAATAAAATACCTACAGATATGAAAATTACATTTTTACAATCCTAATAATAAAAGAAAATTTTTAGAAAATTAACATTAATTTTTATACTATTTAATTAATTATTATTAATTAATTACTATGTTCTAATTACTTATTAATTATTTAAAATAACCTAAATTATAACTAATTATGAAATTACACTAAAAATATGAAAAATAAATTTGGAAAAATCTAAAATATTATAAAACTAATTTTCAAACTTAAAATATATTTTTCCTACTTTTTAAATAATTACTATTAATTAAAAAACTAATTAAAATTACACTAAATAATAGGAAAATGTAAAATAAGCTTAGAAAAATAAAAATAAAACTTAGAAAAATCTAAAATATTTTAAAACAGAAATTATATTTTTAAGACTTTATAAATAATTAATACTAATTATTAAATAATTATTAATTAATAAAAACTAATATTAATTATTAAAAATACTAAATGAAAAGAGAAAAATATGAAAAAATTGCTGAAATTATTTTAAGATACAAGGAACCTAAGAAAAATATAAAATCACTAAGTGCTTAAGGAAAATAAGCTAATAAGCAATAAGTTTCTTAAATAGAAGCTATTACTTCATGAAAATTTGTCTTTTTTGGATTTTTCTTTTTTAAAACTACTTAAATATACAAAATATCAAACTTTAATGAAGGGACTTTTGTTAGAAATGAAAAATAAGCAGTTTGATAAGCCTAATGAGTTGGCAGATTTGGACTTATGCTTATTAGGACTTATGAATACTTGAAAAAGCTTGTGATAAGCTACCAACTGAGATATAAGCTAAAACATATATGTAAGGACTTGAAATAAGCTGAGTGGAATAGAAAAGCACCAACAAATAAGCACTTATAAGCAATAAGCACTTCCACCAAACTTGAGTTCTAAACAGGTCCAAGGGGTGACTTGCAGCCCACTGTGAGGCCCACCTGAGTGATCAAAGGTCCAAGGTGAGACCTGAAATGGAGAGCTGAGGTAGGGGGCTTCAAATTAGTCCAAGTATCATACCCAAAGACTCACTAATGAGCATAGGGGGGCATGAAAGTTTGGGGTTTGGACTGGTTATCTGTGTAGCAGGGCATCACATTGCCCTGCAGGCTACTTTGAACAAGGAGATAAGCCACAGAAAAAATTACAAAAATAAGGTGAAGGTTGAAATCTAAAGTTCAGCTGGGATACTACTAATCCTAAAAAGCACAGTTCCTCAAACACAACACAAAATTCCCTATAATTCTTGCAAGATTTGAAAAAACTGAGTAAATGTCATTTTGACTTTTTAAGAAAAACTTGAACTTTGACTTAATTGAATTTTCAATGACTCTAATGGACTGATATGGGTATAATATGATAAAATAAAGCTACTCTAGGCTAAATTAACAAATATTGATTTGAAATTGTGGATTTCCACCTCTAAACCCCCAACAGTTAACAAGTAGGAAGGATTTGAGAGTGAATTTTGACTTTTACTTAACAACCTATTGATTTTATGCTGTTCTAGCTATAACTACTCTAGTGCAAACTAATGATGCAGAAACTACTAACTCAAAACCACAAGAACACAACTAAACTACTTAAACCAAACACTACTTTAATGCACTAGTTACACTACAAATCTTAATTTTTAGCTTATACCTACTAATTTTACAATTGATTCAGGTTACAAAGACTAAATTGAACCTAAATGGGCAGGAATTAACAACTAAGATCAACAGGAACAATCAGATGCAGTTTGAGCTAATTGGACAGTTAAATAGAAATTCTACACAAATGGTTAACAAGCTACAACTAAACTGTCTAACCCATAACACTGACCATATTAAGCATAGAAAACATGAAAGGATTACAATCTAAGCTAATGAGCATTTGTTATGCTGATGCTACAGTAAAAATTACGAAAAGTTGGAAAATAGCTTACAAGGGGATCCAAAGCATAAAACCAAGGTTAACAGGCCTCAAATCACTTCCTAATTCCTCCCCCGAGGCTCTAACCCATGCTTCCTCAGTCTTTCTTCTTTTTACCTTTTTCACAGAATCATTTAAGTTCTTGAGTATTTTTGCTATTTTCCATGAAACTGAGTAAACTTGGATTATAATACTTCAAGTACTTACAGGAGCTTATAAATAAGCTAGATTGAGTGTAAGCAAACAATAAACAACCACTCTTCACAATGTTAAATGAAAATGGAATTTCTACTTTAAAAGTATAACAAATGATTCATAAAAAGAAGACTTGAAATTGATACACATTCAGTTCACATTACACTAGAAAAATAGATTTAAAGCTTTTACAACTAAAAATACCAACTGAGAAGCTAATTTATTTTAATTCGACATAATTAAACTACACTATTATTAATCTACTCTAACTAATATATCTCCTCATCACTTTTTCTTGACTTAAATAGGTCCTGAGGCATTCCTTGATCTTTCCCACTTCACATTATGGCCGTTGGATGGCTTAATTTCATCCTGGCCTTTGATTTCTATTTTGGCGGGAAAACAATATTTGGTGGAATTATGACCTGGAGGAGGGGGGTTGTAATTATCACATGGGATGGGGTGTAGGGTGGTTAGTAGGGGTGAGGAGAGGGGACAATATTGTTGGAGAGGGGGAGGGGGACATGGAAGCAGGTTGCCAGGGAAAAGGGAAGGTGAACAGTGGAGTGGGGGTGAGTTTGACTGTTTGTTTGACTTGTTGACCCTGGTGGTATCATTTTAGGGGTTGGGCTTTGGATAGGATTGGGCTTGGGTAGGATGTTTGGTTTGGATTTGTTTTGGTTTTTAAGGTTTAGGGTCCATTTGGTTTTGATATTTAATAACAAGGACCACAAATGTAATTTTTGAAAATCCGAGGGGCTGATTTGTGTAATTTTCCAAACTTGGTCCAAGGTTCTTTTCTGCCATATATGAATAGTGTGAGGACCATAAATGAGATTTTCCAAAATTACACTGATGAGGCGAAAAATGATCCGTTTTTAGGGGGTCATTTAAGCCCGGAATTGATTTTATTTGATCAAATATTACCCTAAATCGTTCCTATTGTGATTTTAGGTACTTTGGGAGTGAAATCTAGAAAAGGAAGCAATTCGAACGTTTTTGGAGCATAAAAGTGAAGAAAACGCCAATGACTTAATTTTCCATGCTGGGAACAGTGTGTGACGGTGTCAAGAGGAAGAATTTGACGGCGTCAAGAGTAAATATCATGACGACCCAGTACAAACATGAAGGCGTCACAAGTAGAGCGTCAAGAGTTAAAAGTGTGACGGCCTGCAAAAATGGATTACATGACGGCGTCAGATGTAGATCAAGGCTGTCCGAGGATTATTTTGGCGGCGAGATGACGGCGTCACAAGTTTGTTCTTGACGCCGTCAGCCTCTAATATCTATATATAGTTTTCTAATTTTCATTCATTGGGAGGAACAAGTTTGAAGAAACCCTAAGGCTGAACTATATACGAATTTTACAGCTTTTCAAGGGTTTTCAACCCTTGAATCCTTACATGTGTTATTGAGATAAGTCTTTTCTTAATTCAATCAATATGTCTATGTGTTGGTTGTCTATATCTTGTGCTTGTCTTGATTCTACCATGCTAGGCTAGATTTATCTTGTGTTTGCTTAGATCTAATGAAACCTAGATGTTGATTATGTGTTGATTACTTGTTTATGGTTGTATTGGATGAATGATTTCAATGTTAGGCTTAAGAAAACTGGCAGATCTCCAAATGGTAACATGCTTGAACGTCTTAGGAAACATGAACCGATGTGTACTAGGTTTTATTAGTTGTATTTAATGCATGAGTAAATGCTAATGATCCCATGTTAGGAGCTTCTTGCAGGCTCGACATAGGAGTGAAGTAGGCACTCATAGGATTGGGGAAGTAAGTACGCCACCCCATGAATGGTATTAAGGAATACAATCCGTCATCCACGCAACTATAACAAGTAATTAACGTGTAAAAAATGTCTAGGGAGTAGTGAAATCTAAGTAAACACATTTCTCCCACTTATTGCTCACAACCTTAGTTTAATTTAGTTTATTTTCATTTTTAGTATTTTATTTTGATTGCATCTTAGTATTGGGTTAGTTGACTAGCAACTAATTTCGCGCAAAATCCTTCAAACCCGAGATTTTAATTTGCTTTCTAAAAAATATAAAAATACAAAAAAGAATCATCCCTCATCTCTAGAACTAGTATTTAGGTTTTCTAATCCTAGCGAAACTATTCATATCTGAATGATCAATCCCCCGGTACTTGTCACTATACTATACTACAATGATCAGGTACACTGCCTGGTGGGGGTTGTAAGCTTCTCAAGATTCCTTGAGAGGTAAAGCCTGGTGCGATTCCCACGTATCAAGTTTTTGGCGCCGCAGCCCGGGGAATAGTTATTGTCTAGGTTTGAATCTCTTTTTATTAGGTCTACTTGCTAGATTCCTTTCTAGTAAGATTTTATTTTTATTTTTAGGTTTTCTTTAGTCTATCTTTTCTTTGTGTCTTTGTTTGTAAAAACCTTTCCATTGACTATTCCGTTAGCCATTATGGAGAACGCGAATCCACCATACTACCAACCACGAAATTCACCCACTCCAAATGACATCTTGATGTTTAAACAACATGAGGATGAACCTATCTATGATGCATGGGCTCGTTTTAAATATTTACTCTGAAAAGTCCCTCATCATAATTTTGATCTGTGGTCCCAAATTGAAATATTTTACCATCGTGTCGACCACTATACCAAAATGGACATTGACCATGCCGCAGATGGGGACCTTTGGGGATTAAGTGCTGATGAAGCATGGGAAACCATAGAGAATTGTGCCATACTTGCCAAAAAAATGGACAACCCAACAAACGTTGTTACGGATCAATTGATAGCAAATTTAAGGGAACAAGCAAGAAGATTGTTTGGGGATAAACCTATAGATGAGATAACTGGGCACACGGGGTGGTTTGATTTCACCACAATACAAGCTGAACACATTGGTAATCTTGATAAGATGGAGGATAGAGTTGAAAATCTAAGCCCACCAAGTACCCCACAAGTCCTACCATCATTTGAGGCATATACACCGCCCGTGACTTATTCGGATGAAGTAGAAGAGACTTTAGGAACCCCAATAGAGGTAGAACCTTTGAACCAAACACAACTAGAGGATATAGGTTTGAATACTTATAATGATAACCTTACTCTTAGTTTTAGGGAAGTTCCTAGTTTTGATGAATCAGAGCATCAACCAAAACCGTTACCTAATCTTCCATCCTTGGATGAAAATTTAGGAATTGAAATAGGTTCCGATCCACCCATCCAACCATATAGTCCGGGTAGTCTTAGGAAAAAGGTAGTGGACTCTAAACCTTGTAGAGAGGAAACCAATATAAGAGTGGAAAATGACCTTACATGCTTACATCACCCATTTATGATTGATCACAAGAAACATTATGGGTTTAAACCGGGTTTATTAGGTCAAGATGGATCCCCAACTAGTAGTCTCTTGAAGTTGATAGAAAATGATCCCTTTTTAGGATAAATCTTAATCCACCAATTAACCCGATTGAATTTGGTAAGGTTATGATGATAGGAGCACACCCCTTTGAGCATATAATTCATCCACCACACTTTCCTCACGTGGCATATTTCCACCCTAAGGGTGTGTATCGCTACTTCCACCCGCACTTAATTCAAAGTGTAGGGAAAACCTCCCTTATTTTCATTAAATAAGGGTAGAGTCAGGCTCGTGACTCGAACAAAAACAAGCGCTTCTTGGGAGGCAACCCATGATTTTGTGTGATTTTTATTTTGTTTGTTTGTTATTTGCTTCCGTATGCATGCTTTATTTTTATTGTTGGTAGATCATGTTTCTAAACTAAATAATGGAAATACTTTACTTTTTTGTTTGACCTAGTCTTAACTTCATCCAAAGGTATTTTGCAAAAGATAAGTGTAAGGGGAAACCCCAAATATGTTTTTAAGAAACAAACCGATCATGATTCTCCACAATATTAAGTGAACACGTATATTCGTATTTGTTAGAGTCAAATGCTTGTATTGAGTCATAATGAAGTTTTGCAGGATTTTCCAGGAAGTAGGACCAAGTTTTTCCAGAAATTTTCCGGAAACTTAACACAAGAATTTCTGCAGGTCACTTCTGACGGCGTCATGAGCTTGCTCTTGACGGCGTCACGTGTAAAAATCTGGAAATTTTACCAGTTTTGTTTTTCTAACGGAGTTTTAAAGTTTTTGTTGAATTATTAAGTTTTATAATCTCCTGGAAATCTGCAAACTTCATTCCACAAGCATTATATCTTATTCTGTTTTCTAGAATTTAGTAACTTATGTAGATTGCCGCCGATATTATGCGAGGTTGCTTGTCTGTTTTTTCAGGATTTACAGGTTATGTATGACAAGAAGATGATTTATTTTTCTGGAAGGGAAGCTTTGATTGTTCATTTTCTTGGAGGAAGATCTAACCTGGCCACCTTATTATCCATATCGAGCGAATCAGGGGAGTATTTAATTTCATTCTTTTTACTTTTTCACTTTTACATTCTTTACTTGAACATTGGGGACAATGTTCATCCTAAGTGTAAGGGGAGGGTAAAATGATGATACCTTACAAATACACTTTCGCTTGAGTTTGTTTGTTTAATAGTAGATGTGTAATAAAACTATGAGAAATACTTGTTAGTGCAATTTTAGCGCCAAATTTAAATTTTTTTACAACATTAAGGAGTGAAACTTTAGCCATAGCAAGCGTCTCATGGATAGGAGATTGTATGACTAGCACATAACCGTACTATTCAGAAAATTTTTCCACCCAAATATGTGAGGTTCGCCTTTAGATTTGATAGGAAAAACATTTATTATTAGTGCTTATGAGTGTACCGGTAGCATTTAGATTCTAGAACTTGTGTTAGTGATGCATCCCGAGACCGCTAGTGAGACTACATTCGTGTAGTAGGATTTACTACATGATAAGAGGCATTAGGATCACCCTTGTGTTAAACCCGTATCATAATTACTTGACCATTTAATACTTGGCTAGTTAAGTCAACTAATTTTTCCCACACCCTTAGCGTTGTACTCATTTTTAGTACACGAAACCCCTAGTACACCCCTCCGAGCCTATCTTTTCGTTTCTAACTTTAAGCATTTTACTTAAAGGAAGAATTTGTTACACCCCACTTAAATGTACACCCAAATCGCCTTAGCCTTCCGTGTATGCACTCATCTTTAGTGCATTATTGTTATTTGTTAAACCCTAAGTTAATTATCTAATTGATTACATGGTTGCTAAGTCAAGTCATATCCTTGTACATATTGTTTTGGGACGATTGGGACTCATGGGTAAAGTACTAATGTTATGAAGTAATGGGGAAGAACATCATATATTACCCCTATATGTGCGTTAATCTTAAAAGTACTCCAAGTGTTTTAATTTTCTTAATTCGAGTCATTAGATTAGTTTATTGTAAAGTATGTAAAAATTCAAGTGTAAAGGGAATTTCCATTCCCTATGATGTGTTATTTTGGATGGTAGGGTAAGAGTGTATGCAAATAAAAAAAAAAAAAAATTGAAAAAGAAAAAAGATAAAAAAACATACGGACTATCATCCCGTTTCATTCTATGTTCATTTTATGTTTTTGTTATTTTTCATTTATTAGCTTAAGTCGAGTCTAGTCTTGGCTTAGCAACGCCACATTGTACATGTGATTGACCAAGATTGTTAACTCGCCACCAGTAAAGACTGCCTATATCCAACAAAACCGTGTATTTCATATCCCTACACCTAACGTTACAACCCTTTAAAAGACCTCTTTGATAGTTTATCCTAGGTGCTTACGCCATGTGGTGGAGGTTTGATCCTTTCCCAAGCCTATGGTAATCTATTTTGCAATGACAGGTAGTGAGAGATATCTTCCGTTTCCATATTGTAATTTATACTTTATTACACCCGAGAGATGTGAGTATCTAAACACTATTTGTGAGGTGCTAGTATATGACCTCCGTGCTTGTCTTTGGTCTCTAGTGGAACGATTATTTGTTGTAATTACTTTTATATTAGTGTTAAATGACCCCTAACTTGTATTTTGATTAGAATAAAAGCGCATTTGCTTGAGGACACGCAAATCTCAAGTGTAAGGGTATATGATGAGGCGAAAAATGATCCGTTTTTAGGGGGTCATTTAAGCCCGGAATTGAATTTATTTGATCAAATATTACCCTAAATCGTTCCTTTTGTGATTTTAGGTACTTTGGGAGTGAAATCTGGAAAAGGAAGCAATTCGGACATTTTTGGAGCATAAAAGTGAAGAAAACGCCAAAGACTTAATTTTCCATGCTAGGAACAGTGTGTGACGGCATCAAGAGGAAGAATTTGATGGCGTCAAGAGTAAATATCATGACGACCCAGTACAAACATGAAGGCTTCACAAGTAGAGCGTCAAGAGTTAAAAGTGTGACGGCCTGCAAAAATGGATTACATGACGGCATCAGATGTAGATCAACGCAGTCCGAGGATTATTTTGGCGGCGAGATGACGGCGTCACAAGTTTGTTCTTGACGCCGTCAGCCTCTAATATCTATATATAGTTTTCTAATTTTCATTCATTGGGAGGAACAAGTTTGGAGAAACCCTAAGGCCGAACCATATACGAATTTTACAGCTTTTCAAGGGTTTTAAACCCTTGAATCCTTACATGTGTTGTTGAGATAAGTCTTTTCTTAATTCAATCAATATGTCTATGTGTTGGTTGTCTATATCTTGTGCTTATCTTGATTCCACCATGCTAGGCTAGATTTATCTTGTGTTTGCTTAGATCTAATGAAACCTAGATGTTGATTATGTGTTGAATACTTGTTTATGGTTGTATTGGATGAATGATTTCAATGTTAGGCTTAAGAAAACTGGCAGATCTCCAAATGGTAACATGCTTGAACGTCTTAGGAAACATGAACCGATGTGTACTAGGTTTTATTGGTTGTATTTAATGCATGAGTAAATTCTAATGATCCCATGTTAGGAGCTTCTTGCAGGCTCGACATAGGAGTGAAGTAGGCACTCATAGGATTGGGGAAGTAAGTACGCCACCCCATGAATGGTGTTAAGGAATACAATCCGTCATCCACGCAACTATAACAAGTAATTAACGTGTAAAAAATATCTAGGGAGTAGTGAAATCTAAGTAAACACATTTCTCCCACTTATTGCTCACAACCTTAGTTTAATTTAGTTTATTTTCATTTTTAGTATTTTATTTTGATTGCATCTTAGTATTGGGTTAGTTGACAAGCAACTAATTCCGCCCAAAATCCTTCAAACCCGAGATTTTAATTTGCTTTCTAAAAAATATAAAAATACAAAAAAGAATCATCCCTCATCTCTAGAACTAGTATTTAGGTTTTCTAATCCTAGCGATACTATTCCTAGCTGAACGATCAATCCCCCGGTACTTGTCACTATACTATACTACAACGATTAGGTACACTGCCTGGTGGGAGTTGTAAGCTTCTCAAGATCGCTTGAGAGGTAAAGCGTGGTGCGATTCCCACGTATCATACACCTCTAGGGACTATTTCTGCCAATTCTGAAAGTACAGGGACCAAACTTGTAAAATCTCCAAAATTTTCATCCAAGGACCTATTTTGCCAATTTATGATTCCCCAAGGACCAAAATTTACTTTTTATTCAAAAATATCCCACCAGGGACCAACCATGACAATTTATGAAGTTTAGGGACTGAAACTGTAAATTTCCAAAACTTTTTAACTTTTTCACCAAAGGACTAAATATGACAACTTATGATTTTAAAATGACCTTTGGTGATAATTTTCCATATTTTGAATGACTAGGGACTAGTTTTGACATTTTATAAAAGTTGGGGGACTGAAACTGCCAATTTTGCAAACTTTGTACGTTTTTTTATCTGTTTTTACTCTTTTTGTATCTAAAACATATAAAACATAATTTTGAAATATTTTTAGTATTTTGATGCATTTATGAGTGTTTTTGTATGTTTTGCAGTTCAGATTTGACCAAAAATGATGAGTGTTTGAGCACTCATCAATCCCCCACACTAAACTATTGCTAGTCCCTAGCAATAAACTGTTTTGAAAATTCAATGGATTTTAATCTCTTTACCAAAATCCATCACTTCTGGAGTATCCAGATGTATCGATTCAAGTAAGAACTATGGTCCACCTGATAACCATGTGATTTTGAGCAAACCACCAGCTGTCAATGGATTTGATTAGTCTTTACCAAAAGCCGTTTGCTTCTGGACTAGCCATCTCTTGATGGACAAAGTCAACATCTTGGTGAGCTGATTACCAATTATGGTTTTTCCACTGCCTTTACCACAAGCCATAATCTTGCGGGCTAGCCAACTCATTCACTTTTTAGGATATGGCGAGTTGAGGTACCATACAATTTTGGGCAAATTGCAAGCCATCAATGGATTTGATATATCTTTACCAAGAGCCGTTTGCTCCTGGATTAGCCAATCCTTTTGTCGTTTAGACATGGCGGACTGATAACCACAAAAATTTTGAAGCACAAGTGAAAAATTTTTAAAATTTTTGAGATTTTGGGCAAAAACGGGGGTACTAGATAGTAAAATGTGATAAAATTTGCTAGAATACCCCCTACACTTAGAATGAATATTGTCCTCAATATTCAAAGTCCCGGCTATTATGCCGACTCTTTGAACGTAAAAGGGCTTTGAAGCACGTGAAAGTTCCACACCGATGAGATATAATCCCGGCTCAAGATAATGGTAAATGAAAATGCCGGGATCAAAGATGGTATCTTCATTCCCGAAGGAGTGAAGAAGAGAAGAAGTCACCTTATAGGTGAAGAAAAGGAAGAAAACCATGATGAAAATCATGATTAGATTTTCTTCCTCGAGATCAGGATCAGTAGCCTGAATTTGGATTTCAAGGGTTAAGCTCAAAAACATCCCGGGAGGGTGGGTGGGAATTTGCAAATACTCATGATTTAGAACATCTCCCCCGGGTCATCATACTCCGGAGGAGTGATGATATGATGAGTGAGTTCACCGGAGAACTCCTCATGAAGAGAATCATTCACAGGATTTGAATCTGTGAACTCATGTTCCGGAATAGACTCATCACAATCCTCATTCCGAATACCAAAGATTGGGTTATCAGAAATCAAAGTGAATTCAGATTCGAATTCAAATAGAGGATTGGTGAGAGTAGTATTGAATGATTCGGGAAAAAAGTGATTAACATTCTCTATTGGACTGTTGGGATAAGAACTGAGTGGTGGATCATGATATAGGAGACTTTCAATTTCTCCCAGATCGGCTTCGAAATCAAGGAGACCATCATCAGACTGTGGGAGTGATGCCTCGATATACTCAATGTCTCCATGAGATGTACAATCATCATTAAAATCTGAGAAAGTCTCAAAATGATCATTTGAACACTCAAGAGAGGAAGGAAGATCACACATATGCTCAAGAGTTCCTGTGACTCTCTTATGATTGGGACAAGGTTCTCAACACTAGACTTTGTTAATTCGTCCGATTCCTTATCAGGAACAGTGTCAAGGTGCTCGTCCCCCATGTTCAGAGAGTGAGTGTGAACTTCGGGTGTGATGATAATAGACTGAAGGAGTTGAGGAGGACCAGCAGACATGGGTTTTATAAATTTTATTTGTTCTTCTGCTAGTAATTCTATCATAGTCTTTTCCCCCTGATTTACCGAGGAAGGAATCACAACAGATGAACTTGATGAACCCTTACAAAATTGAGAAATATCAAGGGTAACTTCATCATCATCATCGTCGAGAAAAGCAGCATGGCGAAATATGGCACGTGTTTTAGCTGCTTGTTCTAAGACGAGCAATTCTTCCTTGCTCAATTCGTTTCTAGCATCTCGTTCTTCAGTAAGTAATTCTGCCATAGATTTCTCACGAGAGTTTTGAAACGATGTAGTAGCCAACTCCTCCTTAAGTTCTTTCAATATCTCAAGAGCCTCTAGTAAAAGGTCTTGCTCAGTGTCATGAGGAGTTGCTTGGATCATTTGGTACTGTGGAGGTTGGTCTTGAAATGAATAGTCATAATTGTTACAAGGAAATGGATTCCTTGTTTGACAATCCGAGCTAAAGTGTGGACCTCCACAGTAATCACAACAGTAAAACTGATGTGGTTGTGGGTTGTATGTGCTAGAGTCATACTTGTTATCAGGAAATTGCTCATAGACAAGCGTGCTTCCTGATTTACAATCAGAACTGTAGTGTGAACCACCACAGTACTTACAATAGTAAAACTGTTGAGTCTCATGGTGTGGTAGCTGATGGAATAAATCAGTCGTGTCATGGTAGGAATAGGGATTTTGGTTATAGACAGACCCGTTTCCTGACTCTACCATGCCACAGCTGGGGCAATTGCCACCATTATAAGGATTACCACACCAATGGCAAATAAGAAGGTGTGGATGAGACATAGAAAGAATCAAAAGGTTTGGGAGGGTAATGAATGAAGAATCAAAAGGGTAGGAGGGTAAAGATGAATATTTTTGGGTTTTTGGAAAGACATTTTATATACAAATAAGAAGGAAAATGTTTTTGTGTTTTTTGTGTTCGTTGAAAACTGATTTTAAAATGTTTTTGGGAACATTTTTGTTTTTATATGAAAATAAGGAGATAATATGAACAAGGGTGGGTAAATATACAATGAGTGTATATCCCGATTCACTAATACGCAAAACCGTTTAGAATAGCGCGCACACCTCCCCGGCAGCGGCGCCAAAATTTGATTGACTCCAAACGGTCAACCTAATTGACCAGGGAATGGTCAACCAAGTCAAACTACCTAAAGTCAATCTCCGTGAAAGTATAGTGGTTTCCCTGGGTCGTTATGTCCCGACGAGGTGTGGATTGTTATCAAACGGGCTTGTGATCGGGTGAATTTGGACAAGAAAGGGTTTGAGATTGATTACACTACTGATTTATACAATGAAATAGCTTAAATAAGCTATATGAACAAGACTGGAAGTTTGGAAAAACCAGAAACGTTTTAAACCTAAAAACGCGTACGTCTGATTTAAATTTACGTAGACGTACGAAATAAAACGCGAGTTTTAAGAAATAAAATACCTACAGATATGAAAATTACATTTTTATAATCCTAATAATAAAAGAAATTTTTTAGAAAATTAAAATTAATTTTTATACTATTTAATTAATTATTATTAATTAATTACTATTTTCTAATTACTTATTAATTATTTAAAATAACCTAAATTATAACTAATTATGAAATTACACTAAAAATATGAAAAATAAATTTGGAAAAATCTAAAATATTATAAAACTAATTTTCAAACTTAAAATATATTTTTCCTACTTTTTAAATAATTACTATTAATTAAAAAACTAATTAAAATTACACTAAATAATAGGAAAATGTAAAATAAGCTTAGAAAAATAAAAATAAAACTTAGAAAAATCTAAAATATTTTAAAACAGAAATTATATTTTTAAGACTTTATAAATTATTAAATAATTATTAATTAATAAAAACTAATATTAATTATTAAAAATACTAAATGAAAAGAGAAAAATATGAAAAAATTACTGAAATTATTTTAAGATATAAGGAACCTAAGAAAAATATAAAATCACTTAGTGCTTAAGGAAAATAAGCTAATAAGCAATAAGCTTCTTAAATAGAAGCTATCACTTCATGAAAATTTGTCTTTTTTGGATTTTTCTTTTTCAAAACTAATTAAATATACAAAATATCAAACTTTAATGAAGTGAATTTTGTTGGAAATGAAAACTAAGCAGTTTGATAAGCCTAATGAGTTGGCAGATTTGGACTTAAGCTTATTAGGACTTATGAATATTTGAAAAAGCTTGTGATAAGCTACCAACTGAGATATAAGCTAAAACATATATGTAAGGACTTGAAATAAGCTGAGTGGAATAGAAAAGCACCAACAGATAAGCACTTATAAGCAATAAGCACTTCCACCAAACTTGAGTACCAAACAGGTCCAAGGGGTGACTTGCAGCCCACTGTGGGGCCCACCTGGGTGATCAAAGGTCCAAGGTGAGACCTGAAATGGAGAGCTGAGGTGGGGGGGGGGGGGGCATGAAAGTTTGGGGTTTGGACTGGTTATCTGTGTAGCAGGGCATCACATTGCCCTGCAGGCTACTTTGAACAAGGAGATAAGCCACAGAAAAAATTGCAAAAATAAGGTGAAGGTTGAAATCTAAAGTTCAGCTGGGATACTACTAATCCTAAAAAGCACACTTCCTCAAACACAACACAAAATTCCCTATAATTCTTGCAAGATTTGAAAAAACTGAGTAAATGTCATTTTGACTTTTTAAGAAAAACTTGAACTTTGACTTAGTTGAATTTTCAATGACTCTAATGGACTGATATGGGTATAATATGATAAAATAAAGCTACTCTAGGCTAAATTAACAAATATTGATTTGAAATTGTGGATTTCCACCTCTAAACCCCCAACAGTTAACAAGTAGGAAGGATTTGAGAGTGAATTTTGACTTTTACTTAACAACCTATTGATTTTATGCTGTTCTAGCTATAACTACTCTAGTGCAAACTAATGATGCAGAAACAACTAACTCAAAACCACAAGAACACAACTAAACTACTTAAACCAAACACTACTTTAATGCACTAGTTACACTACAAATCTGAAGTTTTAGCTTATACCTACTAATTTTACAATTGATTCAGGTTACAAAGACTAAATTGAACCTAAATGGCAGGAATTAACAACTAAGATCAACAGGAACAATCAGATGCAGTTTGAGCTAATTGGATAGTTAAATAGAAATTCTACACAAATGGTTAACAAGCTACAACTAAACTGTCTAACCCCTAACACTGACCATATTAAGCATAGAAAACATGAAAGGATTACAATCTAAGCTAATGAGCAGTTGTTATGCTGATGCTACAGTAAAAATTACAAAAAATTGGAAAATAGCTTACAAGGGGATCCAAAGCATAAAACCAAGGTTAACAGGCCTCAAATCACTTCCTAATTCCTCCCCTGAGGCTCTAACCCATGCTTCCTCAGTCTTTCTTCTTTTTAGCTTTTTCACAGAATCATTTAAGTTCTTGAGTATTTTTGCTATTTTCCATGAAACTGAGTAAACTTGGATTATAATACTTCAAGTACTTACAGGAGCTTATAAATAAGCTAGATTGAGTGTAAGCAAACAATAAACAACCACTCTTCACAATGTTAAATGAAAATGGAATTTCTACTTTAAAATTATAACAAATGATTCATAAGAAGAAGACTTGAAATTGATACACATTCAGTTCACATTACACTAGAAAAATAGATTCAAAGCTTTTACAACTAAAAATACCAACTGAGAAGCTAATTTATTTTAATTCGACATAATTAAACTACACTATTATTAATATACTCTAACTAATATATCTCATCATCACTTTTTCTTGACTTAAATAGGTCCTGAGGCATTCCTTGATCTTTCCCACTTCACATTATGGCCGTTGGATGGCTTAATTTCATCCCGGCCTTTGATTTCTATTTTGGCGGGAAAACAATATTTGGTGGAATTATGACCTAGAGGAGGGGGGTTGAAATTATCACATGGGATGGGGTGTAGGGTGGTTAGTAGGGGTGAGGAGAGGGGACAATATTGTTGGAGAGAGGGGGAGGGGGGACATGGAAGCAGGTTGCCAGGGAAAGGGGAAGGTGAACAGTGGAGTGGGGTTGAGTTTACTGTTTGTTTGACTTGTTGACCCTGGTGGTATCATTTTAGGGGTTGGGCTTTGGATAGGATTGGGCTTGGGTAGGATGTTTGGTTTAGATTTGTTTTGGTTTTTAAGGTTTAGGGTCCATTTGGTTTTGATATTTAATAACAAGGACCACAAATGTAATTTTTGAAAATCCGAGGGGCTGATTTGTGTAATTTTCCAAACTTGGTCCAAGGTTCTTTTCTGCCATATATGAATAGTGTGAGGACCATAAATGAGATTTTCCAAAATTGCACCTCTAGGGACTATTTCTGCCAATTCTGAAAGTACAGGGACCAAACTTGTAAAATCTCCAAACTTTTCATCCAAGGACCTATGTTGCCAATTTGTGAATCCCCAAGGACCAAAATTTACTTTTTATTCAAAAATATCCCACCAGGGACCAAACATGACTATTTATGAAGTTTAGGGACTGAAATTAAATTTCCAAAACTTTTTAATTTTTTCACCAAAGGACTAAATATGACAACTTATGATTTTAAAAGGACCTTTGGTGATAATTTTCCATATTTTGAATGACCAGGGGCTAGTTTTGACATTTTATGAAAGTTGGGGAACTGAAACTGCCAATTTTGCAAACTTTGTACGTTTTTTATATGTTTTTACTCTTTTTGCATCTAAAACATATAAAACACAATTTTGAAATATTTTTAGTATTTTGATGAATTTCTGAGTGTTTTTGTATGTTTTACAGTTCAGATTTGACCAAAAATGATGAGTGTTTGAGCATTCATCAACATGATAATACATCAATTCACATTTATGCATTTGCACACTTAAACCATTCAACACATCATGCCATATTAACCATAACACATATCGATTACAAACATACCTTAGCCATTCATAATCATAGTCTTAACTTCCGTTCATCTAATTAAGCAATTCCTCTACCGACATACTTCCTAATCCATTACTTCAATCCTTACATTTAAATCATATTACATACTTGCAAATATCCATATTAACACATATTAACTATAGCTACTTACCTTAACTTGGAGCTAAGCCATAATCATAATACCACCATCATCTTCATCATTATCACCAACATCATCACCATCATCATCCTAGTTCATAATCATCATACATAACACTTAATAACACATAACCAATAACTATAACAACCATCATAACCTTTAATCTTTTTTAATCATCATATGACCAAATATGATCATATGATACTTAACCCATTATCATTAACTTTAACCCATTATAAACCATCTTATAATCATCATATCACCCTTACTAGCTTAAAACATCATTTACCCAATCTTTCCCACATTAGGGTTCATGAACCCTAATCCCTCAATTAAAAATAACCACTAATTACGTCACATACCTTAAATAGAAATTAGGCTAGGAACTTCTCTTGCATTTCATTACTTAACCCTTCATCACCTCTTCATAAGCTTCATATTTTCCCTTTTTTTCCTCCTCCAAAACCGACACCCGTCACACCCCTTATATAAAATGGTGCAACTTAAAAGACAATGGTAGAATTCTCTAGAAATGGGTGTTAGTTTAACCATATGGCAACTATGGTCCTTTTGGTCCTACAACAATTCATCCTTGGTACTAGAACAAGTTGGTTCTAGTGCTACTTTGAGGTTTTGGCAAGAATAGCCCTTCTAATACTATCAAAATTCAGTTTTGATACTAGAACAAGTTGGTTCTAGTACCATTTTGGGATTCTGGCAACTTAGGTCCCTCAAGTTCTTATCCCTTTTATTTATGACACATAATACTTTCTAAACCACATTACACATTCTTAATACTTATAGTTTGACTACCATGTTAGACTAGCAAATCACGTAAAGCCTTTGAACTTATAAAAGTCATAGTCAAACTTACTCAAATATAATTTATCCGCTTAGTCAAACACATTATTCTTAGTCAATTTCATCTATGGTGGGGCCCATTTGTACCCGAGATACGGGTCTAACAATTCTACCCCCTTATTTAGATTTTGTCCCCGAAATCTTTCATCTACATCTAACCAAAACTTGGTCAGAACTTACACCCTTTCTTATTCCTTCGCTCTCTTAGCCATTTCATTGCAACGATCTATATAATCTTGCAATTCTAATCTTACTATAATACAATCGCTACTAATAATCCACTATAGACAACACTTCTCATCACAAGTTTATCTACAATTTCCAACAATGACAACTAGTCATATGGAAAATTTACTATTTTGACTTTATACAAGCCAAACTTCAACACTATTTCCACGTCATTCACCAAATATACTATTATGACCTTAAGTCATAAACCGGTCAATCTTGCATTCTACATAATACCAACACGTATCTACTCCCAAAAACCGGGAACTTATCTCAAATTTATACATAGTACCATATAAACGGCACTTCAAAATCTTTCTCACGCATCACTTAAGCAACATTTCTTATTAAATCTTGGGAATGCTTACCCATTATATTCTCAACTTAATACACAAACTTATTTTAGGCGTCTATCTTAAGGTTCACACATAACTTTAATGCCGCTATATATATCTAATCTCTTGTCTTATGACGTCTAACTTGTTTTAGTTTTCACTTTCTCATTTCTCTACCCGTATTCATGCCATATAGGTTACACATAAGCCCACTCGTCTATAACTCTTTATTCACATAAAAAGGCATCCCAATCTATGTAAGTAAGGAATTATAAACTTATGGTTCGGTGATTTACAATTTCTTTATTTAAATGAAGAGGCGTCCCAATCCATTTAAATAAGGAGATTATAAATCATCCTACTCACGTACTTCCGACACAACAATCATACTTACTTTACTTTACATCTTTTCTAGCCCTAGATCCAATCTCTCTAACTTTCCATCCATGTCATAAAGACAAGTTGGCTATCCCGAAGGATACCATAATATCCATGCCCTCGCGGCAAACTGGGCCACCCCGAAGGATGCCATAATATCCATGCCCTCGCGGCAAGCTAGGCCACCCCGAAGGATGCCATAACTATCATCCATGCCATAAGGCAAGCTGTACAACCATGCCATGAAAGGCAAGCTAAGCTATCCTGAAGGATACTTCTATACATGCCAAGTATATAGGCAAACCATGCCGGTGAAGGCAAGCTTACAACCATGCCAAAAAAGGCAAGCAAGGCCATCCAGAAGGATGCCAAAACTAGAGCATTGGATCCAAGCTATGCTTACTTTAATATCTTTACTCGTTTTATCTTTCATGTACTTTTATCATTAAGTACACACTATCATTCGACATTTCTCCTTACCTTAAGCAATTTCAACATTCACTACCATGTTTACTTTCATCTAGACAAGTTTCTACATAATACTTGTCGATATTATTATACTTGCATTCCACAATGCAATCTATCATTTATTCGTCAACCCCAAGTTGACTCACACTTTCACTATATGCCATCATCACATTGGCCTACTCAATTCTTTCATGCACATAAATTGTACATCTTATCAACTTACATATTTCAATATTTTAACATGATTCGATTCATGTTTTACAATTCTTTCTAGCGTGCTTCATATCACTTATGACTTTTATTGCAAGCTATATCTCATTTATTACTTCTACTTATCACGCTTAAACATTTACTTACTAACAAATTTTATTTATCATGTTTTATATATAACACGATCTCTTCACATCTTAACTATACACTTTAACCTTTCTCATTTTAATTAAGCGTGTAAAGTTCATTCTTCACTAATCATTTCTTATCTATGCTTTATCAAACACTTACCATACTTTTAACTTCTTCACATATCAATGTTTTCTTTTAACTTTTCGACCACAACTAGGTCGTCACATGTATATGGCAACTATACATTATATTGGACATAGTCCATGCTTCTTACAACTTCTATCATCAAACATATTCACTCAATAAGTATTCATACCATAGATCATATCTATTCACTTTCCATTGTCGCTACTACGACACATGTTCACATAATCACATAATATCCACCGACACTATCTGAGGTGTACGGTGATCAAAACACTTAAACACATTGAGTCCGCCGTGGACTTTCATCACATAAAGCTTAGACTTGCAAATAACTACTACCATAGACTTAGCGTCACATAAATAATTAACATTCAACACTTATCCACAAAGTGTTCTAACATTCATAATCAAAATCAAAACATATAGTCTATGGCTCATATACCATAATGCACAATCAATATATGTCTAAGCATCAACATTCTAGTTAGCTGCAAACACTATTCTACCTTATAACTAAGGTATCATACAACTTTTAATTCACTTACTAGCCCATCTCTAATACCACTTAGCATTCCTACTCACATTCCATTACAATAACTCTATCATACATTAACTCATCTAGCATAAAACATAATTCATCTCATACTTAACAATTATTTTCCGCATTACTAACTCTTACGCTCAACGCTTCTATGAGTGGTTTAAGACTAGGAAACCTAATTCACTTAAACCGAAGCTCTGATACCAAGTTGTTACACCCCGTGCCCAATTTGACCATAATTTTAAACTTTTACACGGAAACGACATGTCCCAAACCTGACCTTCTGTTACTCTTTAAATAACTGACAACGACCTATTACAAACCAGCCCTTAATACTATTTTTAGATGAAACTAGACTCAATTACCTTTAAAATTATGGGTGATAAAACTTCTAACGAGTTACGGATCAAAAGATATGATTTTTCTAACATGACACATTTTCTGCACTAATTGCTGTCCCGTTTTCATACTTAACCAAAACGACTAAAACTCAACTTCTATAACTCGACAATTTACAAAACTTTCCAGAAATCATTAGGACATTATAAACATCAAATATGTACATAAACATGGTCACAACAACCCTCGAAAACATGCTTTACAAAGTAACGGGTGGAAAACACTTGTTTTGACCCATTCGCATACTACACTTAACCATATCACCTTTAACCATAAATTAACACTTCAAGTATGAACCAAACACTCATTTAACATTAAAAACCATGACAACTTTGATCCATGACCATTGACCCGTTCACATCCCAAAATAGGTCCAATTACATGTTATGCCAAACGCCCCTTTAAATTGATCGTAAATACTTAAAACATACTTTTTACACACCACTTGAACACTAAGGTATACACTTTTCACTTGACCATACTTTACA